>OY756984.1:3020000-3517467 GCA_963580505.1 Ennomos erosarius
CACCAAAGCAAAGCTTTCATAAAGCTTTTTACAAGCATTAAACTTTGTTACAATAAACGAGAAGTAACGTTGTATGTAATGGTAATTACGAACGTAAAGCTTCCTCACATAAAATTAATCCTTACAATATTTGGCACGCCTCATAAGGAAATAATAAAGCCCCACGCACTGCAATTCGCATCAATAAAATGCCTGCTCGCATCATTTTTGATTTGCTTTATAGTGCGGTGTTAGCACAGATATTATAATAGTATAGGGTGTTAGTTAACCGTCGATTAGGATTCAGTGCACGTACAGCTATGCTATGCGAGGCGATCGATTCGCAACGTGTCGAGTGCCAAAGTTGAGAGGACAAAAGGATCACAAGCGCATCCAACGCGCGATCTTGACCCCAATTGCAGCGCAACCTTGGTCATCGTTGCGATGCAGGTGTCTTGCATTTATTATCGAGAGCCCGTATCAACCGTCAAGTGTACGATGAAGGATATCTTTATTACCTTTTAATGTAATAAATAACGCGATTCCCCAGCAGATGACGTTGACGTGGCTTGTGAATAAATCGAGCCTGCATCACTATCATAAATCCATCAAAATAAATCCTCTTTATGTGCATAGGTGATAGGTATTACCTAGGTACCTACTGATATTACCTGTATCATTTTCACATGGCTATACCACAACCGAACAACCATTAAAAAGTTCAATAATGGTAGAGGAGGTGGCCTGTACGAGGATTCTGTTTACTGAACATAGGTAATGGGTCAGGCAGGTCAACCAGGTTCCCGGACGCAAAGCTTTGCGGCTTTTGATATACTAGACTATATAATTTTTTATAAAGTCCAAAAGTGCAGTTTGTTTGTATGCAACGCAGCAAACCTGTTTCGGAATTATTCGGAGAGTTGCAGCTTGAAAATTATGGTCTTTGCCAACTTTTAAAAGTAAATGATCTTTCACATCTTTGTCAGGACAACAATGCACATCACATGCAAAAATTATGGGGCAAGCAATAAGTGCTTTACGCAACGACGTTGGTACTATAGAAAGTGTGTTGTATAAATAACGAGAGGTCAAACATATCTTTATGTGGGTCACAGCCCTAAGGGCCCGAAGTTATGCAAAACAAAACGGCGGTTATAATTGCAATTTCATCCTTCCATAGTGAAGCTGTAGTACAAAAAATGACAAAACTTGTACTTCATTCATAAAACGCCAAATTGCAAAAATAACTCATCTTATGGGTAAACTATCTTAAAGTGACTATAAACAAAATACATTTTCTAATGATAAACCCACATCTTTATAATGTCCCTCCCGGGAGGGAGGTATTAGAAGGTAGTAGGGATACTACCTTCTAATACTCGCAATCTTTGCGCATCTACTACGTATTATCCCATATCTTATCTGCTAAAACATCATCTCGCAACGAACCCTTAATTTTTTAGCGCCTTTACTGTATACTATGGTTTTGATCACAAGGTAACCTACCTCATGATGCAAAATGTAACTTGCAAGAAATTAAAACAAAACGTTGAGAGCTAATAAATTCACACGAGCGGAAAACCGGTAGCCGCATCATCTTTTTTCCCTTCACAAAAAATGCGGCCAAAGTTATGTTTAAAGTGTAACCCAAATTAAATTGAAATCGCAAAAAGAAAACGAACGAAAAAATGAGCAAGTTATCAGTTATCACCGAAGTTTATTAGTGCGTGTAAAAGACAGGCAGTCAGGCACCCTGCGAAGCCAAGCAGAAGGGCATCTAGTTTGCATATTGCTTACCTTTGGCATTATATTATCTTTGCTTACGGTAAAATGAGATACAATTTGTTCGTGTTTCTTGTTTCATACACGTGTTTGTTTTACACAAGTGTTACGTAAAGATCTATATGTCACCAGTGCTAAGTAACGATTTCTGCGACGGGTCTTCATTATCAGGCGTTTCCATTCATGGTGCGGGGGACTCCAAGGAAACCAACGATACACGGGACACAAATAAATATATAATTGAACTCCAGAATACATAGGTACTGATGTTATATGCATAAGTACATACCATTCTGAAATGAAATCAAATTACTGTTACAAAGTTATTAAAACCACACCGATTTGGTGAGGACCTAAATAACTTTACGGACATCAGTTTTAGTGATGGTTTAATTAATTCCAAGCCATTAAGATAACTGTTAACAGCTGATCAGGAAGCGATTACAAACAGAAATGATATTCAATATACTTAGTGAATGCAGACTGCGGAGCGCGGACCCAGTCGGTGGACTTTAATAAAGTTTTATGATTTTTTAGCAGTAAGTATGGCCTGCTTAGCGTATTGCAGACTCATTTGTAAAGGAATAATTTGAATCACGGGATTTGAACCTGCATCCATTCGTCCGGGACCGAGTCTGGATAGCTATACCGTGACTAGTGTTCTCTTTAAGTCAAAGCTCTCGCCGAAATTGTTAGTATACTTATAGGTAATTGGCACTGAAATTGTTATGGGTGGCTGTGACGATGCGCTTAACATCAGGCGAACGACTAGCTCATTGGATTCATTAAATTACATTAACAAAATATTTGGCTACAAAAAGCCTCCAATGTCAGTAGTGCGGTTGTTAGTCCGGTTAACCGAACTAGTGAAACTAAGTGTCAGTAGTGCGGTTGTTAGTCCGGTTAACCGAACTAGTGAAACTAAGTGTCAGTAGTGCGGTTGTTAGTCCGGTTAACCGAACTAGTGAAACTAAGTGACAGTAGTCCGGTTAGTACAAAGCACCATAAGTTAGTAAGTTGGATCTAAATAATAGCTATTTTTTTTGTTTAGGTAGTGGTAAGTACTTATTTCCTGTTATAGTTTTTAATTAATTCGCTGCTAACCCGAATCCGATAAAAATTATAATGAGCTAAAAACAGTAAAAACAGTAGACAAAAACTTTACGCGATGATTAATTGATTCTCGAATTAAACTAGCTTAATGAAATTTCCATAATCTCCACACGAACCGATAAGTAGGTACATGTTTATGAATTTATTTATATAACTTCCGAAGCTGCTTTATTAATATTTTATTTTGTACCGACAAAAAATTGTGTGCTTTTCGTAATTAGATCTCTATGCAAATAATTTTTATCTTGATGGTAAAAAAATCATTATTATTGATAGGAGAAAGTTGGAAAATCATGCGTAATTTTATCAACTAGTTCAAGTAAACCTGGAAGTACTGGAACGAGCGTAAGCAACCGTACGGAATAATGCACTGGACCGATCAATCCATACAATTTATTGCACTGTTTGATCGGCGATATGTCTCCTGCCGCCATAACATAACAGAGGGAGGTGAGTAATGCAATTATGTTTATTTTTGAATGGAAAATATCGCACTGCAAGAGTCTGTAAAAAGGTGCAATATAAATCGCTGCCAATTCGAAGTAACCACATGCGTACTCGAATGTCTCAAACTGTTCTCTCTTCCTGGTTCCAGTTGAATGCGGTATCACAGAATAAATAATAGTGCTACATATTTTTTGCGAGTATTTGCGGTGATTTATCTTACTTACAATGTCACATCTGCATTTAATTAAATAAATAATGATACTCCGCGTGCGATACTTAATCTTCATTATATTTTTTAGAATGTGTTTTGCACAGGGACTGCATTTTGGTAGTACAACATATTTGCTACTGAATCGGTGTTTGGAATCAAAGAAGCTCAGCCAGAAGACAAAACGATATGGGATCACGCTACGACCGGTTTTTGTGAATTGATCGATCTTCGTAGACTGTCACAGAATGCAAGAAAAGATCATAAACGCTACCTACATAGTAAAGAGGGCCGCGTCTGCTAGGTTGAAAAACACAACAAACTTTCAGTAGAGTTTTGGCGGGAACGCGGAAGAGTTCACGTCGTTGCATTGTATTATTTTTCAAAACTTTTGCTTTTTCCAGTGTTAATGTTTAAAATAGGTGGCGTTATACTCATTAAGTGCTGAATTACGAGCATGAGTGGAGGCAAGTGATATAATGTGGTGAAACGTGACTTTTCGTGTTGCTTCCAAAACTCCATACTCCATAGAAGCTTCTAGTAAAGTTGCCACCACTTTGCTGGAGCATGGCTTAGACTGGACTACCTTACTTAGACTGGACTATGACTATGACTAGGACATGACTTTGCGTGAAATATTTTATAACACGATGAAAATATAATACTTGACACTGGCTAAATACACTATGTGTGGAGCTAAAATATTAAAAAAAAAAAACTTTCAGTAGGTTAGCAGGTCTTGGTTTTTTATCAATTTACACCCATATACAAAACCGTATACTACTTACCTACGTTTAATTTGACACTATCCTCTTGACTCGATCAGTTCGACCTTTAGCCAATAATCATCAGCTTTCTCTAATTAGACAGGCCATTGTTTGTAGATTTGCTGAGCGACGTTAATAATATTACAATCATTGGTTTAAAACTCATTAATATTCATGACCAAATGTTATTTGAGTGCGAAGATGTGTTTTAGACTTTTAGGTGAACTTTCTTTCTCGTAGGCGTTTATTGTGGCTCCCAAATAAATGTTTGAAGTTTGTACAATTTTATAAGCTTTTTACCATACTCGCCCCGAGTCCATAACCAGGTTAAATAATAAATACGCTAATATATTGTGTTCTGGGTGACGTAACGGTGCAGCATTCGAAAGTGGCGGTCCCAGTGGTCAAACAAATGCGCGGAAGCTTGGAAAAGTCTCAGAACTAGCAATAAGTAGGTACTTATTTTTACAAGAATTGATCTAATCAGCGAATCATGCAATTAAAAACCTTCAGAAATTCAAATGCGTACTTAGTACCGATATCTATTTATATGATAGTCTTTGCCACTTTAAACCTTGCAAATTTTAAAGTATAGATACCTAGGTACCTACCAAACACAAAAAACAATAATGTTGCATATTCAATCAATATTTACTGACCTAAATTAAAATACATGATGCTGTTACGAAAACGGTATCAAAATTAATTAAATAAATCAACATTTTCACGTTAATCAAATGTTTGAGGAAGTAACGAATGACGAATGATTCGATTAGTCGATCTAAATTATGAATCACGTAAAACTTTGGACGACCAGACTGGTTGGCTTGAATATATAAATATTACGTAGGTATGTTCGTGGCTTGAAGGTTGGTCTTTTGGGTTGACCCAAAATATTGACGGTTAGTTACTATCTGATGGCAAAATTGAATTATTATCTTATGTCTTACTCTGTGCCAGGATGCTTTATAGAGCGGAAGCTTTGTACCTTAGTGGGAGTAGGCACCTATTAGAAAAATAAAGTTTTAGTAGACACCTAGTAGGTATCTTTGTGGAGTAGAAAGAATCTGTAGAATTTACAAATACCTATTTACGCACCTAAGTTACAAAAAGAAGGAAAGCAGTGTTGAGTCTACTTGTTAATCAGAAAGTAAATCAGTTTTTTAAGAATGTACAGGCACATTGCTCTTCCCACGTAGGTACCTAAATCACCAGGAAAATATTTAGTTTCAAACCTTTAATTGTGTCAGGCACAGGCAGGATGTACTTAGTAAATTTGAGATAAAAAAAACATCTTTTTGAAAAAAATACGTGTGCGCGTGTCTTGTTAAACAACAATGATTAATAAGATTAACGACCGTTCAAAAAGCAAGTTTCTTGAACTTTGTAGTAACTTTCCTTGATCAGGTTTACAAAAATGTTGACGTCCCCTAATCATAATCACTGACAGTTACCGTTAAGTTTAAATGAATTTTACAGTTTTGTACTCATTTTTTTGTTTAGCACATCTAAATCAAAAACTGTATATTTGTGCTCACGACCCGTGCTGCACCCGCCTTCTCAGCCCAGCAGTGAAAGGGGAATCGTTAAGTAAGTAAATCAAAAATGAAAAAATGAACTTACCAATAATTAACCAAAAAAAGCTACAAAACCTTTTGAGTTGTATTTAATTATTGTAAGAAGTTTGCTAGCTTGCACTTTTTAATGCAAGTAATAATCTAAACCAAATCACCGCTCATAACGGTCTATATTTCCAGCTGACTCAGTCATTCATACTAATGCCCGATTTTATAGCATGCGCTTAGTGCTTGTTTACTCTTGTTTACGTTGATAAGTCACATTCTGTTGCAAGGTAAGGTCAAAGTCACAGTACCAACAAGGTTACGTACCAAGCAAGGTTAACTATGTAACCAAGTATTATGTAAAGTAGGTCAATTAGCGGCGCTATCACTCCATCATCAGACTTTATAGGTACCGCTATTAGTAAAAACGTCGATTGTGCCCATCAATAAGTATAGGAGAATAACTAAGTGGCTTTTTGAAAGTGAGAAGGCATTTAGCAGTAGAGTTCAGGCTCTTTTTGTTTTTTGAGTTATCATGGCTAGAAACGTATAGCAGCATATACCTGCCTAAGTATATCAATTGTGGTCGTCGGTCCCGGCTGTTGTCGTAAGACAATACCAATAGTCGTCAAGCCAAGTCAGAAGCCTTTGGGCGGCCTAAAAATTCTGATACCAGGGCTAACCATTTGCCTAGACGAGAAGAAATCTTCTTACTGTTCTGTTCACAACCAAATACGTATGGTATAGGATGGTGATGCTAACACTCCGATTTCATATTCACAGAATATCTAGAATAAAATTGGTCTCACTCATGGACGCAGTGTGTGGCAGTGATAAGGTGATCCCTGGCGACCACAGTGGCTCCGCAGATCACCTTGCCATCCCGTTTGATGGCCGCCAGCCAGGGGAACTCTCCCGGAGACACAGTCTCGCCACCCACCACCCGTCCTCTGCGCGCCACCCCGCATGCTGGGAACAAACACCAAGAAAATAAGAGAACCTATTCATATACCTACTCAACAAAGGTTTAATACTTATTGTAAACGCCATCGGGTGGCTAGCACCACGGTCGTTGTATCTCGTGGTACCACTCACTAGATCAATAAGAAGACAGGCGAGTCTTTTTTGTTTTTGAAAGAGTCGAAAGAGAATTCGGGAGTCTCGGCTCGGCGTTGCTCAAGAGCTCTACACCTCACACAAAACCGCAACATCCGTAAATTCTTACTGTTCACCGTAAATAATTTATTATTAGTCTGATTTGGGACACTTCTGCGATCACCAAGCCGACTGGTGATTAGGGAAAATTCATCCCCTAAAGTGACGTTTTATGGAGGAGGCCTATGTTCAGCAGCGAATGTCTTCCGGCTAATAACATAATTTATTGCTGAGACATATTTTCACATTACACATGTAACCAGCCAGGTTTATTTTTTCCCAATAATCAGATATCTACAAGACAGTACTTAGACCTTCTCAAAGTTAAAACACGCGTGTGTAACATAAATCACCATAACAACTTCGGGTCACTTCCTGTACAAGACAGCGCGTCGCAGGTGTAGGTAATTAATAGCGAAAAGAGAAAGATTTTCTTCGGCAATTACATAAATTGATGACTAAATCACCGTGGGTGTCAGCGATCGGCGCACCTTTTTTTACAAGACGAGACGCAGCCAGCACGGTGGCAAAATGTGACGTAGCAGTGAATGGCGTTTTTACTATTACAGATTTGTCACGCGCAGCCGGATCAGCGAAAGGCATCTACATAATCGGATGGTTTTATTTGTAAACAAACAGCCCGTACTTTAAGTGTACCTACACGTTCTATAGCGACGCGATATTTGTTCCTCGCGCTACGATATACGGGTTAAGAGACTACTAGTTGTAAACAATTTAGACTCTCATAACGATGTGTAGACTCTAGAAACTTTAAAAGTTATAAATTTCATAGTATGGAAGTTCATAATCATACGTATCAACTATCATCATTGAGCGCATCGCGTACCAAAATTTCGGAAGTCAAACATTTAGCTAACATAATCACATGGCTGTAATTACCATGACCATCCTACCAGCGACTGTTTTCAGTTTCTTATCGCAAAAAAAACTATTGGGGCAGTAAGTTTTAAAACACATGCTTTACATTTTCATGCATTAAAGTGGGTTAATTTGCGATCTGAGTGATAACGCTAAGTGCAAAGGAACACCGCTTTCAGTATCTGCGTGTATTTTTTAAAGCATAAAAGTCGCACGTGGGGATAACGGACACTGCAGATGTAATTGTTAATTGGCGAAGTACAATAAATTCAACATTTCGAAGACGGTTTTACACATCCGGGGGCACTTAACATACTTGCAAAATATCTTAGTTTTATCGCGTCGCAGACTCCCGAGGCCTTTAGGTGAGGACTTGCGGTAACATTTTCGAGTGTTGCTGCAAGTGCACACTCTCTAAAAGCACTTCAAACTATTAGCACTCATTTATGACATAATAGATCTTGACGAATTCCTATTGAATAAGCGGTTTAGAAATTATAAATATAAAAATGCGGTCGTTAACGAGCGCGTGTGAATTGTAAATAACGGCTAATGGGCTGTTATGAAACCGTACGAGTGATAAAAGATGCAAATTCTAAAAAATCGGTGCAATAAAAACCCGAACACTTCCATTCTTACTCACCGTACCGTTCGATCGAAAAAAGATAATAAAGTTAAAAGATACTGTTTCTTTTCACTGGTTTAGTTGTAAACTGATTTCGGTTTCCGTATTTTCTGAAACGACTCACGTCACCTCACTATTGCACTTAAAACTGGTGATAATTGCGAATAGTTCGCAGGAGTTAAAGGGCAGAGACTCACTGCAGGGTTTGCAGGCGTGGACGACAGCAACTGCGGTCACGAGGAGACAGAAGACGCGAAACATGTCTGGCGGAGGCACGGCCCAATCTGGAGTCAGGGGGAGACGCCGGCCCAGCTATTATAGGCCGCGGGGCGGCGCCTCCGATAAGGCCTCGGGGCCAGGGTGAGCAGACCAGGCCAAGTTCACGGCGACGCGGCCGCCGCGCGAGTGACGCCGCGCCCGAGCCTCCGCCGCACTGCTTGCACTCTCCGCCTCTGCACCGCTCGAGGTGGTAGGAGCATCTTGGATCATGACCTTCAGATCATCGAGTGTCCATTACCCAATTTAACTATTACACAATTGTGTCCGCACTACATTGTAATTATTTACTGATTGGTGCTCTAGATTTTGGGGTGGGAATATTACAGCTGGGTCTTTCCAGCTTGATTGTTTTGCGACTGAGAGTGTCCTTCTTGTTACGTTGTGTTTTGTGCGAAAGACGGATACCTACTAATTAAAGATTGAGAAATAAATCAATCAGTATCAATCATATCATGCTAAATTATGAAATTTTTTGGACATGGCGAATGACGATTTGATGATGCAACTGGGACATACAGAGGATAAAGTATTGCTTATTTAGCTATTTCATTTTTCTGATAAGAAGTTGGTTCATGTAATTTGTGATATCTATTATTATCTATATTAGCTTTTCCTGCTTGCTATAAAGTGTGGGTATTATTAGTGATTAGTTAGGTAGTTTATGCTGGTTGTTCCCGCTGACCCCTATAGATGTAAAAATCCTTAGATTTTCAGGAATGTTTCTTGTGTGCTGTAATAAAACTGCAGCTAAGTTTTTCATCTCTAGGAAAAGCCTGATGGTTTCTGTTACAAGCAAATTTTTGGTATAGTATAGAGTAACTGTATCTACTCTACATTCAATTTCCTCTCCAGTTAAGTTGCTACTTACGGTGCTTGAGACAAAGCCGAAACTGGACTTGTAAAAACAAAAACAAGAACGTGTTCCACGTTCCACCGTAAAGTTGCGTCAGGCCGCGTAACGTCGCGTCCGTTCGGTCCCTTTTTGGCATTCATTAAAGAAACATGCCCTTTATCGGCCATCGGTATCTGTATCGGCGGAACCTGCATGGATATTAAATTGATTAATGGTCATCGCTATCACTTCCGATTAGCTTTACTCAATTCAAATTGAGTTAGGCTTCTTTTTGATTCAGGGAAATTGTCTTGGCTTTATTATAAACTGTATGCAGGTTCTGGGTACGCTATGTAAGTAGAGACCTAATACCTAAGTATCGTAAGATACATTCAAATTTATAAAAACCCATGTTTTATCTTTGGCACCTTTTGCAATAGTCAACAGGCTTTTCAGATTGAAATTCAGTTGTTAGGTACCTATTGTTTTCTATTTTATGTTTTTGATTTCTTTACCTACAGAAGGAGGCAGATGGCGAAGGTCAGAGTTCTAAGCTCAGGTCACTTAGATCAGATAACAATTTTAAGCAAACGTCCTCGTGGAAAATCGAGCTTTGTTACGCAAACCGACCATTTAATTTCACCGCTGCCGGATGGCACAAAGCCGAGCGGTTCAATTTTATTCTTAAAATTGGACAATCTTGCCCAACGGTTTACGTAATGCCACGCCAGGATTAAAACGACGCAGTATTTAAAGTTTTGCAATTTTTGATATTTCGGAACAAAGTTTTATGCAGTCGCATTGACCCAACGAAGTGGCCGCGGTAAACATATATGCGGCGCCATTCTACTTTCTTATTTTACAACCTGTACAATGTTATGATGCAGTAATTAGGTTTTGATTTACAGGGAGCAAAACGGTGTACATAAACATACCGTTTTTGAATTATTTATCGTCACTGTAACACCTAAAGTCATGTGCAGTAAGATTTAGTGTAATAATTTTATCTGTCGTAAACGTCCGTTTTTGGTGGTTCCATACTATGGATTATTTTACAGGCGTGGAAGAATTTAAACGGAAACAAACTTTGTTATCTTCTTTTATATAAATTGGGCAATTACTATTGGACCTTTTGATGGCGTCCGCTTGTCTAGACAAACAGAACTGGCCTTGCTTTTATTCCAATGCAGAGGAAAAAGCCATCAGTTTCAGCAATGAATCAGTGGAAGATCTGCACAAACGGTGCCAAGGCAACGGCGTCAGCGCCACCCGTATGTCGATAATGTAAAGCCTTTTCTGTATTTATCAGCTAATATAGATATTAATGCACTACCATGGATTTTTTTATTTCTAAGTGAGATGCAATCGAGTGTTTAACCTCAGCTTGCGAGTGATTAGTGACGATATGTGTGGGATTCACCTTGGATTCTAGCATGCCGTAGAGTCGTCTTTGACATTTAGGTACCTATTCTGCTAGATCAGTTCGCGACCTTACAGCATTTGCATACTAATAAAGAGATGTGGTGGACTCACAAATGACATTTTGCATGTAATCTACATAATTTAATTACATTTTATCACCGTTTCAGTGATTGAATGAAATTAAATCACTCTTCTGACCCGAATACATTCCTCTAAGCCGAATACTATATATTAGTTGTGACCTCAAAATCTGTCCTTGAAATTTTATATGAATTGGAAAACTAAATACTTATTATAGGTTACGTATGTTATTTATACGCAGCTAAATTTAAGATAATATGAAACCGCGAATTATTGTGAAGTTTCAGGGTTACGCCCAGACCAGCAAAGCTTACAGTTCGTACTTTCGTAGGACAGGTAACCATTTGGATTAAGTAATTTGGACTATTATAACATCTACCTAAGTCAATAGACAATTATTGTAAAGACGCTATTACTCTCGTCAAGCATAAAATTCATTCTGAGTCAAAGGGCTTTTTTTTCCGACAACCGACACTGCACCAAATCAATCCTTATAAAATTGAACTCAGCAGCAGTCTTCGGCAAATGATAATTAATAAATAAATATGTGTGTACATTTCACACAGCGCCATCTAGCTCCAAACTAAGTATACCTTGTACTATGGGAACCATATAACTGATACAATACTTATAAGTATACTTTTTTGTAAATACATGCATAGAATACAATATAAGACCCAGACGCAGTACAAACATCTATGTTAATCACACAATTGTTTGTCCTGGGTAGGAATCGAACCCACAGCCCTCAGTTCAGAAGGCAGGGATACTACCAGCTGAGCTATCGGGCCCGTCAATAAAGTAATGTTTAGTGGTTTTAAGCCATAGATAAACTATCATTATTATAGTCTACTGCAGTTAAAACAACGTACGTACTTTTGCAATATCTCTGTGGATTGACGTTGATCGAGGTCTATTGAATCGAGTGAAAACAACGAGTAAGTAGGTAGCTTAGATTGCGAATTTATGGATTTCTGAAAACAATAAATCGGAATGCGCCAGTGCATCCAATGGCCTGGTTGTAAGACGAGGGTCTGCCTGCATGATAGCGATGACCGTGTGATTGACACACTTAGTTCAGATTTATTGACTTACGCAGTCCATGATTCATCTAAGAACCTCTAATATGCTATCAATTTTGGTTGTGAAATAATAATAATAGGCTTTGATTGGAATCATGTTCATTTTCCTACAAACATTGGACTTGTACCAGTGCATGAGAAAAACGTAAATAATAATTTACAATGTATAATAGAACCTGCAGTTATTTTCTAGGTCTGTTTGTGAATATCTATGGTTATTATTGTATAGGTACTTACAATATAGGTATTCTTAGTAGGTAGGTAGGTACTCTAGCTATAAGCATATTTATTCAGAGAGCTTCTGCTCGCGCCTTGGCACGTATACCAGGCTAAAAAGTCTAGGTAACGGTAAAGTGTTTCGAAGGGCTCTGTCAGCCATCAGCTTAAGTTCCCGCTGCTGGGGCTGAGGGGTCTTTTCTCACATAAACATATAGAGATGGTGTAGCGTAGACCATAGCCCCTGGCTATAACGTTGGTAGCTCTTGGTACTGGTAGATGATACCATCATGTTCTCAATGTTTGTGATACAGAAGTGGTGCTTATGTAAATAAGTTTTCATCTTCCACTCACATAGCTTGAAAGACATTGATGCAGCCGAGCCGTATTTGAACCTGAGCACCTGTTTGTAAGTCGCGCGGTTTGCCGCTCAGCCACACTCGCTTTTCTGAACCACACTCTCTAATCTTTAAAGTTTAAAAGGCTCGGCTCAGTTAATATCTGTATCAACAAAAACTATGTCCTGATGAGTTACTGACTGCCTGGACAAACAACCAGACAATACGTAACGCCCACCGCTGGACTTTAGAGACTTTAAATTGGGAGGGTCTATGGTGTCTTCTTTTTATGACTTCGGGTTGTAGGTGTAGCTAGTAAGTAGATATTAAGGATTTTTGAAAATTCAGTCCCAAAAGTCAAGAATGTTGAAGATTGTATAAAGAAATACGGGCAAACAGCAGTCTGGACTAAAATAAAAGCCTGATGATGTTGCTTTTTGAGGGGTGGGGATTTGGCCCATTCTACCGCCACTTCTGCGGCTCTGGTTTTAAGTTAAAGCAAGAGTTAAACTATGATGTTAGCATGAGGCAACAGAGCACTTAAAGATTTTATGAACGATATTTTTGTCCAGAAGCAGTCGGCTCGGAGTAAAAAAATACGTATAAAGATATAATAGTCCCTAAAATTTTAGCAACCAGCGGGATTTGAAGCCGCGCCCTCAAAGTGTGGTTTACACTTTAAAAATCATTCCTATAAAAAAAAATACGTACTACTTATGTGTTGTTATTGTTCTTTAAATCGAAACGCCTGATTTTATTTTTGCGCAGGTAAACTCAGGTAAAGCGATACTAAACTTTTGCTCATTGGTTTGACACCGGCGCGACATTTTAACTTATGAAGACGTGATTTTTGTTATTAAATTAATGGTGCTCACCACAGAGCAAAAAAAAAAACGCTTCCCATAGGCGAAGCATCATTTGTTTCATAGCTCTGTGGTGCTCACAATGCTGACATGTCTTTATTCCTTACAGTGAAGTAACTACTATCAACAAAATAAACAAGACAGTTTATTTCGACGTTTTTGTCTGTGCAAGAAATTATTACAGTACCTACATTAAATGTAAGTACCTACTGCTACGGTACTATAAACTTTATAAGGAGTTATAGGCATATAAGTACTTAAAAACTTCCCAATATACTATAATGAATGGAAGTCAAAAGAAGCTTTACCCATTCTATCTGTGAGTAGCTAACTGTATCTGAACTACAGAACAAACGAGGAAACAACACCTACTGGACATAAGAGATGATCTAGGTAGCTTGTGATCTGATGTCCTTACACCGATTGTGTTACGAAAGGTTACCCATCTAATGATTTGTACCTAATAGGTTGCATGTTTACACAATCCCACATGATGGCAAATGACAATAATTGCCCATTAGCGATAGTAATTCTAAAAAAGTGCAGTCATGGAATGCGTGACGATGTGAGCGCGGGAGTATAACCGAGTGGTGCGGGCCAAAGGACTTGCATTATTGGGGCCCCGGTGGCAGGAACCAGTGGATCGGCAGCCCAGCAAGCAGTGGTGAAAGTAAAGATAGTTCTTTCTCTGTCTTGTGGCGATCTGCAGTAAGCTCACGGATTCGCGAGTCGCAGCCGGTGCCGGGCATCCTTGCGTGACCGCTACTTACTAGTGAGTTTAATTTTAATTTGATAAATTCATGTGATCCAAGTCGTCGATGTGAAATGCGCTGGCGCCACTAAACGGTTAATCGGTGCGTATCTGTACGGTTATTTTTGTAATCAGGCGCCACTTGCCGCCCGCAAGGATCTATCACACGAGTTTATAGGTCCGGTTTGACATGATAAAAACGGTTTTGAATTTTAAATACGTTAGAAATTTAGGCCAATTTCAAGGCCTTAGTGCTAAGTTAGTTCAAAACCGTTTATATCATGTAAAACCGGATCACTCAAGTGATAGATAGATAGATAGATAGAGCACTCTTTATTGTTTCACAAATAAACATACAAATAGGAATACAATAAAATTCTAAAAATTCTAAAACAAACGACAATAAAAGAGATATATTTTAAATCTTTAGGACTGTCAAGAATTCCAAATCTGGCCTATAGCTTTTTTACTTTTATAGATCACAGTATAGTGCCTCTAGTAGTAGCAGTACTGTTCTAAAATCCTATACGAAATAGTTGTCGTATAGGATTTCGTACGATACGCATCGATTGAAAGTTCATGGAGTCAAATTCCAATTGACAGACACGTAGTTCTTGTTCCGAAAATTAATAGAATTAAGAATTACTTATTTCCAAAAACTTGTAGCAACGATGACAATAGAATTTTGACATTACATGTGATAACTGTAGGTACTTCCTTTACAGAATTTAAAAAGGTACATGCAAAGGATTTAGAGGCTTTGGTAACACTATCATTTAATACCCATTGAAGGTAGAAATAATGCCTACATTTAGTGGTTAAGGTCGTGACATAGACCTAGTGCCCTGAATGACTCAGGTAACAAAATCTTATAGATAGGCACCTAGTGCGGCTTTCTACTTGTAGGGAACAGGAAAACGACCAGCTCTCGCTCGGCTCTTTGGAACGGGTTGAACGCCTGGCGCATACCAATCGGGAAATTTCAATTTCGTTTCATCAAGCCCTAATCATGGTGCCGTATACCGTTGTAAACTGCATTGCGGTTGCGTTTATTGCCGATAATTCCGCTAATTCAGGGTCTTGCTGGTTATAATGACTTAATGAAGCATAAGGAAGAAATGTATCACAAATAAAAAAAGTTTTGAATGAAAGAAAGATACGGGAAAGAAAATAAACGTGCGAACTTCGAAGCGGCATCTTTATGAATCAATCCAGTGTTATGGGTTCACAAATATCTAGGTAGGTATATACGTTGAAATCAAGATATTTACTATGCGATCGAAAATGACTCTTATTAATTCATGAGAAACACCAGCCGATTATCTGAAGTACTTATGGATTAATTTTGACCGTAACTTATTGGTAGAGTGCACTTTTCTACCAGCAGACCTGTGTGAAAAGTGGTAGAGGTTCTTGTACGTAAGGTTGTAGGCCTTTTAGTAATGATAATGACAAACAAATCTTAAGCAGTTAGTTTCATTAGAACAGTTAATATTATACGTGCAAGTAAGATAGTAATATAGGGGCTTATAATCTTTGACCATGTGACAATTCCACAATCAGATGCTACCTACCTAGATCAACAAACTAGTGTGGGCGTAGATAAACATGGAGCCTTTATAAATAGTGTAAAACTAGTCACTGCAGACGCAAGAAAATAGCTAAGTACTTTAGTGTAAAATTAGCACAGAACCTATTTCGTAGTAGGTAAGTTTAACCTCAGATACTTATAATAATCGTGTTCATGTAAACGCTTAGGCAGTTTATCCGCTGTTTTGGTAACCGCCATGACATCAGGCAAGGCGCGTTCGTCGCTAAGTTTAATTGTAAGTAGGTACCTACCTAATTTAAGCAGGTACGTAACTATTAGGCTGTGGTAGATTTCCGGGTGCCAAAACATAATTATAATTATGCAAATCGAGATGAGTGATCAGAGTAGCGGTACATTGGCGAATACGCTGGCAGCGGGTTTTTGACCTGATTGTATTGACGTGTCCTTGATTTATTCTTCATGCCATTGAAATAAAATTAAGGTTGATAAGTTCATTGCGCTGGTCTGGTTGGGAGAGCCTCAAAGTGCGAACTACAAGTTATCAGTATATTAGAATAATAATTATGTTCGATAAAAAATCTGTGGCGACATTTATTTCCAGAGGGTATATTATATACCTAATATTGAATCAAATTTTCTGTTTGTATTAAAGGTTTAAATCATACTGAAAAACTCTCAATTTAGTAAAGTGAGTACCTATATATATTTATTATGATGACTTAAAAGACCGATTTGCCTTTCGCTCGTACCTACCTAAATTAGGCTGGAGCTTTCTAGTCCTGGGTATACATAATATACATATAGATACCTACAAATCCGACGTAGCAGTAGCAGTAGAAGGTAGGCAACGCATCGGCAACGCCGCTGGTGTTGCAGGTGTCTGTAGGCGACGGTAACTGCTTACCAACAGGCGGGCCGTCTGCTTGTTTGTCTGTCCATGTTATAAAAAAGAAAAAAGCATAATATGCTATGATATTATCTAGACTACGTATGTTATGTACCTACCTATCATCATATTTTATTTCAACATAAGAAAATCCCATTTGATCATTCTTGAAATCCTGAAGTCTTGATTCAACCTATACCTCTCCACTCCAGAATCTCTGTCCCTAACGGAGTAGGTACCTACTCCGTGGTATATGGCCAGCTATTGACTGCCACTTCAGTGTGTTAATCCTGTCATTGCCTAAATATTTTTAAAGAACTTACCAGGTTCTCATTTCTTCCAGATTCACCATGAACTATCTGCCAGTTCTCCTCTTGGCTGGCCTAGTCAGTTGTCAAACGCCGGCTCCACTGACCCAGGACAAAGGATTCATAGATTGGGTGGCCGGTCTTTTTGTCCCACCAAGTACAACAACCTTGCGGCCGCAAGTAGACCCACCAGAAAACTGCCCAGTTTGTCGTAAGTATCCATAATACTTGATGTTCAGCCTGTTCAGGTCAGGTCTGAAAAAGTCTGATATTTAGTTTTAAAGTCATTATTAGATAGGTAATTTTGCTGGGCTCAATTTTGATTTTGGTCGTTCCGTGAAGTTTTTTTTTAATAAACCTACGACAATGTCGAAATAAAACAGCTTCAAAAATTAAAAACAGATAAGTAACATTTTAACAATTAGGTACCTATTGTTTTCGTGTTTTCAGAATGTGGTATCCCGCGCACCAGGCGTCGTATTGTCGGTGGATATGAGACCAAAGCCCTGGAGTTTCCGTGGATGGCCGTGATGTTGTACAACAAGCGGTTCTACTGCGGCGGCGCCCTCATCAACGATCTCTACGTGCTGACGGCAGCTCACTGTACTGCTGGGTATGTGGGATTCTACACTGAAAAGAGAACTGACTGGCGTGGTAACTGATCGCGTCGTCTTGGCTTCTGATAATCATTCCTGCATTTGCGATGAAATTGCCGCATAAGCCGCTTAGCTCTATAATCTTGTACCTAAGAGTTGAAATTAAAGTATAGGTAGGTATTTTTGGATCGCATCTGTAGATACCGTTGGATGGTGTCTAAATCTAAAGAATCAATCAATCAACGGCTGATTCTTGTACCTAGGTAGATACCCTAATGTGCAAGGGCAAAGGAGGACTATGTGATGGTGGTCAAATCAATTTACCCAAATGTACCTACTGTATAGTTACATACTTTTTAGTGTTTCGCTCTACGATATTGCTGCATTTAGGTGCATCTGCCAACAACGGTACAAGAATTGCATTCTTTAACATGTTATGGTCTATTCCTATTCTATCAGGTAATACGCGATGTTGTTGCCAAGTTTGATATTCTATGGTACCTACTTCCTATGTTGTCATTGTGTGATCTCCTTTGGAAAAAAGCCAAAACACAAACACGTATTAAAATGTGATGAGGTGATGACCATACCTACCTACATTATACGGTATATATAAATATAGGTTTAGGTATAAATACCTATTTGTAATACTCCTAAACCCATCTGTTTTCATCTACGTAGGTACAAAAAACTTTTACTTATGTACATATGTAAGTAAATAAAATAAGTTTTTTGTTCTAAAATTTTTATATTTAAGTTTTATCAATATGCAGTGCATTGAGGAATTGAGGAACACCCTACAATGTATTTTTTTATAATATAATAACATTTTTTTAGACAGCCTCCGTGGTGTGGTGGTTGAGCAGGTCGGTCATAACCCGGAGGTGGCGGGTTCGATTCCCGCGACAGGAAAAGTATTTGTGCACGAAAATAAAATGCGCAAATACTTGTTCTGTGTCTGGGTATTGTGGGACCATGGTCCTCGTAAATCCTGGGTCCCTAGATACAGGGAATCCTAGTTAGGGTCCAGGATCTATGTATGTGATCGTTGGGCGTTATTTATTTATTTTTGATTTTTTTTTACTAAAGAAAACTAATTTAACTCTTTTTATATGACTTAAAATTACTTGTATGAATTTATATAAATAAATAAATAAATATAATATAGGTATCTACCTATAATCATAAATAATATAAAGGTATACTTAAAGAAAGTAAGTACTATACATATCTTTATCGGAAGGTTCCGAAAGGAGAAGATGTCGGTGCGGTTCCTGGAGCACGACCGGATGAAGACCAATGAGACCAAAACCATTGAGAGGGGCGTGGCAGCCATCATACGCCATCTCAGATACAACCCTAGCACATACGACAATGATATTGCGTTGCTGAAACTGGATGAAAGAGTACGTTAGACCTACGCATCTTACTTAGGTACATAGCAAAGCTACCGTGTAGACTTGCATAGGTAGGTATGCATGGAACTAATATCCCATTAGACCTTGTATTATAATGGAATCCTGAAATAAAGGGTAGTGCCACCAAAAGATAAACGATGACGAGCTGAACTATTGACCTAAAATATCATATTTACCTATTCATATTAAAATATTGGTTTAGTATCTGGAAAGAATCATCATCATCGACATCGTGACGACATCCACAGCTGAACACCAGGCCTCAACCAGAGAGCGCCACTTTGAGCGGATCCTCGCCTTCTGCATTCATCAGCTCCCCGCGGTTTTCACCAGATCGTCGGTCCACACAGTGAGGGTCCGGCCTACGCTGCGACTTTAGTAGGCCTAGCACGAATATTTACGCGCGCGTAAATATTCGTGCTAGGCCTACTGGTCCATGGTCGCCACTCGAGAACCTTTTTCCCCCATCTGTTGTCAGTTTTAGGAGCGAGGTGGCCTGCCCATTGCCTATTCAACTTTAAGACCTTTATCGGTCACTTTGCGGATCTCCTTATTCCGGATCTTATCTCGCAGGGAAACACCGAGCATAAGCATCATAGCACTCTCCATAGCTTATCTAGAAAGAAGCAAGAATGCTCCATTTTCGCATTACCTTATGCAATGATGTTGCATTTTCAGTCGCTATTATTAGTGAAGAACGAGAGTAGTCTTTATTTTTTTTACAATTTTCGCTTGAATTTATCTCATTAGGTAGACCTAAGCAGCGCCTTGAAGCGTGTTAAGGCGGACGGAGAGGACGGCGATAATGTCGACGACGAAGACAACGTAGGAATTCGGCCAGTTTGCCTGCCCCAGCGCAGCTTATCGTACGATTCGCACCTCGGAATCGCCACAGGATGGGGGACGACCGAGGAAGGAGGATCTGTTTCTGATACATTACAAGAGGTAAACAAGAAAGAAGTTTATACACCTACCTTACTTAATATGGTACGAAAAAGGGGGCAAATCGCGAGCATACCCGAGAAGGGTTGTCCCAGATATACCAGCCCATTGTTCCCTGAGACCCATTTGCAGGTGGTCGCAACTTGAACGATAAATACGTACTTATATACCTATTCCGACTATTCCGATTGCTGTAACTGTACTGCCTGCATATTTTATTCCTAGAATTTGAAAGTAAACGAATAAATTGAAGCACGAACGGGATATATTTCTTTACTTAATCTGTTGATTACGTTAAGCAGACGATAAATAAATCTTTATTTCCAGTAAACATGAAACGTCTTGTTATTGTTAAGTGGGTTCATTTTGATGAACTTGAACTGCGCTTATTAAATAACCGTAAAAGTGGCCCCGGAACTCCTGTAGTGAAACAACATCAATACGAACCAGAAAGCGCATTCATGGAATCATTAATCGAACGCATATTAACCTCGAGACGCCAATTAATTAAGGATGGAAACCGCTATGTTCTTTAATGAACAAGTGCAATTAAATCGAATGTTAACGGTTGCAGGTATATGTGCCCATAATATCGAACGAGGATTGCCGTAAGACTGCGTACAAGAACCGTATTACGGACAACATGCTGTGCGCTGGCGAGCCGGAGGGCGGCCGCGACGCCTGCCAGGGTGACTCCGGGGGACCGCTTCAGGTGTATAATAACGACACGGCGACCATGCACGAAGTTGGTGAGTGGACATCTATTCTCTTTTTTATGTCTATCTATGATTTGACCATCATCATCAACAGCCTGAAGATGTACACTGCTGAACGATTGAACATAGGCCTGTCCACAGACCCCCACTTTTTCGCATGACAAAAGAGTTAGCAATGAGAACTTGGGAAGTGACGACGCGATCGAAGGTGTAATACTTTCGATATTGCGCGTCTATGTTTCTGAATAGCTAATTTGGAAGTTGTAAGACGAGAGTGAATAGGTTTCTTCGCGTGTTACATTGTAGTACATTATCATTTAACATTCGGCGTCATGGGGTCAAACATAAGCCCATTGGATATAAAAGAAACAAAAAAACGTTTTAGAGGTTATGGGCCCAGGGGCATCTCTTCCCGTGGGTGCCGTAAAAGTCGGCTAAGGGAACATCCAGGGAATGGGCTGCAGCATTCTCCTTGGTCTCCACCATCATAATCTACTGCGATCACCAAGCCGCCTGCCAAGCGTGGTGATTATGGCAAACCCCCCCCCTCTAATGACAAGCACAAACAATAACGGCCCCCAGTCCCCGGCGGCTCTGCTATCCCGTGGCTCCGGTAGCGGTCACGGTAACGGCAGGGCAGGGGGTGCGAAGAATCACCGGAAGACGCCCGGCTACCAACCCCACCAAACACGACCCCTGGCCCTGGCAACTTATAACGTGCGCACGTTGAGGGCTGACGAAAGGATGGTCGAATTGGAGGAGGAGATGAATAAGTTACGCTGGGATGTAATGGGATTGTCAGAAGTCCGAAGACAGGGACAGGACACGATAATCCTAAATTCCGGTAACTTATTTTTCTACCGGGAGGGACACCAACTTTCCCAAGGTGGTGTCGGGTTCCTCGTCCGCAAGTCTCTCGTCAACAACGTGATCAAAGTCGACAGTGTGTCGACCAGGGTAGCGTACCTGATACTCAGAATAACCAAACGGTATTCATTGAAGGTCATCCAGGTATACGCACCGACCTCGGCACACTCCGACGATGAAGTAGAAGCTATGTATGAGGATATATCCGAAGCCATGCATACTTCCGAAACATACTTCACCATTGTGATGGGAGACTTTAATGCGAAGTTGGGCACAAGGAATGGCGATGAGCTGAGAGTGGGGCCATTTGGATACGGGCAGCGGAACCCTCGGGGACAAAGGCTGGCTGACTTCATGGAGAAGGAGGGCCTCTTTATGATGAACTCCTTCTACAAGAAGCGGCCATCCAGGAAGTGGACGTGGATAAGCCCCGACGGTTCCACGAAAAATGAGATAGATTTCATGATGACGACCAAGAAGCGAATATTCGATGATGTCTCTGTGATCAGCAAGGTGAAAACCGGTGATCACCGTATTGTAAGAGGCACATTGAATATCAATGTCAAGCTTGAAAGGTCGCGTCTGGTGAGGTCTACGCTCCGTCCAAACCCTGTCCAAATCCAAAACCCCGAAGGCTTTCAGCTGGAACTCCAAAATCGCTTCCAGTGCCTTGCCGATTGCAACACAGTGGACGAGTTGAACAACGGGTTGGTGGAAACTGTCCAAGCTGTTGGAGCTGAGTTCTTCAAGACCCAACGCCGAAAGAGGACTCAGAAACTCTCAGGAAACACTCTTAAATTAATGGCAGACCGGAGCGAAATGAAACTACAGTCTTCAGTTGATATGTCAGCCTACGGTGAACTCAATAGACGTATCTGGAGTTCCATGCGACACAACTTGCGTGCTTTTAGTACTTCACGTATTGAGGCCGCAATTGAGCGGAACCAAGGCTCTAAGGTGTTCGCAAGATTCGTCTATTGGGCAAAGCCAAATGACAAAACTGAAGACCGAGAATGGTAGTGTCATTTCATCCAAGCCTGAGATCCTGAGAGAGATTGAGAACTTCTATGGACAGTTATACACCTCGACACGTGAGCCCGCTACTAACACAGCTAAGGACACCAGAGCCAAGTTAGTCCGACACTATACCGAAGATATCCCGGACGTCAGCCTGTACGAGACTAGAATGGCCCTCAAACAGCTTAAAAACAACAAGGCGCCAGGTGAGGATGGAATTACGACCGAACTTCTGAGAGCGGGTGGTAGACCGGTACTTATAGTCCTCCAGAAGTTATTCAATTCTGTCATCCTTGAAGGTACAACGCCGGAGGCATGGCACAAGAGCGTGGTGGTGCTCTTCTTCAAAAAAGGTGATAACACCTTATTGAAGAACTATAGGCCCATCTCGCTCTTGAGTCATGTGTATAAGCTGTTTTCGAGGGTCATTACGAATCGTCTCGCACGCAGGTTTGATGAATTCCAGCCTCCCGAACAAGCCGGTTTCCGAAAAGGCTTTAGCACCATAGACCACATCCATACGCTACGCCAGATTATACAGAAGACCGAAGAGTATAATCGGCCGCTATGCCTAGCGTTTGTGGACTATGAGAAAGCCTTTTTTTTTTTTTTTATCATCGATAGGCTAACATTTGACCACGGTCTCACCTGATGGTATGTGATGACGCGGTCGACGATGGAGCATGCTTGCCTAGAAGATACCGGTTCACTCAAGCCTTCGATTCAATCGAGACTTGGGCGGTGCTGCAGTCCTTACAGCGATGCCAAATTGACTATAGGTATATCGAAGTGTTGAAGTGTTTGTACAGTAAGGCCACTATGTCAATCCGACTACAGGACCAGAGTACAGGGAGACGTTATTTCTCCGAAACTGTTCACAAACGCATTGGAGGATGTTTTCAAGCTCTTGGAGTGGAAAAGATGTGGCATCAACATAAATGGCGAATATATCACTAACCTTCGTTTTGCCGATGATATAGTCATAATGGCGGAGTCGCTCGATGATCTCAGCACCATGCTCAACGACCTCAGTAGAGTCTCCCGACAGGTTGGTCTTAAGATGAACATGGACAAGACGAAAATCATGTCAAATGCCCATGTTCCACCTATACCGGTAATTGTTGGGAACGATACTCTCGAAGTTGTCGACAAATACGTTTATCTAGGGCAGACTGTCCAATTGGGTAGGTCCAACTTCGACAAAGAGGTCGCCCGAAGAATCCAACTCGGCTGGGCAGCGTTCGGGAAGCTTCGACCTATCTTTTCGTCTAAAATACCACAAAGCCTGAAAACAAAAGTTTTCAATCAATGTGTGTTGCCAGTGATGACTTATGGAACTGAGACGTGGTCTCTAACTGTTGGCCTCATTATTAAGCTCAAAGTCGCGCAACGAGCTATGGAGAGAGCAATGCTCGGTGTTTCCCTGCGAGATAGGATCCGAAATGAGGAGATCCGCAGGAGAACTAAAGTGACCGATGTAGCTCTTAGGATTGGCAAGTTGAAATGGCAATGGGCAGGCCACATCACTCGTAGAACTGACAACCGATGGGGAAGAACGGTTCTCGAGTGGCGACCACGAACTGGAAGACGCAGCGTAGGCCGGCCCCCCACTAGGTGGACCGACGACCTGGTGAAAGCCGCGGGGAGCCGATGGATGCAGGAGGCGAGCAGCCGCTCTAAGTGGCGCTCCCTGGGGGAGGCCTATGTTCAGCAGTGGACGTCTTCAGGCTGTTAATGATGATGATGATGATGTTTCTGAATAGCTAATTTGGAAGTTGTAAGACGAGAGTGAATAGGTTTCTTCGCGTGTTACATTGTAGTACATTATCATTTAACATTCGGCGTCATGGGGTCAAACATAAGCCCATTGGATATAAAAGAAACAAAAAACGTTTTAGAGGTTATGGGCCCAGGGGCAGATTTGTCCCTAATCATCTTATGACTTTGTCAAGACAACCTGGGAGCAGGATGACATAATTATTTGACATAGTACTTGCAGTGGATAATTTTGTCATGCCAGGAAGTGGGCAGTTATGGACCCAATAATCCATATAAATATTTTTATTGCAGGTATTGTATCATGGGGTGAAGGGTGTGCAAGGCCTGATCGTCCCGGTGTGTACACCCGAGTCAACCGATACATGACCTGGCTGAAAAGTAACACGAAGGATGCTTGCTATTGTGATTAAATAAGGGAAAACTTACCTAGGCACATTGGGCATTGATATTTTGAAGTAACGAAGGGAAAACTTTCAGTATATAGCAATGTACTCTGTGGGAAGAACCAGGAAAACCTGGCACGGGTAATGCTTGGGTTCACAACTCACATTTTTCAATAGCATTTTAACCAAGCCTGTAAAAGAAATAAAATTATTTCCAAGTATTTATGATTATAAAATATTAATTTATTAATATTATGTGGTTAATATTACCAAATTATTGTATTCCCTGATCCTGAAATTTCAAGTCTGTTATTTAATCTAAAAACTTGTCTTGTTTGGAGTCCAATGTCTGTGGGCAATTACTTGTTAGAGAACAGGGAATGTAATTTAAAGTGTGTATTTATTCAATAGCTCTCTATTAGAATTAGATGATTATTCTGTAAGTGTTGTAAATTAAATTATTCCTGAATTGTATCTACGTCTTTTTTTATTTATTTAGTTTTCTTATCCATGTTTCCAAATAAAATCAGCTCATTTATTTGCACATAATTATTTATTGAATATAGTTTTCCAATAAATGAGGTGGTATGTCTGATGCTGATGTAGGTTTGAAATTTATACCATTACCAAAAGCATATTATAATTATATGAAAATACCTACTTATATAAATACATTGGTAAGTTAATAGATTTTCTTGACCACTACTTCATAATCTTCAAAGTGACTAATATAATAAAACAATGAAAATAAAAAACAACAACTTTAGATTATAATGAAAATGACCTGATAATTCTGATATTTTTAATGAAATTTAAATAATAAATCCTAATTCAATATTTGCATACAATTACTGCAAAATATGAACAACTTACATTTAAAAATGTTCAAGTAGTGTCTCATAAAGCTTAACTACTTATAAAAAACACTAACCATGTTTTTAATGCAATAATTTGGTGAAATATCTTGTATCACATAAAAAAAAATGTTATTTGAAAATCTTTATAATATGTACTATGTTTACCATGTTACAGAAAAATGATTGCAATATAAT
Organism: Ennomos erosarius; assembly: GCA_963580505.1. Lineage (NCBI taxonomy): Eukaryota > Metazoa > Arthropoda > Insecta > Lepidoptera > Geometridae > Ennomos > Ennomos erosarius. The sequence goes on from OY756984.1 coordinate 3,045,898, forward strand.
GAAAGAAAAAGTGCAGGTGGGTATTAATAAAAGTTTTTGAACAGTGATGACAACTCCGACATAACATCGATCATGCTGGTATTGGTCATTGCATCCATATTGGAGCCAAAAGGGCCTGGAGTATTTGTCCCTGAAGATGTTGTAGTTTCTTCTATTACTTCATTCCCATTTTTTATTATCCTCTTAGTTTCAACAGTGCCATCGGGTTTAGTAACACTAGTTGTGATGATTGTCTGGCAAAATGACCGCCCCGGCACCAGGTTACCATTGAATGGTGCAACAAAACCTGAATTATGACCATCATTCTTTCGTTTCAACAAACCCGATATTTCATTTGAGGACACTTTGCCGTCTAAGTCTATATCTTCTCTGGGATGGTCGTATTTTGTTGTGTGATAGCCAGGCTTTAGGTAGTAGTCTCTGATACTTTTGCCGTTAAAGTTCTCTGGATCAACGTCGTTAGGATCACCGGGAGTAGATTCAAAATGATCTTCATTTAAAAATACTTTCATGTCACCGAACATACTGCCGAAAGATTTAAACATGTCGTGCATGTGCTTAGCGAATTCTTGGTGCATCTCTGACGGGTTTGTGAAAATTTCAATGTTTTGTTTTGTATACAAATCATCCCCTTCGTCTTCATCGTCTGAGCTCCATATGGGGTTTCGAAAATCGTTTCTAGGCGTTTCCTGCCGTATTCCCAGGAACGATCGAAGTTTGTTCATAAATGATTCGTTCGCCATTGTAAGGGGTAATAAGGTACTTGCGGATTTGGTTATTTTATTGTAAGTGCTGCTGGAATTTTCTGAGGTAAGTAAGGGTAGATGAAATGAACTGATTATTTCTCGATTTATTGCGCAACAAACAAAACTTTACTCACCGATTACACAGCTGTTTGGTTTGCTTTGTCTGTCATAGCCTGTCTCAGTGTCACTGTCACTGACCAGTGCTGCCAACTTTATCATTTGGGTATCGTACCTTTGACGTGAAAAGATCGTATTTTCCTACAATTTCCCGAAAAAAATAGTACGCGTAGAAATTTTAATGAAAAATGAGAATTTTTTTAAATAATTAGTAATTAGTGCTGCCAATTTCATAGGCTTTAGTTGACAGATCTAAAACTTCTAAAACTGTTGCTGTTCTTGTCAAATAGATGGAAATGTAAGGGACGGGTATACTTTTAGTATTAAATTCTGTCAACAAAAGCCTTCAAAATAAGGCATATTGTGCATTAGTAGTATTTTTAAATATTTAGTTACGTTGATTCAATATTTTAGGGTCCACAATATTTCACATTTGGAATTTCATAATTATTATCAGAGGCGGCTCGTGAAAATTTTAAATGGGTGTTCACAATAAAATAATTTGTCATAGTTATTTGAACAAAAAATCCATTCGCCGGTCTTTCTGATGAGCCAAAACATCTATCACTTTTTGTGAAAGTCAGTGATGGAATGAATTAAGCGTTTTTCTATGCTTATCAATTATCATACGCAATGCATTCAGGCGAGCTTGCACCGTGGTGGTACGCGTAAACGTTTTAACTGTGTTTAACGTTGAAAAACACCGCTCGCTTTCTACCGAGGTCATGGGGATAGTACAGACAAATTTCAAAAGTTTCTGCTTTCAGCATATAACGGATTCTATATAATTGTAGTTCATAAAATTTAATGTGTTTTATAAAAGACATTGCATTGTTCCATTTTTAACTAGACACGCAGCAACTATCACACACAACACTTAAACTTAATTGTTATAATTATTTACATGCAAAATTTGCGAACACCATTCGCGCGCAAAGTGACTAGCCAAACTGCCGTTTGTTTGTTTACACAAAACTGGCAATCGCGCATCGATCACCACGTGCAGAGAGAGCAACACGGGATCTCTGCGTGCATGTCACTACGAGCTAGAATGCTCAAGCGAGCCTGCAACGTAGCTTACGTAGCGCAGGAGCGCCGCTCCACATCTGGCTAAATTTTCATACAAATCTTTTATTTCACGTGCTGGACTGTGCAGACCTTTCTCTTTCACACTCGTTGAAATGCCGTACTGGCGTTCTATAGAACTTTGTTTCATAGGAGCGGAATCAGTAGCGCTCCACCCAATACAACTTGTCACCATACTTTATATTGTACGTAGATAATTATTTGCAGTGAGATGCTGAACTTCAGTTCAGAAAGTTAATCATTGCAATTTTGTATAAGTAAGTACATAGGCATAAGTGATTTTTGAAAAAAAAACTTAGTTTGCTATTAGGTAAATTTTACTGGGAGTTCACTGCACCAGCGCTCCTTAGGACGGGCCGCCTCTGATTATTATATTTATTTTATAACGGGCAAAGGCTATTTTAGCATTTTAGATACACACATTGGGCAATTTTCTGGAACTCTGGCTATCAGACTCCGGCCATATTTCATAATGATGAATGAGAATTCCACCCGAAAGGCAAAAAATTGAGTAGGTACGTATTTTAATTAAAAAAACGAACAAGCGAAAGAACTGAAATCAAATTGAAATACACATGCGTAGTGTAATAAGGCGAATTCTGTGTGCGTAATGTAAAATTATTTGGATAGCAACTACGTTAATAAATAAAATGAGTAAGACTATTAGGTTTTGTCGTGTGACGGTTTGGTTTATAGTTGTTTCGGCTCTGTCGTTATTGACTTTTGGACAAAATAAACTTAATTTATTAATTTGGTTACGAAGATTACACGCTTTGAAAAGGTCGTATGGTTTCCGTACGATTTCGGATTCACGATCGTACATCGTACCAGGGCCAAAAAGATCGTATAAATACGATTTAAATCGTACGGTTGGCAACACTGTCACTGACAGCCAGTTCTGACAAGCATTTATTTGACTTTGACTCACAGATTAGAGAAAAAAATCTACTACATTGCGCCTTATTTATAAAAATCTCGTTAATCACTAACTAGCATGAAGTTAGTTAACATGCTGTTTAATGTCTAGTCGATGGTTAACTTTTACAAAACCGCCCACAGATAATCGTAATTCTTTGTCTTGCCTGAAACAATGGACTGGAACGGAAAATAAAGAACGAAATTACACGTATCTGAAAGAAATTCAGACTGTATTATGATTTATCAGCGTTTATAATACAGGTATTATTATACAGGTGTTATTGAATTCATTGGCATAAATTGAGTATGTGGTTGTCTACTGCTGTGGAGGAACTTTTGTAAGCGTCTTTTTGGCGTCGTTTTGACAGAAAAAAGGATGACCAATTCACGTCCGTGATTCCAATTTAGGTATAATACGTCACTTCCGGATAACATCGGCGGCAGAACGCCGATCCACCATCTTGAAATATAGTTGAGCGGCAGACGTAAATTAGCACCAATAAGAAGTTAACGTTAGTTTAGCTCTACCCATGCTCTACCAAAGGTAAACGTGAGCGTAGCGTCAAGTGATTTTATCGAAATCGCCCTGCAGATCCAATTGATACTAACACCGTACTTGGCAGTCTTGGTGGGAATTATTGGACTATGTACTAAATAACTAGCGGTAACGGGATCTGCTGACGAGCGTCTGCCGCTGAACTGCTATCAATTTTCATACAATTTTGACAGCAGTTGAGCGGCAGACTTGCGTCAGCAGCGCTGCTAACTCCTTCGTAATAGGGGGGGGGGCAGATAATGGAAGTACAAAATGAGAGTGTTACCAAAAGGCAAAAAAATATGTAATATAAAAATTAGTAATAATATCCTCCATTTTACTGAATATGACTTTGACTTGACATAATCGTACAAATTTTACCAACTTGGCATTGGCAGAATTATTGCAAAAAAGCGATAGAAAGCCATTAAAGAAGAAGAAGAAGAAGAAGAAATCGTTCCGAGTGTACAGTGTTTTCAACTGTACGATTTAAATCGTATTTATACGATCTTTTTGGCACACATACGATGTACGATCGTGAATCCAAAATCGTACGCAAAACATACGACCTTTTCAAGGCTTGTGATCTTCGTAACAAAATAACACAGGCTTTTAGCTTAGCATAGGGTTCTGAGGCTTATCACTTTTTATGAAAGTATTGATGCTGATTTGTTGTTGCATGATAATTATCTAATTATAATTCCCTTGTGCTTTCTTACCTAAGAGAATGTTACAAATAAATGATTTGAATTTGAATTTGAAAAAAAAAAAATAGAATATTTGCAATGCAATATATATTTGCAAATAAATTGTAATTATTTGTCGGATTATTACAAGTTTTTTATTTTGTTACCCTAATATATTGAATCAATCATTAAAGTCATTATAAATTATTTATATAAATAATTTCGCATTGTTTCAATGAAATGTCTACGCGTATAGGTCGACAAGAATCTCATGAAATAAAATTTAAAAAAAGAAAATGGAATTTCATACGGCAATACCAAATTGTCACCTTTCAAATTATATATTGACAATAATTGACACCCTTGTTTTGATACTTTCGGGGTTTTGTTCCGTAGACCAAGTAGAGGATACTACTTATTGATATTATGAATTCTCGTACTTAAATTAAGACTTCTTTTTCTTTAAAAGGGTTTTACAAAATACGATTTTTTTCCGTCAAAGGTACTATACGTATACGATTCCCTAACCTAACAAATTCGTCATGTGTCGGCTGCCAGCAAGGAGTCCTCTCGGTCCAGCCCTTTTTAGTTTAGGAATTGATCCGACAATTAGAGAACTAAATTCTAAATTTAACATTTGGTACCTCGATGATGGTTCTTTAGGGGGCAGTTCAACGGTGGTATTGAATGACCTTAAATCAATCATTGATCGCTTCAGCGGCTTAGGATTGACGTTGAATTTCAATAAATGTGAAATATTCATTCCGGATCATATTCCAGATCAAACTCGCGCATCTATCATTGACAAATTCAACTCCTTATGCCCTAACATTTTGGTTTAAACAAAATCATCGCTGACCTTACTTGGTGCCCCAATATTTTTGGAAGCAATATCGCCTTTAGTGACGTCAAAAATATAAAATTTTAATGACGTTTCCGATCGCCTGTTTCGCATTAAACCTCATATGGCCATTTATATTCTTCGGCTTTGTCTTTTTACCCCAAAATTTATGTATTTATTGCGCAGTTGCCCCGTGTGGTATTTTCAGGCAATTGTTGATTTAGTCGATTCGACTCTAAAAGACACTGTCACCAAAATTCTAAATCTTAATTTCGATAGTCGCGCTTGGGCACAAGCAACTCTCCCCATTTCTTTCGGTGGCCTAGGCATCCGACGTTCTGCTACCGTGGCGCTCCCGGCTTTCTTGGCTTGTCATGGCTCGCAAACCCTCATCGGCATGATTTTAAAATCCCCTATTGCCGATGTTCGGGTGGCTGGTCAGGCAGAGGCCTTGTCGGCCTGGTGCGCTACATGCCAAGGCGTCAGTGTTCCCACGGAAATGGGGAGACAGAGTGCGTGGGACATCCCACTAATAAAATTAATCCATTCGGCCTTATTGGACAAAGTGACAGATGACGCGGACCGAGCGCGTCTCCTAGCATCTTTGGAGGCGGAGTCAGGTCACTGGCTCCATGCCCTCCCCTCCGACAACTTGGCAACCGTCCTAGACCCCAGCAGCCTACGTGTAGCGGTGGGTTTACGTTTGGGGGTTGAACTGTGCGAGCCTCATCGCTGCCAGTGTGGACAAGGCGTGGACCAACTCGGACGACACGGGCTCTCATGTGTAAAGAGTGCCGGTCGGCTATTTCGTCATTGGGCTATCAATGATTTAGTCCGACGGGCACTATCCACAGCATCCGTGCCCTCGACGCTGGAGCCGACTGGATTGCTGCGAGACGACGGCAAAAGACCAGATGGTGCCACCTTAGTCCCGTGGTGTCTCGGACGCACACTTGTCTGGGACGCCACCTGTGTGGATACCCTGGCACCATCTCACGTCTCCAGCACGGCTCGTAGCGTCGGGGCCGCGGCAGAACAGGCGCAGCTACAGAAACGGCGCAAATATGCGCAGATCAGCTCAAACCACGAATTCCTTGCGCTGGCTGTAGAAACGCTTGGCCCGTGGTCGTCTGACACGAAAATTTCTACCAGATTGGTCCTCGCCTCGGGGGATCCCAGAGCTGGCACTTACTTCGCTCAGAAGCTCAGCCTTCTGATTCAGCGAGGTAATGCTGCCAGTATTCTGGGAACCTTATATTGTAAATTTTGTAAATAATGTTTTAGCCGTAGTTTTTTTATATGTTTTGTTTTTGTCATGTGTTAAATTATGGTTTTTAATGTTATGTTTTTACATTACAAATTCGTTATAAATAATATACAATAAACATTATATTTATAAAACAAAAACCTAACAAACAAAGTTGGCAACACTGCGTGTGTGGTGAGCTGAGTGGTGCTGCTGTGATGTGAAATAATTTAAAATTAAATAAAACAACAGTGCACAAACAGAATAATAAATTATTATGATGTTGTTGTTGTTACTAACTAAGATATAAATATCGAACTGTTCGTACCAATAATAAATAAGATGTTTATCATGTATTAAATACACGGAGAACAGCTCAAATTTGCTTGATCAGAAGGTACGTTTCGTATTAATATTTTACTCCCCATGCATGCATTAATACCGCTTAGCCGTTTCGAATACGTTTATCATCTGAGAGTAGCGTGCTTATTATAGTATTGTGTTGTATCGGTTATTTCTTTCTTGACCTGTTATTATACAGCAATCCACTTTGGAAAACGGCTCGATTCAATTAAATACAGTAGGTTGGTAGGTGTGTGCTTATTTATTTCACTGTATCGAATTTATTTCGATCTACTGCATGCTATTTACATGACATATTAAATTTTTTACCTTATTTATTGAATATTGGATTTATAAATTATATTCTACTTTACCAGCTACATGCTTACTTAGATGACGCTTTTGTTCATATTTTTTTGGTGCAATAATGCTCCTGGAGTTGACAACATCTTGTTTGGAAAGGGGCATAGCAGATAAAACTTACAAGTAATATTTTAATGTTGAAGAAAGATCTTTAATGTAATGTCCATTATTATAGGCAAATTGAAAGATCCGCTAAGACTATTAAGTTACTCAAACTGGTTCTAAGAAGCATTAACATATTTTGTTGATATTAATACCAGTTTGTGGTCAATATGCAAGCAAACCAGTCCACATGGCTTCTTCGCAAAAAAGGTTAGTTCTTTACCAATATACATTTTTCACTAAGTAAACTAATCATAGTTTATAAAGTAAACAGTAAGATTGTAATAACTAAGTATTTACTTTGTGTTGTGTGGCCTGTATTTTCTATCCTAGGTGGTTAACATTCTAAGCCATTTAGAAAGTGATGTATCTCTGATAAAATATTCAATGTAATATGAATTCATCAGAAAAAAACTGATTCGGAATCTGCACTATCTACTTTCTTCATTCTGAATATAAATAAAAGACATGAATTCTTACCAGGTTCTGTGCTGTAATATTACTCTAATAGATTTTTTAACACTTATATGCACATAAGCAGGATAGACATTGTTTATCCACATATTAGGAACACAATAAAATAAAATAACAATAAAAGTTGTTGCGAATGCAAGTCTGCAAACAACAGAAATTTTACATACATTCTACATGGGGGCGCTAAGTCCTACACTGACGTCCCGCTTGGGGTGAATCTGCACTATCCACTTTCTTCAATCTGAATATAAATAAAAGAGATGAATTCTTACCAGTTTCTGTGCTGTAATATTACTCTAATAGATTTTTTAACACTTATACGTACATAAGTTGGATAGACTAGTGCTTATCCACATATTAGGAACACAATAAAATAAAACAAAATAACAACAAAAGTTGTTGCGAATGCAAGTCTGCAAAAAACAGAAATTTTACATACATATATAAGAACTACAATCTGCACATAGCAAAAATAAATCAATAGGGATTTACTTCACCTCACCTCATCGGTAAGTATTGATGCGGCCTACGGTGGTGCATGCTTGCTTAGAAGATACCAGTTCACTCTTGACTTGAAGCCACTCAGGTTATAGTTAGCTGGAAACAAGGACGACGGCAAGGTATTCTACTCATTCACTGTTCACACTATAAAGTTTGATGCAAAACGCTTAGTGCGAATTGTAGGAATATTAACGATATAAGCATGCAGAGTTTCTGTGCGCCTTGTAGTCCGATGAACGAATGGAAATGAAGGAATTAGTTCGTGTAATTCTATCGCACGATCTCTAAAATTCAGCCTATAAAATACTGATAAGCGGCGACATTTTCGCCGGTGCTCCAAGCTCTGTAGGCCTAGCACGAATATTTACGCGCGCGTAAGTGTAACGTTAACGAAAGGCAGTTGTATGGGGCGCTGATCAAATGCCATACAACTACCTTACGTTAACGTTACACTTACGTTACGCGCGCGTGAATATTCGTGTTAGGCCTACTCTGGCGCCGCTTAGGTTCGACCAACGTATTGTTAGCAGTGAGCCTTTTGGCTCATCTCTGGCCAAGACTTCGAGCGGGGGAACAAAGAAAAGACAAAAACAAAGTGTTTTATTGCAAATAGGCTATTCATAGCACTTTTACAAATCAAATTAAATTAAATTATTATAATTACTAAGCAGATAAATTCACAAAGTGCACAATGTCAATTATTATTACTTTAATTTTAATGGCAAGCCTATTATAATGTTTGAAAAAGAAAATTCTCCCTTCCACAACTGGTGCAAGCAATCAGGCACAATGCAGAATAGACAACTTCGATCCGTAGCTTCGATTCCTTCGAGGGGGTTATTAATTTGCTAGTCACGTATTGTAAGTACAGCCGGCTGGGATTCTTTAGCAGAGTATTCCTAATATTAGCGCTTGATATTATCCCCCACTAGGTGGACCGACGACCTGGTGAAAGCCGCGGGGAGCCGATGGATGCAGGGGGCGAGCAGCCGCTCTAAGTGGCGCTCCCTGGGGGAGGCCTATGTTCAGCAGTGGACGTCTTCAGGCTGTTAATGATGATGATGATGATTATCCCACGTCTCCGATGATGACGTCAGGATCCGGACATCTCATCTTATACGTTTGGAATAGAAACCAATAAATCTTTTGAAGAAAAAAATTAAATTTGCTAGAGGGTAACTCCATTCGCCCAATATGGATCTATGGTAATCTGAGCATCGCTGATAATCTATCTATTTAATTGATCTTTATCGAATTTGATTGAGGTACTCGTACCTATATCATAAGTATAAGTAGGTACTCGTTATCTATATTTATTAGGTGATGAATGGGCTAATAAGGATCAGTTATATTGATAAGATACGTATAGTACGTACTTATACGTTTCGGTAGGTATAGTAGGTATCAGCCTGTTTATCCACGTACTAGAGTCGCCTTATATCACCAGTTTTTCCGCGGGAAATCGGTCACTGCTTATTTCATTTTATTAATTTCTTAATTTATTAATTCCACGTATCTTAAAAATTATAAAACCAAAACTTACGGTCACGGTACTAATATTAAACGTAGAGTAGCTTTGGACTAGTTAAACCATCTTTTGTCTTTTTTCGATGAAGTTCGATATTCGAATGACAAAAAAAGACAAAAGTTGGAGTAATAAATCCCAGTAATACGAAACCCACAGAGCTATGAAACAAATGACGCTTTTTTTTGCCGTGATAAACAGAAACAAGTACTATTTATTAAATAATTAAATAGTTATATTATGTTTCGACGTGCAGTGTAAACTGCATAGTTAACGTTGGTTACTGGAATACCCAGGGGGAAAACCACTACATTAGTTTTGAATTGCAAATATACAATTACGATGTTTTTTTACAACCCTTTTGTAATATTTGCATATTATCAGTACATTCTCATCTACTTACTTGCACCCTAAATCTTGTAATATTTAAATGGCATTAGTTTACGAATACCGAATAGTAATCTAAATCTTCTGTGGTAGGTACCTAACCTACCTACTAATTAAATCCATCTATGGATTGTTTCTAAAGTGACCGATGTAGCTCTTAGGATTAGTAAGTTGAAATGGCAATGGCCAGGCCACATCGCTCGTAGAGCTGACAACCGATGAGGAAGAAAGGTTCTCGAGTGGCGACCACGAACCGGAAGACGCAGCGTCGGCGTACGCTGCGTCTTCCGGTTCGTGGACCGACGATCTGGTGAAAGCCGCGGGGGGCCAATGGATGCAGGAGGCGAGCAGCCCCTCAAAGTGGCACTCCCTGGGAGAGGCCTTTGTTTAGCAGTGGACGTCTTTAGGCTGTTAATGATGATGGATTATTTTAAAGTATTTTTGTCTTTTTTTGATGCTGTATCCTATTTTATAGTTGTATAAAAAATAAGTATCTACCTCTACTTTAGACTTCCTATCGACCGCAGAATCTATACCTGCTTTAAACTTCTTGTCGAACGATGACAAGCATCAGTTTGTCCATGTTAATTAATTTTGAGACAAACCCGTAAAACTCGTTTATTCCCAAAAGTCCCGTGGAAGTAGTTCCGTATCGGAACTATACTGGAGGTATACTGTCCTAGCCATAGGCCCTAGCCATGGTTTCAATCGATTACAGCAAAAAAAGCTGTAGTTAAAAAACTTATTAAACCGCGACGTCAGATTCCCGTCCGAGCTTAAGATTAGGCGATAGTCACTTCACTACCGGTACTTTTTTCGGCTATTATTATATCCTCTAGCGATGGCAATTAATGCGATTTTGCGTAAATTTCATAAACATGCTAATTCACGAATCTTAGCATGCCAATTGTTATTGCTATGCTATTTGCTAAAATGAAATGAAATGGAAATGAAAAATGAAATTAAAATTGAAATTAAAAATAAAAATTATATGAAAAATGATGTGAACAAAAATGAAAAAAATAAATAAACATGAAATGAAACTTTTTATTACAAATTAAATTCAAAATGAAGTAATTTAATTGAAATGAAATTTCATATTTCACAGAATTTCACAACTACATTTCATTTGCGAAATGCTAAATGAGTTTTCACATGCTAAAAATGAATGCGAATGCTAATAAATCCATCTATTATCCTCGTTTACCGCTCTTCAATTCGTTGTATATTTTTTTTACAAACACAAAAACCATTACTGGTCGCTGGTATTTTAGTTGGCGTTTTAATTCACATCACACATGTCTTACAACACACGTCTAAAGACTTATACACACGATGACAATGTTTATGGTCTGCCAGTCATTTTCCTGTTTAGTGAAGTAGTTAATTAAGTACACAATTTCAATAACTAAGCACCTATGATTACCTACATAGGTAATCATAGCTAAACACAATGTTAAAAGTTACAGCAGTATTAAATGTTGTCCATCGAAGTCGAACAGAGACTCAATTTTACAATAATTGTGATAAACGAGGTCTCGGTCTGCTGCATCAATAATATAATTAGTTGATTCATACTCCATATTCTATACGTTACTTACTCAAACACTACTGAGTGTATGAGATAAAACATAGTATTATTATGTATCGAGTACTATGGCACCATCTCTGCTTGGCAAAAATACCTATTAGAGGTTACCTTACGCTGGAATCCAGAACCATCAAGGCGACGTACAATGTACATCATTACACCAAGTAGAAGATATCTGATTACCGAAAGTTCGTACATGTTCAAGATGCTGTTTTTATGCCTTGTTATTATCCGAATTGCAGGACACGAGCCGGATTATAACACTTATTTGCATTCTAGTAACTTGATTGGCCAGCTTCAGCTTTATTAGGAGTAGTGTATATTTTTTAGATGTTTACCTTATTTACATTGCAGTCTCGCATTTTATAAAAAATGTTTATAATTTGATTAAGTAATAAATTGTAGTTCTTTTTTTAAATCATTGATCATATTTATTTTTCGTAAAATTCGCAACTTTCTGTATGTAGGTAGGTAGGTACTCTATCAATACATATAATAAAACTGTAACTGGGCTAAAACTGTACATTGAATATTTTGTGAAAATTTTGACTGCTTTATAAGTCGATATAAAAAAATAAACAATTTTTTTGAATTTTTTGTGTGCCTCCCTTCGCCGTCCCATCCTTTCATCCTTTTCCCCTATTTCTTTACCATTCCCTTCTCTCTTACCCATAAACAAAGTTAAGACTTAGAACTAATTAACCCGTGCGAAGCCGGGCGCGTCAGATAGTTTTTCAATAATAGAATGTTAAATACTAATTCAAATACAAATACATTTAGGTACAAAGTTATGATAAACCCATAGACTCCCGAACTAGTTGAATCTGTGTTTCAGGAATCAGTGAAGCTCCCACAATGCCATACTTATAAGGTTAGAAAGCAACAATAAAAAAAATAAATTTACGTAGGTATAAAGAATTAACAGTATCACCAGATTTTTTCATTGGGTAACTATAATGTTTCTTATGTAATTTAAGTTTGATTTCTAACAGCAAAAATTCATTAGCTAAAGCTAGAGCGTTAGGCGTTATAGTTTTTTTTTTCTATTAAAAATATCTATTCCTCTGTCATCAACGCGAGTTGAGTCGCGGTGCCTGTTGTTGTTGTTATGCCCTACGCCTAACACCCAGACCGATTGGTGCTTGTGCGACCTCTGCGCAGGCAGTGCGTTCCGCGCCACTGCCTTCGTCGCACTGTTTTTGTATTTACGATTTCCATTTTAACTTCGTCTATCGGCAATTCGACAGCGTTTGTTTTCACATCAACGGTTACCTCGCTTTCTATTGGATTATATTTTGTTGTGGTGAGTTTTAAAAGAAATTTCTTCTAAACATTTACTTGTGTTGATGTTGTTTTGTTAGTTTGGTTGACCTTATGTTGCCGACGTAGTATGTTGGCGTCCTTGCCATGGCAGTGGAAAGTGTTTTAATATAAGTATTTTACATAAATTATTCTCGTAGAGATGAAGTAAGTACTTAATCTCATAACAAACAAAATAAAACGTATTTTCCTTATTTGGACTATACTCTCACTCACTTGTTGCCCTCAAGCTGTATACGTTATTCCTGTTTGTTGAAATAGTTTATATTTTTGAATTTTATCAAGCTTTGATTTTGTTACTTACTCCCATAGTTTTATCTTTGATAGAACATCAATATGAATTTGTTATATTCATATTGTGTTCAATTGTGTAATTTCCACTTCGAACCGCTTTTTCCGATTTAGATGTAATTTTTCGTTTGTTGTTTGTGTTTGTTTTTTTGTTTGCATTTGTGATAGCAGGTACCTTTCTCCCAGAAAGTGCCCCGGGGAAAATAGTATTATTGTGGGAAGGAGCTTATAAATAGCACCATCTACCATGTATAAAATTATATGTACAGTAGGTAACTACTATATAAATTTATACATTTCTGATCTAGACATGCCAGCTATCGGTCAGTAGGTAAACTAGGTAACGCACATTGAAGACTCGACATGGTCATTCTTGCAACCCGCTCGACCAAATTTCGGGGGTACTTCATCGACATTTTGATCTTTAGATTATCAATTATGGAACAATATTAGCTCTATACATTGACTATAAATCCGGGATATATGATCTTTGCCCCTACGTATAATTTATATGATAACTAACATATCATGACATAGACTTTGACTTTAGGGTCGATTTACCAAAGTAGAATTACGTTATAAGTATAACATTCCGAGAACAACAGATTTACACGAATATAACCCTTAAACCACCAATTTTCAAGCTTGTTCCTCGGATACAATAAGGCAACCAATCAATCAGCAATCAATTTGTCAATCAGCTGTATCCGAGAATAACGAGTAGCGTTATACTTAGAATAAAATTTATTCTACTTTAGTAAAATCGGGCCATAGAGACGTAATTGTGTCTATTATGTCTATGCCCATTTTTAATTTATTTATTTTGACAAACTCTAACACATACTCAGGCTGAGTACTTATATGAGTAACTCAGCGAACGCCAAAAGTTTTAGGACTGCTTACATACATATTATGTCTTACTGGCTGACCACTTGCCTACACAAGAAGAAGAAGATGTCTTACTTCGATCCTCGTACTTCTCTTTTGTCCCTGTCGTCCACATTCCAAAGCACGAACGAACGAGAACGATAGAGTGGAAATACGTTTAAACTCAGAACGTATTTCAGTCACAAAAGAAATCTTATCATTCATCACGGTACATTTGCTTTAACACTGCATGCTGTTTTACTTGCAAATTACTTACGCCTAATGACTATTATTGTCCATAAATTTGCTGAATTTATTCTATTGTTATCTCTCACACACACAGTGTCACCGATGTGAAATTATTTATTATTTAGTCGGTGACTGATTATTCTTTACCTTGTTTGCATCCGCGTCGGTATCTTTCAACAACATATTAAAGTTTTCTTTAGTTTGACGAATAGTTATCCGTATGTCTGTACTTACATGTTCAATATTATCCATATAGTTAATTTACAATACAAACATGATTTACGCAAACTTCGTTCATATCAAATAACTTGTTTCATCCATAATAAAGATAATTTTATAATGAAATTACATTATGGGTTCATCGATTTATTTATTTCATTTTATTATGATGCCATTGTTAGTTTTTCACCTGCAGACTATACTCGTATATGCTTCTGATTACGGACGCCCTTTTGATACTTTTACTAAATACTTTGAATTATTATTCTAGTTAAGTATCTATAATATAGAAACAACTTTATCTATTATTATTTTAATCTTACTTAGATCAGATTTCTTATCTTACGAATAAAGTGATACGTCAAACATTTGAAGATATTCTTCAGTTACGTTTGTGATATTGTAAAAGTTATACGCATCTCTATCGAAATGGACGAGCAGAGTAAGTTTTATTCAGTGTTCGACTTTTTCATTAATGAAATTAATCTAGAGCCGTAAATATATTCACGGTCATTATATTTTTAAACGTAATCATGATCTGTAGTTGTGTATTTTACAAATATCAAAGTCTATCCATTGTCATTCCGTATTTACTGTTATTTAATCTAATGCCTATAATAAACTGATAGTATATATTATACGTAGAATGGTAGGTAAGTATTATTTATTTATTTATTTGTTTATGTACTTTCAACAGTGCTACATGTTTCTGAAATTAATAATGACAGCTTATATGGAATTACATAACAGGTTTAGAATTACATGTAGCCCTGATTACAGAATGGTCACATCGTACCTTAAAAAGTGAGAATCCTACAGTACCTTAAAAGTAAAAATCAATTCAATTATAGAAAGGTAAAGCTCACAAAAACTGTAAGTACACTACCTAAAGATATTATCAATAATACCTACAAGTTTTTATTAGGCATCACCAATGCGTGCGATATTTAAGTTTTTTATATTATGTTACCCGGTATATTGTTTTATTATTTTACCATCTCATAATGTCTAACTTAGTTCGCTACCAAGTATCTTCAAATCATAGAAATATTCATATATTATATCTAATTCCGCATCACAATGCGACTGTACGTCTCATACAGTACATTATGTAATTTACATTGATTATGTTATGGTTCCGCCACAGACTGCTAAACCCAGTTTCATAAAACAAAAGCGGATGCCGAGACAATCATATTACTAGAAAAATATGTTCTGAGATTCTTAGAGAAAACGTCGTGGATGTAAATAAATAATATATCTAATACTGTGTAGGTAATGTATAGTAGGGATTCGAGAATAGTTCGCTATAAGGCTATAATTAATTTCTCTGTATAATTATTACCCTGTTTTTAACGTGCTCTTTGCACTATTTTTATTTTCGAGCATTTATAAATGATGTTTGCGGAGTAGAACGTTAACATCTCCGTTGCCGCGTTGTTAAAATGTTCGACGATTTTTAGAGAACGTGTTGTCTTCTCTCTCTATAATTCTACGCTTGAAATGCGTAAACAAGTGAATAGGTATCTTCTAGGCAAGCATGTACCACCGTAACCCGCGTCGTTGCTTTCCATCAGGTGAGATTGCGGTCAAATGCGGGCCTATCCAGTTATAAAAAAGAACATAATAATACATTAAAGTGTCCTATAACATAAATATGCATAAAACCCTTTCTACGATATTTCATTTTATCACTGTAGTTTGTACTTTTACATTAATAATAAACATTACATTGAGATAAATTTATCGCAAACAATAAACAATAAAAAAAACACAATTTAACCTCTGCCTTGTTTACTTACATTTAATATTGTTAGGTCTATATGAGCAGTAGGTAAGTTAAAAGAGCACAAGAAATATATATAATGTGCAATGTGTATATTCATAGTGATAGGATGTAAACGAATTCTAGCTCTGTGTGTATATTAAATGAGTAATAAATACTGCAAACAATAAAGTAGGTTGGAAATTGAGTAAATATAAGTAAAACATGACTATGACTTCAGAATACAAAACTCTTTATTAAATGCTTGACTTTTATTATTACCGTGTAAAATTAGTCAAAGCATATGCAAATGGACTGGAATGAAATGATGGATGTATAATGTATACCTATTATGACGAAGAATAGCTTTAACATTACGTTACTATGAATACTTATGTATAAATTAAAGTTGGTTTTTCTTCCTGCATGAATTGCTCTCGATTAAGAAGATACAGAAACAGATTAAATTGAAACCTTTTTTTATAACTGAATAACCCCTGATTTGACCACAATCTCAGCTGATGGAAAGTGACGACGCGGTCTATGCGTGCCTAGAAGATATCACTCGTGAAATGAAGAGCTCTAGAAACAAAACATGTACATATATATGGGTTTTATTCTCTGTGAACTGTCAGAATTTATTCAAAAGCTACACTGTAAGCTGTGACTGTGAGGGTGATGGGGCGTTTCGGACCGCGTGTGATTCACACCGCGGTGTAACCGCTCAAGTGCTCTGAATGAATAGGCTCCAACTGATAATGCCTTATCGTTAATTGGGTTTCAGTGGGTTTCATTATCCATACCTGTTAACGTCATATTAGTTTAGGTAACCCTTAATTGTACCAAAAAACGTTTGCATGCTCTTTCCTAATATTGATAACTAGGTGAACCGCCCCGGCTTCGCACGGGTTAATTAGTTTTACGCCGTAACGTAACCGTCACGTACACCTTGTGTTACATTATTGGAGTTTTAGTAAAGATCCCTAATTTTTTGAAAATATAATATAGCCTGTGTCACCCGGGTATAGTGTAGCTTCCAAACAGTGAGAATTTTTCATATTGGTTCAGTAGTTTCGGAGCCTATTCAATGCAAACAAACTATCAAATCTTTCCTCTTTATAATATTGTTATAGAAGATAACAGTTTCGGGGGTTTAGTTTTGGTGAGAGAAACAGATTGTTGAGTGATTTCGATGTTGCAATAACTAGGATTACTTACGTTTTTATCTTAACTTTTTTGCTACGTATTGATCTCTACAAGTATTTTGATTGAGATATCGGTAAGATAAGTTATGTATCTTAGCATATTGACACATAATCAGTACAGTTATCAAAACAATTTTGTATACGACAGTTTGTTTAAAAGTATCTACCCACAAATTCAGAGAATATTTTGTTTTTATACAAGCATTTCCCTAGTCTTTTGTAAATAATGTTATCGTAGGTATTTATATTGTCGTAGCCGCAAATATAGCTTGTCGGTCACATAGTCACAGTGGCACAAAAAATAAACGGACTTTATTTTTGATATTGGTTGTAATAGAGTTGTTTGTTCTTTCCAGAAGCATCCGGTCCCGCCAAGATGTCTGGCGGAGGCACGACGGGCACGCTGCTATACGCAGTTAGTGCCGCCGTGATGGGCATGCTGCAGTTCGGCTTCAACACCGGCGTCATCAACGCACCGCGCGCCTTCATCGAGACCTTCATCCAAGACCGGGAGTACACCCGCCCAAGTCTCATATTCTCGATCATCGTCAGCATCTTCGCGGTCGGCGGGATGATCGGATGCCCCCTCGCCAGTTGGATGTCGGAAAAATACGGACGCAAAAACGCACTTCTGTTCAACGCCATATTTGGTGTCGTCGGAGCCGCTCTCATGGGCTTCAGCAAGACCGCAAACTCCGTCTGGATGCTCATCATCGGAAGGTTCTTTATTGGAATCAACTGCGGCTTCGCGACGACCGCTTCCCCGACTTACGTATCTGAGGTGGCTCCCCTAAGATTGAGAGGCGCCTTCGGAACCGTGAACCAGTTGGCGGTCGCATTCGGGCTCGTCAGCGGACAGATCCTTGGCATCGACGTCATTCTAGGCAGCAACACTGGCTGGCCGTGGCTGCTCGGGCTCGCCATTGTCCCGGCCGCCGTACAATGCCTCATGTTACCGTTCGCTCCCGAATCGCCGCGGTACCTGCTGCTCGGCAACAGCGACGAGGAGGGAGCGCGAGTAGCCCTCGCCAAACTCCGTGGCGCCACCGACATCGAAGCCGAAATCAGCGACATGATCGCGGAAGACCAAGCGGCGAAACAAGAACAAAAGTTCACTATCAAAGATCTATTCGTTATCAAGGCGCTTCGCACGCCGCTCATCATCGGCGTAGTGATGCATCTCTCGCAGCAATTGGGTGGCATCAACGCCGTGCTCTACTACTCCGCCACGATCTTCATTAACGCTGGTCTTGAAGAAGCGACGGCGCGGCTGGCAGCTATAGGCGTAGGCAGCATGTTGTTTGTGATGGCGCTGGTTTCGATTCCGTTGATAGATCGACTGGGCCGGCGCACGTTGCAGCTGGTAGGACTTGCCGGAATGGCTGTTTCTTCGATACTCATGACCATTGCCTTCTTCACGTACGAAAACAACCAGACGATGAGTATATTTGCGGTAATCTTCACGTTGGTGTACGTCGGTTTCTTTGGCGTCGGCCCCAGCTCCATCCCGTGGATGATTCTGTCGGAACTTTTCGGTCAGGGCGCGCGAAGTGCCGCGGTCAGCATCGGCGCGCTCGTCAATTGGTTTGCTAACTTCATCGTCGGCCTCACGTTTATCCCGATGTCGGATGCTCTTGGCAACTACGTTTTCCTCCCTTACACGGTGCTCCTAGTCTTATTCTTCATTTTCGTATACTTTAAACTCCCAGAAACAAAGAATAGAACGATCGAGGAGGTCACAGCTCTCTTTAAGAAGTAGTCCCAGTTAAGCATATTTCTTTAGTCGTAAGTGTTATATAAGTGAACACAGCATATTGTGATAGCAGAATTATTTCAACGTTGGTCTCTATAGATTTATGGCGGGACGTTTGCGAGACTCTTTCGTTTTGATAGAAAGACTGAACACCTCGAGTACTAAAAATTTCTACCTAAAATAATGATATTAACAAAGTACTTATATCTGTACGAGTAGTAATTATTCAAGTTAATATTTTAGATGAGTTTTATCAAGTTTTGTTTATGTCTCTAAACATTTAAATAGGTGTAAGTGAACCATGCTGCTAGTTTTCAAACAATATTCTTATAATGTATTCATGTGATTATTTGCAATAACTATAAATCTAAATGTATATTTTGGAATATATAGGTACTCTTAAATCGTGGACCAAACATTCCGTTTTGTTATTAATTATAATTTATTTACTTACAGTTTGTTTTTACAGTTGTGTTAATAATTATATTTTTTTATTAATGAGTTGCTTTATTTACACAATGCATTTATATAGTGCCTTATTTTATTTTATTCGTCTATACTAGGTCTTTTACTAAGGTGTTTTAATTCGATTCACGACTTGACAGATATAAATGTCCAAACACGAAATAATATTGCCATACCTAGACCAATAGTGTTGGATACAGCTCACATGTGAAATGTGGATCAATCACTTATCTCAATTTATTAGGCTAGCGTACGGCCTTAGTTTACGATTTCTGTAAGGTTTTCCAATATTAAAATTATGTCAAAGGATGGTGATCAAGTCTCACCGTTCAATTCCAGTGATTGATTTATCAGTTCATTCATTTGAAAGAAATATTATCAGTCTCTCATTCATTCACATCACAACTTTTTCGCTCAAATCTGGTAACCCATTAACTGTCATGTTGTGAATCGAAATTGAATGAGAATCAAAATCAAAAACTATTTGTATACCTTTAAATGACTACGCACCAATAAAACAAATCATTAATTAAATCACGTTTATTTTCACAATATTACACAACACATTTTATAATTAGCAAGTAGGTATTAGTCTTTTATCTATGTAACATAACGATATGACTAATGTGTTTATAGGTGTTTATACGAAAACAAAACTTACTTCACTAATAGATCGGGGAAAAAGCCGTTTCATATTTTATTACCTATCGATGAATTTTAAATAATATGAATTCTTTGGCTGTAGGTGCTGTTTGTGTACCTGACTAGTTTGGAAGGCAATTTTTAAAGCAATACAATATGAATCAGTATTAAAAAGGTAAAAAAAGTATTTATGATTTTTATAGCAGTTTCGCCTGCTGTTCTTTTCGTAATCTACAAATTAATATGTAAAGGAAATAAAAATTCGGACATGAGACCACTTGTCACCTAGCTTAAGTAAAACATATCCCGGCTTGAGGGATAGATGGATCCTTTACAATATAATCTGTAAAAAAGTATATTTCAAATATTTTCTTTTTCCCTGATCTAATTTAAGCATGAATCTCATGAATTAGTATTAGAAAATAACTTACCGTCCCTCTATCTAGTGCCAACAACTTCTGTGTATTCTGTATTGTAGAAAGTAAGACCTAAAATTGTGTGGCTCCCAAAAAAAAAGCTCAGTAGGCCGAGCACGAACATTTACGCGCGCGTAAGTGTAACGTTAACGTAAGCTAGTTGTATGGGGCGCTAATCAAATGCCATACAATTGACGTACGCTAACGTTACTGCATAGAGAACCTTTAAAAAAATGTTTACACTTCACACAGCGCCATCTAGTCTGGTTTAATATGATTAATCGTATACAGGCTGTCCCAAGATATATTGTATCAAATTGAATTTGGAAGGAAAACTCCAAAGGATTAACGAAATCACACCCAAGTATATTCTACGATTTTGTATAGTTAGTTCAGGAGCTACGGTTCTTAGTCATTTTTGGGTTGAGATGGATCACAGGCAATACCCGAAATCAACCATAAGTGAAATTATTCAACTAGCAATTAATTTTGTGATTTTTAAATTATTCGTTACATTATAGTAGGTAAAAATAATGTTTTGTGGCATGGATGAAATAAAAAAAGAAGGATTGTGTTTTGATTGACATGGAACTGAAGCCCAAAATGGCGGACATATTATGTAATATGTAATGTATTATGTACATGTATTATTATGACATGTTATGTATTATGTAATATGTATGTGTCAGATGAAAGTATGGCGACCGGCTGCCTATGATGTGAGTGTGTGCGTGCCCCGCTCGTACGTACGAAGCGATCCGGCTTCCTAAGGGTGCTTCAGTTTTGGATCAGACGGAATTCCCTCCTTTTTTTTTATTAGCTCCATGTTTTGTGGTTTAATATGCACTGTGGGTTTTACAAGTGACTAAGCTAAGGTCGTAATCCAAGTACTATCTGTGGGCTATATAGGGTTCGAATTTCTGCCTTTACCGTAATTGTTTTGTAAGGATAAACTGGTGTTCTATTATTGTGACTCATGTACGTAAATTACAGTATGAATTGCATCAATATGTACCTACGTTTGCAAAGCCAAAATAACAAAGCTGAGGAAAAGATGTGATTGGCATTGCAAGCCGGCCGCAAAAGCAAGCTGCGTCAGCCTTGATTTTCGCACATTTGCCTTTTCCTGGTCTTTTCGTTTACATTGTGATGGAAAAGGACAGAATCAGTTTCGAATTTGCGAAAACCAGTGCCTACTACAGTAGGTAACTTACCAGTCTGGGTGGATTTTTTGATCGGTAACCCATTGGCCTTCATTACCTTTTTACCCACGTAAACTCATAATTTTCGGAATAATGTCCTAGAACCTACGAATTCTATGTTGATTCGTACAACCCGTACGTAGGTAATGTAAGCGACCTGGCCCGAAGTCTGTGTAATTGTGTCATAACGGTTCATGAATGGTACCATAATGACAGATTTTGACACTAATGCTAGTCTACAAACCATAAGTAGACTACCATTAGTGTCAAAATATCTCATGATGACAGATATTTACACTAATAGTAGTCTAAAACCCATAAGTAGACTACCCTTAGTGTCAAAATCTATCATTATGACACCATTCATGAATCATGACACAATTGAAATAACAGACTTCAGGCCCGGTGTGCGAGGTTTCATCTCGATCGTTTCTGCCTAGCGATATGAGTACATATTTGAATGTCCTAATCCTTCCCGTGGGTAGTTATACACTTGCAATAAGATTATGATGAGATAAATATACCTAATAGGTCCTGTGAGATTCGATAGGTTTTCTTTAATAAAACGTTCTCTAGTGTTGCAAGTTATAAAAGTATTGCTTAGGTATTTATTAATAGTAGCACTATGGTAAATACAGCACAAAAGAAAAAAGCATACATTAAGTATTTTGACTGCACTTATAAAAAGAATCACATACCTACTTATCACACAAAATGTATAGGTATCTACATAATAACTAGGGTATAATAATAAAAATAATTACCATAATAACTATTTATTCTAAACACATTCCATTTATGATAGAATGTATAAATTATTATTCAATACTAATATTGTACCTAATAAATATTACGCAATAATATAATCTTGTAAAAATTCAAACTAAGATCTATGAATGCATCTTAAAAGTGAAAATGTAAAAACAAACAAAAAATACGAATTTAATTCGTCTGTTGATATAATATATTAAATTATGATTAATTATTATTTTGTAGTTTTATTTGGTTGGTGCCTTATTGTTTAATTTTAATATTTATTTAATACTTAATCATGCAAGTTTATACATCGTCGTCAGCCTGCTGGAAATAAGCCTCCCGAATATAGCGCCACTTTGGCCGGCTAATTTCCTCTGGCATCCAACAGATTGGTCCGTAATTTGTACTTACAGGATGTTTGATTAAATAGTCGCTGGCTACTGTTTATTTAAGTATTTATTTTGGGATCAAAAACAGCACACAACAGGATAATACAGCAGTAGAAAAAAGTCTCAATAGCTCCGATACTACAGGAACTACCTTCACGGATCTTCAGGGAATAAACGAAACAATGCACAATGAGTAAAACCCGCAAATAAGGTAGGTAAGTAAGTACCTGTGGTAAGGGGAAAAAACTTGACAGCTAGCTAGCAACGCACAACCTGACGGCCAGTTTCGCTAGGGCTCCATTATCCAGCAGCTCTAAGGATCTTAGGGCTTGGTTTGCTCCTTATCCTACTACTTAATCCTATGTACAATAGGCATGATTACTAATTTTTTTTGCATAAATGAATACAAAAGAAACATTTGTGAAAACAAAAAATTATATTTACAAGCATTTTAAAAACCGATATAGAAAAAGAGAGCTCAAACGGCCAGTGACGTCAGAGCAAGGTCGTTCACAGTACCTCATTACTAAGCTGTGGTAGCTTTACATACAATCTCTAGCATGTGACGTTACAAGTGGATTTTTAATAGTAACTGGAGGCGCTCTGTTTCGCGAGAAAGGGACAGGAGATGCCCCCTACAGAAACTTATTACTTATTACTCCGTGATTTATTTACCGATTTTACTTATTTTTTCAATTATTGCATTCATTTTTTATCTTCTTTATGAAAGTAATTTACTTATTTACTTTTAATAGTAGTCATCATGCCTATTGAACAGTAGCCTGAGACCTTTCAATCTTCACCCCACAGTGAAGAAAACAGCTCCAAAGCTTCGTGCTCGTCCTCTTCCTCCAGCTCTCCTTCTAGCCAGAAAGTTTCCATCATTCCTTTACCCTGGAATAAAAATTATTAATAGTCTTCTGCCGTTTTCATAACACATCAGTGCTGTGCTCCTAAACTTAGAAGTTCTAAGTTAGAACCAAAGCTACGTTAACCTACGTTAGCGTAGCGAGGTAGCTAGCTACCTATTCAATATCAAGTAGGTAGTATACTTATCTGATTGAAATCCTTATTATATTTATAGTAGGGACGTACGTAGGTACATTAGGTATTTTATTTATTATGTGGGTGGGTTTTTGGTCCATGGATAAGGTGGCTAATATCCCAGATAATATAATACCTACAGTACAGATGCCTCATCCCATACAACGGAATAACGCGGGCTATTTTACGAATTATTTTATTTCTGATTATTTATCGGCATTTATTGCGTGTTGCACTGGACACTAACAAGTAACTCTCTAGACACGATTACTACATTTTTTTCAAGTTCGGGCTATTTTTCGTTTGTACCCGATGGGACCTCATGCTAATACTGTGGACATGAGACCACTTGTCACGGTAGCTTAAGTAAAGCATATCCCGGTTTGAGGGATGGATGGATGCAGGTTCAATCCCCGCTCGTGATTCTAATTTTTCCTTTACAAATTATTATATAGCTAATACTATTATAATATCTGTGCTAACGGTTAAAAATTCTAACTTACCATTGGTTAGAATTTGTTAGCATTTTAAACCATTGGTTACCTTAACTAGGGATCAATAAACCCATCTACCTACTTAGTGACCGCTGCTAGGAGCGCTGTGCTGGATTTCATGTAAATATTTCCCTTATTAAACTTAGTAGCGGTTTGAAGTACCCACAATACCTACAGTACCTAGCTAAAAGCACCATTAAGTTTTACGTCGTTACCTTGTTTCAACTACACCGAAAGCTCGATTTGAAGTCACCAAAGCCACATAAGTACCACTTTGCTGAATATACATGTAAGCCTGTATGTGTAAGTAGTAGGGAAATTGTCAGATTATGCAAAGAAAAAAAAAAGATGTAGATACCTTGACTTTGATGAGCCCTCTACGCCGTAGCCTGAAACGACCTGAAGGCAGCTGAGACGCCGACACGGAGGAAATCTGGATACGTCCGGGCTGTAAACGTAGATAGTCATCATTATCATAATGATGATGAATAAATGTTATTCTATTCTATCATCATCATCATCAACAACCTGAAGACCTCAAATACTGAACATAGGCCCTCCAGAGAGCGCCACTTTGAGCGACTGCTCGCCTCCTGCATCCATCAACGTAGGTAGTGTCGGTAAGGTTTTACTTCATAAGTATAATATGTAAAAGTGAAATGTTGCCTGTGTGTTTGTTTAAATGCCAAAAATCATATTTTTCTGTGGTAGGCTTTACCTACACCGTTAATGGTAGATATAAAATAAAAATTCAGTATTATTATACTATGTTATACCCCAGATAATATAATACCTACAGTACAGATGCCTCATCCCATAAAACGGACAAACGCGGGCTATTTTATGAATTATTTTATTTCTGCATAACGCAAGATTTAGAAGAGCGACATTTATTGCGTTTTGCCGAAGTATTGTGCCAAATGAATACACTGGACACTAACTAGTAACTCTCTAGACACTATTACTACATTTTTTTCAAGTTCGGGCTATTTTTGTTTTGTACCTGATGGGACCCCATGGTTATACTTAGATCGTACCATACTAAATATCGTGGTAAGTGTCCATTACTTAAGAATTAAGATGTGTTATTACATGGCTAAGACTAGATACCTCGGAGGTAGTTTGCATCCTGCTGGCGGTGTTGACGGAGTCTCCGACGAGGCAGTACCGCGGCAGGCGCAGCCCGAGCACGCCCGCCACGCACGGCCCTGAGTGGATGCCTGGAAGCACGCAGGGTAACATTGGGAAACCGGACATTGAGAGCGCAGTTTAAGGTTCTTACGCAGCTGAAAAACTAGCGTCATATTGCTTACATTAACAGCTATACCTACTTTTCACCAGACACATAGTTTTACAAAAGGAATGAAAGAAGGTAGAAAGGTAGTACCAGTCATTTTTGCTTAGTTATTTACAGAAAACGTCACGTCTTGATCAAGCGATATAATATATTAGGTAGGTACCATAAAAAAACCTACTAGGCGCTCCTGACACAAACAGTTTTTGCAGAGTAGGTAAGTACTTAGTATAATATTGGCCGACATACGATAAGATAAATATTACCCTGCATACACATAGTGAAGTACCTACATCGCCATCATCATCATCATCATCACCATCAGCTGGAAGACGTTCACTGCTGAACGTTACGGGCTTCCATAAAGCACTACTTTGACAGGCAACGTTGCAGCCAACGATTCCAACGTCCCCGCTCCCCGCGGCTCTCATCAGCTGGTCGTTTCACCTAGTGGGTCTTCACACACTACGCTGTTGCAGGTTCCTTTTTAGGGGGAAATACTCTCACACTGCCTTGCCACCACGGGGGTGAAGGCCCGGGGTATGTGGGAACTCGAACCCACTACAGGCACCCAGTGATCGGTCTGCCGCCGAGATGGGGCGAGATGGGGTCGCGCTAGTATTCACCATTTCGCTCCGACAGTAGTAGGTATATATATACTAAAGATAGCCCAGTTATAAAGAAACACCTCACCTATAGTAAGTACCGGCAGCGCCCGTGAGATGGCGAGTGCAGCGCTGGCTGCAGCAGCTGCGTGTGCGCGTCGCCGCTCCGGGGCTCCCGACACCAACATGTATACCGTGCCAACCGTCTCCACCTAACGGGGGATATAGTGTCATCAACCCAACGAGAAGAAGAAGAAGAACCCATACATTCCTAAACTGCGGGACATTGGGCCTTCTCCCACAAGAAGAGAGATAAGGCCATTATAACCCACAACCTTATCCAAGTGTAGGTTAAGTATAGCTAACATATCCTCGAATCTTTTAAATCTAATATTTTTTAGTATTTATTTATTTGCTTACATAAAAACTTAGTACTTAAGTAAACAACTTAAAGTAAGCAAATATAAATATCCTCTGACAAGAGGGTTCCAATAAATTATTTATAAGGCGAGCAGTAGGTAATTAGGCTTTACAATAATAAGTAAGGTAATAAGATTTACTATCAACATAAAGTGGCAATAACCAATAAGCAATAAGTTAACCTATTATATCCAGGATTTTACTAATACTTATCTTGAACATAGCAGTATTCTCAGGCTGTTCCCCTGAACAGTGGTGCGAATTCTTCACAGATATCTATGAGAAAGCCATGTAGGTACGGGGAGGGGGAGATATAAAGTATCTACTTACCTATCATAATTAAGAAGGGCCAATAAGGCAAGGTTTACTTCGTCCCGCCCGGTGGAGATAAATAGCATTATTAGTCCGTTCCAAAGAAAGTTTCCTATCGTTTCTAGGTCTACTTACTTTGTAAACTCGATGCGTGTCCAAAAGTCTGTCGATCCTGGAGTAGACGTCATTCATATAGGCAACAGTCTGCATCACATCGGCTCTGGTGCCAGCTTCCGCCAACTGCACTCCGCAGAATATAATGGTGACGCTTTCGAAAGCCTGAAAAATATAGTAAAGCATGACTATGGAATGGAACCATCTAAGCAAGCAAGAAAACTTATCAGAAAAAGGAACTTAAGGTCAAAGGATTTATACGCAAAAAAAATCACGTGTTGTAATGAAAGGAACAGAGATAGGGACAATTTTTGCACCTGACATGCAGCCATCGGGTCCTTCCCAGACCTCAAATGATCAGCAACCGCTTTTGGGATCATCGAATACAGCAGTTGATCTCCCCGTTTTTTCCATTGGTCAAGAAGTCTACAAGACTTCTCTAGCGAAAGGCTTCTATTCTCAGCTTTTTCAAAGAGTAGCTCAAGCCTAGAGAGATGTTGCCAGCCGTGGAGTAGCATTTCTTTGGAGAGGCCGTGACCGTTCATGTCGGCGAGGTAGAGACCGGCTTGTCGTAGCTCTTCTAAGTCGTTGAAGCTGGAAATGCCGCATATTATGTTAATACAATCACCACAGTAGAAGGCACTATGAAAGTCAAGGAAGCACCTATACGTAAATGTATGGTAAATGCTTGGGAAATGCGAATCCATATAAAGCGGTAAATGCAGAACACTGCCTTAATTGATAATGCTGCTTTTTGATTCTGGAGTAGATTTTATGCAGACGCCCTTAAAAAAAATAATGGATTTTTCAACTGCATTCTCGCTTTTTTTTTTCATAAAATAACACTTACATAGGACTGCACAAGAAGATGAGACAGTCAATCTCTTCCAAGAAGTAGATTGGTCCTCTAAGGAGCACGGACTTTGCACCCTGTGACCCTCGACGTGCGTCGCATGCCATCCGCGCTCTCCATCGCATCAGCTCCAGCTCGAATATCATGGTTTGCATGCACACTACCTGGGAATGCATTTAAAACACAAATATTCTCCTTTATTAAGCTGCAGGCAGCTGTAGGTGGTTGAATGAGCGATCTTGATGTTGTCGAGAGGCGATGTATTTACGAATATCGAAGTACCTACCTAGGAAAGAATATTATAACCACAGAGCTATGAAAAATATGAATCTTTCGCACCTACACGAAGCAATTTTTTTGCTTTGTGATTATAATGGTCGAAAATAAACTTACAAAAAAAATGTGCATAGCGTGTGACACTGTGATTTGAATTCTCCTCGATAAAAGTAGACCTACCAAACCTACAGGATTAAACAAACAGGATATTTTAATAGAACGGTACCTACCTAGAGATCCTACCGATACGGCACGTATTGCCAAGTTAGGATGGGTTAGTTTGGTTTGGTACTGACGTTATTCTTACCTTGTCCCAAGTAAACGGCACTTTAGGCTTTCTCAAGCGCAATATCTCCGCAATGGGAGTTTTCACAATTCGGTTGTAAGGTCCGCCCCATGCCGCAACAAGCTGAAAATAATTATTAGGAGTATTTTTTGATTTTTTGCTTTTTTTCGAATAGCTAAGTGAAGCTCTACCTAACTTTATTATGACGTTCAATGTTGCGTTATTTTTCTCTCTCAAAAGATTGTCTGGATTGGTACTGGAACAGGTCGTTTAGACCACCGACAACACATCGTAGATGGAATTAATTTATGGTCGTTAGCTTCTACTATTAAAATAATTACAGAACCCAAATCTATTTAGGTGTTAGCGGGCGTTTCGTTCGACATGATTGATCGCAAACAAAGGATCGAAAACCATATCCGGACAGTGATTGATCTAACCCATTGTCGTCGGCAAAAGGGATTTAAACTGCCTGTTATTTTATGTAAAAGGAACCTTAATTGCGGAATTTGCGGAAACGTGGTAGATATTGAAATAACGAGACAAGGTTTCCTGAAAGAATATTAGGTTCGCCAACCCAAGTAGGTACTCACGCACTTATCATCATCGGCAGAAGACGCCGACTGCTAAAAATAGGCCAACCCCATAAAACGCCAAAACGAACCCACTAAAACCCCCCCGTGATCCGCCGCCGGCCCCACTACGGAGGACGAAGAAGACGCCCGAAGCGCCTCCTCCGTCCCCTGGTTATAGTACCAGATATAATAAAACCTGACTCCAGAACTCAGAAGTTATGGTCTGTTACCTTGTCCCCAGCCTTCAACACCTTCATTCTTCTGTCGAGGAGCACTCCAAAGGGAAACAGCTGCAGCAGCAGCGAGGCTGGCACGGTCGGCAGCTCACATGGCAGGTTCTTTCGCATCATCAGCGATTGTACCTGCAGTTAGCTATTCTTTTAGTGCTGGTACGTAACTGTGTAATAATATACAATACAATAATACTTTATTAAACAAGAATACACATAGATACAAATTTATAAAAGAATGGTAGAACAACGGGCGGCCCTATCGCATTAAGCGATTTCTTCCAGGCTATTGTGATAAGGAATTGTAATAGAGTGAGATTTAGGTAAGATAGCAATATCTCCAGGGGGTCTAGCAAAGCTAAACCAAAAAACGCTATCGTCTCACGCTAACTCCAAAATGTACTGAAACGACGTTTCGGAAATCGCTAACTTTTCCGCAGCGAATGTCATTTCAATACATTTTGGAGTTAGCGTGAGGCGTTAGTGGTTGGTATTTTTGCTAGACCCCCAGGGCAGAAATAGTCTTTTAATATGCTTTCTTTCGTTTGTTGGATGGTGGTTGAAAGCTGAACCTTGATTAATCGATGATTCGGGGATCCTCAATAAGTATAGGTTACATTTCGAAGATATTTTGTATGTACTATTTAGGTTCTTCATCATCTGGTTTCCTACTTGACTTGGCTTGGAAAAGAACGTACCTACCTATAGACAAAGCGTAAACAGGTAGTAGGTATTAACTATTTTAAAACCGATGTCCTTTTCCAGTGTTCAAACTATCTTCATACTAAATTACATCAAGATTTGCTCAGCCGTTTAACTGTGAAAAAGTAACAATTAAGATTAGACAGACAAAGTTTCCATGCAGTCTATAATATGGTATATAGACATAGTTATAAGACACCTAAATATAAGTAACTTCGGCCTTGCAAAGTGTGTGAAGTGTGTATATGGTTGTTATTATTGCTCTAAACGTCACTCAGGTCTTTTATATAAGACTGACCAGTTATTAACTTTACCATTTTAAGGGCGGCTAATAGTTAACGGGCGCAGTTTGTACCAAAACTGTAACTGACTAGGTAGCCATTGTCCTATTGTCTTAGCAACCTTGAACTTTATGAAACTATAGTTCCATACATGTTACTATTACAAGATAGAAACAAAGACATACCTGGCAATGTGTCTAATTGTTCTGAGCAATTACGGATGAAATTGTGTAGATATAATGCGATTGGCGACATAACAGCTATCATGGAGTGCCTTAGGAAAATGCCAGCGTGTTTAGGCGCGTCTTTGGCGTTTTATTCAGGCTTTTACGGCTTGGTTTCAGAGGAAGACAGATTTCGTAAATAATTTATACCGTTCGTAAAATTATCTAGTTTTGCGACTGGTATTTTTTTAGGAACGTAAGTATAGGTATCGGCTTTGAATACTAATAATTTCAGTAAACGAAAATCAATAACTACTTATGTGCACATGTAATGTTTGTTTTTAATTATAATTAATTAGCCAGTACTATACGGTAATAACGCTAATTTTAACGGCTTCTTCTTCTTCTTCTTCTTCTTCTTCTTCAATTAGTGGCTTTTAAACGCTGTTTGACGTTTTTCTGCCAGTGTCGGAGTGAGGCCAGTGTACGGTATAAACAGCAAAACCCCGGTATAAAATAACTTTATTTAAATAAATAAAAAAAATTGGATTAGGTATTGATTTTATATATGTAGGAGACTTTAAATTACTTACAGACGAATATTATTGACCTTGATAAATTTAGATAAAACATAAACAAAAGGAGTAAAAAGACAGATCTAAAACGTCTAAAACAGTTGCTGTTCTTGTCAAATAGACGGGAATCTAAGAGACGGATATATTTTTAGTATTTTAAATACTGTCCTCTAAAGCCTTCAAAATCAGGTCTAGTACGGTTAGTTAGTCATTTTGACTTTAATTAATTTTAAATTAAAATTTAAAAATAACTAAAATAGAGTAGGTTCTTAATCCTAAGAATGTTTCCACTAACACGTTTCTTATAAAACAATTTTTGTAGTAAACTGTACAACTTATAGAAAACTATATAATTATAACTAACTTAGTACCTGCCCACCTGTCTCAGGTACTAAGATGTAATTTACCAACTACATACCTACCTATGTCATGGTAATACTTTCCTTATCAAAACGACATACTTAATGCACGAAATCTAAAAGTTCCCTATGCTAAGCACAAAATTAAAGCAGTTCTTATTTTATTTTCATTACGCGGTGCGCCAAACATAGCTTTTCTTGTAGGCAGGCAATTTATAGACAGCCCTAAACCCTAAAGCCTGAAGCGTTAACAAACCATGAATAACAATTTACTGTTCTAACATATTTTGAAGATGGCCGACCTAAATTGAAATCCAATTCAAGTAAACGCCGTAGGAAAGACTTAAGTAATTTCCTACCTTCGTCGAGATCTTTAACAAGTCCTATCTAGATAGGAACAGATTGATAACAATTCGGTTGTTTTCAAGGCTCTTTTATTTGCAATCGGCTGGTAATACTGTGTCGGTACTGTCAACCGAAATCGGTTTCACATAAATAACAAGATCCTCGATAGGATGCCGTAAACAACAGATTCTGGGAAACGGTAAAATAAAGCCAAAGTCGGGATTATGGGCATTGAAATACGCTGGGATTTCGAAAATGGCAAATAATGTACAGAAGAGACGATGTTTCTTAAAATAAAATACTTAGAAGTAGGTTACCTCTCTGTGTCTAAGGTTTGATTTTACCGTTAGGAAGAAACGCGATCAATTCAAGCTAAACTCAGTTCAAGCGTGTGACTGAGTTCAGATTTACAATTTGCATTTCACCAACATAAACAGAACGCAGTTAGAGCCTAAACGAGATCAAATTCTAAACGCCCGATTTTCGGCGTTTAGCTCGCGGCGTTTAGAATAGAATAGAAAGAATAGAACAGACTTCAATAGATTGTATCATATTGTATATAAAAGGATCATCATCAGTTGAAAGTAAGGCCGCTTTTAGGGCTGCGTACACCTACCCAAAAGGTCGGTTCGCCTTGGGGGATAAAGGTACTTAGGTACTTAGTATAATAGTATTTTTTTGGTTAACGTACATAATCACTGTTGTCGAATTCAAGACGAAGCACTGCCACGTAGTAGCTGCCGTCCATGGTCTCCTTGACGACTGACACTTTCAGCTTCAGGGCAAAGATGTCTTCCGCTATTTCGTACAGCTGACCTGTCATGGAACAGATACTTCGGTATTAGATTAGTGAATCTAGATAATAAAAAATTTATCATGACGTCTTGCAGAATAAAGATAGCTTACCCATCAAGTAGTGTGTGAAGCCGGTCCTTGTGCTGCTATACACCAGCTCAGCACCGTGCCGATGTGCCCGAGTAAGCTGCATGCTCGGTGACCGCATGCGAGGGAAGGTATACCGCATTCGCTGATGGATGTTGTCCACTGACTGTAGAAACGTGCAGAAGTACCGCCCTGTGGCGCGGATCATGGTGTCGTAGCTAGACAGAAAAAATATAGAAGTTGAGAAGTGAAGCAACTTTTTAACCGTCTAAGCGAGCCTTTTCTCTCAGATGCAATCGATGTTCAAAGCATATATCAATGAAAACGGTTAACTTATTATACTGTACACTCTTTTAGGCTAGAAAGGAATCATAAAAAGTTCACAAGGTATTTAGGCTATAAATTTAAGATACCACAAATCGTTGTACTCGCTTCTAACTCCTTCAGAGCTTCCGCGCATTTCGTAGAAACATAGCAGCCATTGACCATCTTTAGTCAAGTCGGTCACCTCACATTTTTTTTATTTGCCTTTTTTAGTTATCTAGTTTATACTGTTTTGGTGTAAAGCTCTAAACTGAGATATAACCATATTTGTATCTATGTAGGTATTATGATTAAGGCTATTTAACATGTGTATACTGGGTGTACTTACTTGAATTCATTAGCATCCTTTGAAACTAGGTACCTACTCCTGATACCGATCAATTTTTGAATTCTAACACATAATAACTTACAAAATAAAATGCTACAATACAAAATTTAATTAAAATAATGAAGTAGGTACTGTTTTAACTACATACAAGGTATAAAAACTTTTAAATGCATTAAAATCATCCATGCAACTGCGTTAGGCGCCGCGGCAATCTTCATAATTTTCAATAAAAATTTTTTCATTTACACTCTATACTTTTTAATTATCATCTAAAAATGATGTACTATCATGGGCTCAATTTATGCTAATGAATTAAATTACACCCTGTATAACTGCGACTTCAATAGATAGATTACTAAGTAACGTAGGTATGGTGGTGGTTAGGTAAGTTTGACTATAACAATTATGATTTTACCAAGGTTATTAGCATACCTATTAGAAAGCTAGCGAAAATTAGCTGAAACCTTATCAAAGAAGCAACGTGATGTGGACTTTATTTACGAGCTTGACTGCCAACCTTGGCTTTTAGAAAGTCAAGTTTATATAAACAACAACACATCTTGAAAGCCCGTCATTTGCATGAATTTATTAAAGCAATTTTAACAGAAGCAAATATTTAAGATACAACTAGCTTGTGTAGGAGATAAGGACAAGGGGAAAAGGCATCGAAATAATACCCATGGGTATTATTTCGATGGGAAAAGGACATCAAAAATTTCGTGCACGGTTGAGTTTAAAGTTTACAAGTCAGGTGTAATTATTATTCATAGGAATGATTTTTAAAGTGTAAACCACACTTTAGGTATATCTATAAAGATATTGTAGTCCTCAAAATTTTAGCAACCAGCGGGACTTGAACCCTCCCAACTCGCCGGATTGGACGCTCTACCAACTAAATCCCGCTGGTTGCTAAAATTTTGAGGACTATAATATCTTTGTAATTATTATTATTATAAGTGCCTGCTATTTATGTTGTATGATGTTAAAAATATTTTGAATTATCTTGCTAATTAGTTTGTGTAGCTATCTAAATTAAAAGGGTTATCCACGAGAAACGACCTATCTATATAAATAACTAGCTATACCCCTGCGGGTTGCATCTGATGATGATCATAGAATGTAGGGACCTAGAACCTAGATATTTTGGGTAAGTAGGTAGGTATAGGTACAATAAGTCATGTTATTTAGGCTATACCAATTCCATAGAGTGATATTTAGATGGCCAGAAATTAAGAATAATGGCTCCATTCATTCGATTCGTTACACAATTTGTAATTGTAATCGTAGTGTTTGTAAAGGTCTTAATATACTGGAATTCGCTATAACGAATTGCTCGCAAGCAAGAACCGTCCAGCACTCACCCGTAATTGCTAAAAAACTTAACAAAACATCTTCCAAAAAAATGCATGGCTTTCTCGGGAGTTCCGAATTTCTCTTTCATCGAGTTCAGTTTGTCTCCGTAAATCGTGAGACTGTTCAACCTTGGTCTTGGAGTCAGAATGGATCCTCGACGTTTGTATACATCAATAGCCACTGTGCAGCTGGTTTTACGAGCTGGCTTCAGGATGGAAATCCTTTTGCTGCTGTCAGATTCTGGAGAAGTCGGTTCGGAATCTTTAGAGCTATCAATTGGGCAGGTATTAGAGCTACTTGCTGGACTGGCTATATGACTGCTAACAGGACAATCCTCTTTATCCGTATCATCTTTAATACCGTTTTGATCAGCTCTCATACATTCTACTGGAGCTTCAGGGATCACCTCTTCAAGTGCCTCTCTGGTTCTGTGATCTTCATATCTTATCCCCAAACTTCTCCTGTTAAAATCTCTTATTTTGGCAACCTCCAGTTCTTGGCCCTCATTAATTTTATCAGTAGAAATTGAAGGAGATCTGATTTCTTCCGAAGATGTATAAGCGTCGATTTCTTTCTTGGTGACTTCTGTTAAAGCTCTTGTGGCTGTGAATGGGCATTTGAAGGTCTGAGTTCTATTGTCAGCGTGGACTGAGGCACTACGCCAGCTGGGCTTGGCCTTTATGGAGGTTTTCCTGGGCGCAGGGCTAACAGGCCTGGATGTTGTGGGACTGTTGGGGTCTCTCGTGATGAACCGGGCCAGAGCGCAGGCGAGACGCAGCATGAGAGCATCAGGGTATTGCTGTTAACAAAAACATAAATAAGTTTTTTTTTTAATTTTGCTATACTAGCACTGTATATGATGTTTAAAAGCCATTCACGAGTAGTACCTACTTAGAAGTCAGAATAAGTATACCTGAGTGGCACTGAAGATCGTGTTCCGCGCTCCTGCTTCCCGAAGAATAGTCTCCCATATTTCTTCCCCGCATTCTTGCTAAAATAAAAACCAAATTATTGTGTAAGCGGCGAAATGGCATTGATTTGTATTCATGGTCCGAAGGATCATATTTGTTTTGCAATCGAGGACGTGACGAGCCAAAAGTTTGCGATCATTGCCTTGACCGTTTTTGCACCTTCTCGCAGTACAAAAATCTGAGACGTTTCCTTGAAAAGCTAATAAAATTACTTGAAGTTTGTTGCGACAAAGTACCAAAGTGTAGAATATTCGGTTTATATTACGATTTGTTTGCAAAATATCGCCCCACACACGAAAGAAGAAAACACTGATACTTGAGGATGCAGCTGGGGTACACATTATAGTATTGTATTTTAAAATTTACGGTGCTAGTCGAATTTGTAATTAAGTACCTAAAATGATTCTGATGGAATATTTTATTTTATTGCGATGGTGCTTGAACTTATATATTTTCTAAAGTTTAATTTCGAGCATTGTATGTGCGTGTTTTCCATCGCTGGGCAAAGGTGCGCTTGGAGATGAAAGGATAATAAATCACCATACCAAAGACGCTTACTTATTAGTTTTTAGTTAATACTTAGAATCTCCTGTCACCTTTTGTTGATGTGACATTAAACGAGTAAAAACGAGATAGAGCATTTAATAATCAAGGCTGTACTCTAGGACTCTACGCGACTCTACCATAGGAGAGCTCCTATGGTACCTTCATAACGTCAGCGTCAAAAAAGAAAACATAAGCCCACTAAAAATTGGGTGGTAGAGGAATAGTTATTTCTTGTTTTGTTTCACTCTATCAAGTTTGAAATAGGCAAAGATAAAATAAGACAAAACACTGAGTTTCCACTGTTATGCAGTGTTTATTAGTAGGTAAGTAAGTAGAGTGGATAATGAAAAACATTGCGTTTTCTCTTAAAGGTGATAAAAGTAAGTACCTACTCAACTACACATCGCGTATGTAGGTACTGCTACCTTACGACCTGTACATTAGTTGAAGTTGAGGTTATAAGGGCTTAGAAAAGTTTCGGATAAGCTTTTTACTTGAGAGAGAAGTACTTTACCGAATGACTAAACTAAATATAATCCCTCAGACAGGTAGGGACTGGTATTACATTCCAATTATTTATTAGGTAGGTACATCAATTTATATTTAGTTCATGAGATACAGAGGTGACAGAAGGACAGACAGACATCAGATAGACGGACAGCGGAGCCTTAGTAATAGCCCTTGGGCCCCTTTTGGAACTTTAAAAAGGGGCACACCATGATACAAGGCATGTTTTCTCAGCGTTTATTATAGCAATTCTAATTCCTAATAATTTTCAATGTATCAACAACTTACCACTATGAAATGCTGAACGCTCTCTAACAACCACCCGTACATTGTTTAAACTTTGCAACCTTTTTACTAAACAAACAAGTCTTTCCATTCATTAAAAAAAATATCATCTACTACCAAAATATTTTACAGACTAATTTAATCCATAACAAAATAAATGAACAACTATCAGAAGATAACTCGCCCCGGTACACAGTCAGTTAACCCTCGAAACGTTAAGTCCGTGAGGCTTTCGCGCTGGTACTGCCGGATAAGGGCCTGGTTACATCCCGACTACAGTTTATTCTGTATCGTGATTAATATTCTTCTCTTATCGCATCAAACAAATTAACAGCAATAAATCGAGGTAACTTTCAAGTAAGTAGGTGTATTAGGACCCCTTGCTAATATTATGGTACACTCACTATGGTTGGGTGCCGAGGAGCACCATCTTGATTTTATGGGATAAAAATCAAAGTACCTTACCTAAGTATCCTATAAAATAAAAAAAAGTAAGAGAATGGCCTCGAGTGACGACCACATGAACGTATCACCCCCAGGATGCATTCTACGTCCATGGGTGACCACGAACCGGAAGATGCAGCGTAGGCCTCTCACTAGATGGACTAACTATGTATCTGGTTAAAGCCGCGGAGAGCTGATGGTTGCAGGAGGAGAGCAGCCGCTCAAAGTGGCGCTTAGTGGGTTTATTTTGAGCAGTGGACGTCGTAAGGCCGTTGATGATGATGATGATGATAATGATCTTATAATATCTCTGACTCCGGTAAACAGTGTGAAAATTATCATTCAGTTTTGGTTCATCGAAGTTAGGTTTGTGGCAAGTTGGCAAACTAGGACAATTTTTTTATAGGAAAGTGTGTTAACATTATGGATTATTATTATTTATGATTTTAATAGCAGTAGGTATCGCCTGCTCAGTGCAATTTACAGATTAATTTGTAAAGGAAAAATTAACCTCCGTAAGTTGGTTGTAAAAGGTGAAGGAAAAATTCGGATATGAGACCACTTGTCACGGTAGCTTAAGTAAAGCATATGCCGGCTTGACGGATGGATGATTTACAAATTAATCTGTAGATTATGGCCGCAGAGAAAAAAGCGCTTCTCCGATAAAGCGTCATTTATTTTGATTATAGCTATTAGGCTTAAAATAATGCCATGTGCTAAGGACGATCTCTTCTCGTGGGTGCCGTAACAGTCAGCTAATAGAATATCCAGGGGAATAGGTAGCAGCAGCAGCATCTTCGGGTCTGCACTATAATCTATGCGATCACTAAGACCCCTACAGCAGTGGGCACATCAAAAGCTGATGATGAATAATAAAATTATGCTGTTTTATGATAATAAAAAGATTTTTGATAAAAGCTAAATAACATAGTAACTAAACTAAATAGGTACAGAAAATAACTGTAAGTGTAGTACTTAATTAAAAAGTTGTATCGTTTCCCAAAAACACGCTCTGTTTCTCAAACGAAGGTTTAGCCGAGATTATTTTACTACAGACTGCTAAAGCTGGCTTATCGTGATTCATGAACCTTTTGCGTTGGTTGTTGGTAATCAAAGCAAAGGGTCTCACACTAGTAGGTGATCAGAAAATTTCTCATTGTATTAATCACATGATGGTAACTAAGTTCTTACGATGTTTTAAATAATTAACGTTTTAAGCCTTGTATTTTCTAATTGGTCTGCCTAGTGAGGGGTCTGCCTCCGCTGCACCTAGTAGAAGAAGTATTGAATGACAAACAAAAAAAAGACAAAAAAAATATTGAGTTTATTATAGTTCTATGATACTAATGTTCTTAATCATCTCCTCAATTCTATGCCATAAAAATCTATCTTGCAATGACTATATTATTATAAACAGCCTGTCGTAGTCCTCTGCTGAACATAAGCAACTGAAAAGCCAAATCAGGGTTCCATAAAATTCCATCTTGCAATGACTATAATTATTATGATCAACAGCCTGTCGTAGGAACATAGGCAACTGAAAAGCCGAATCAGGGTTGAGTGGCGAGCCTTGGGAGACCCCAAGACCCCCAAACAAGGACCCTAAGGCTAGCCACTAATCTACACTATGTCTTCGGCTTTTCGCGGTCAAACAGCCGCTCGCCACAAACGACCATGAAGTTAACTGCTATAAATAGAATAACCCGAATTTGTTCCATAAGTATTATTAGTAAATATTGATTTTATAGCATTTTAACAAATTAAATATTAATTTAACGCTAAGAAAATAACATTGATGTCATACTCATAGTAGGTATCGTGTTTAATAAATCAGCATTGGTAGTGAGCTGAATTGGTTCAGAGAAACGCATTCGGGCTAATTGCCTATTACAGTGCCCTTATGTGCCCTCTGAAGGACGCGTGCCTTCGCCCATTCATTTACGTTTGTGTATAGTACATTGATACAGAATAATGTATTATTATGCGCTTTCGTTGTATTGGTGGCTTCCCTACGGCTTCACACGAAAGCATTACACACAGAAAGTAAGTGTAATAGAAACTTTATAATATTAATTAAATAATCAGTAAATCAGCAATGAAAGATTACTACACTATTATCATAATAGTACAGTAGCCTTGTCGAAGTAGGTACAATTACTATATATAATCATATTTTCTAATACCTATTTTTGACTATAATCCTTAATAGGAAAAACACGCTCCCTGTGGTCCGCGTGTATCAATTTCCTCAATTAAATTAATTAATTGCCGTCGATAAGATTAATGGGCGAGTAATAACGGCTTTAACTTGTTTATGTAGTTATCTCAGTTTGCTGAATTATCGTTAACTTTATAACATTACAACAATTCGTTTTTTTAATGTACAAATAGGCAAATCAAATGATTGACTGCAACCACAGAGCTAGAATTCGTTACACTGCAACTCATCTACATTACCGATTGATGTTAAGCAAATTATTGTGTATGTTTACATAGGTGTCATCATCATCATCATCATTATTAACAGCCTGAAGACGTCCACTGCTGAACATAGGCCTCCCCCCGGGAGCGCCACTTAGAGCGGCTGCTCGCCTCCTGCATCCGTCGGCTCCCCGCGGCTTTCACCAGGTCATCGGTCCACCTAGTGGGGGGCCGGCCTACGCTGCGTCTTCCAGTTCGTGGTCGCCACCCGAGAACCTTTCTTCCCCATCGGTTATCAGTTCTACATAGGTGTAGTAGAAGTTTATGTCTCTACTGTAGGGGGTCATCTATTAATTTATTTACTATTTTTATTTTTCATATAAACGATGTGCCGAGCTAGTCCTTCGCCTGATGTTAATCGTCACGGCTGACCTTAACAGACCAACTACACTACATGTACCTACTTATAGCATAAATATTTGCAGTGTCATGTAAAGTTCATCCAAATAACACGATTCAGTTGGTCTTCAAGTGCTGAATTTTGGACGAGGAGAGAGTAGAGACGAGGAGCTACATTGTTCTTAGGGATCCCTACTTTGTAATTCTTTGGAGGCCTAACATTTATGTTTACATGAATACGAATAATGCCGGGATAAGCTTATTAAGCATTGAGTTGTTTAATTATTTTAATTAGTAATTATTTCATTAATGTCATTATTTAAAAGGTATGAACAAATTTTTATGTAAAATAGTATAACGCCAAAACAGTGACCCATCTCGTCAATGAAACGGCGCTTGGCAATAACAGAGGCGCGTGCGCCGGTAACCCTAATAGGGTTGTCACATATTACGCAAAAAATGTCTAAATAAAAATTACTTTCAACCTTCTTGACCACTTTTAGGATGATTTCATGACTGAAATATAAATTTGCAAAATGTCGCATTATTATAGTCATCATCATCATCATTAACAGCCTGAAGACGTCCACTGCTGAACATAGGCCTGTTTACCGGAGTCAGAGATATTATAAGATCATTATCATCATCATCATCATCATCATCAACGGCCTTACGACGTCCACTGCTCAAAATAAACCCACTAAGCGCCACTTAGAGCGGCTGCTCGCCTCCTGCATCCATCGGCTCCCCGCGGCTTTCACCAGGTCGTCGGTCCACCTAGTGGGGGGCCGGCCTACGCTGCGTCTTCCAGTTCGTGGTCGCCACTCGAGAACCTTTCTTCCCCATCGGTTGTCAGTTCTACGAGCGATGTGGCCTGCCCATTGCCATTTCAACTTGCCAATCCTAAGAGCTACATCGGTCACTTTAGTTCTCCTGCGGATCTCCTCATTTCGGATCCTATCTCGCAGGGAAACACCGAGCATTGCTCTCTCCATAGCTCGTTGCGCGACTTTGAGCTTAGTAATGAGG
Source organism: Ennomos erosarius (assembly GCA_963580505.1). Taxonomy (NCBI): domain Eukaryota; kingdom Metazoa; phylum Arthropoda; class Insecta; order Lepidoptera; family Geometridae; genus Ennomos; species Ennomos erosarius. Next base: position 3,087,315 of record OY756984.1, read on the forward strand.
CCAACAGTTAGAGACCACGTCTCAGTTCCATAAGTCATCACTGGCAACACACATTGATTGAAAACTTTTGTTTTCAGGCTTTGTGGTATTTTGGACGAAAAGATAGGTCGAAGCTTCCCGAACGCTGCCCAGCCGAGTTGGATTCTTCGGGCGACCTCTTTGTCGAAGTTAGACCTACCCAATTGGACAGTCTGCCCTAGATAGACGTATTTGTCGACAACTTCGAGAGTATCGTTCCCAACAATTACCGGTATAGGTGGAACATGGGCATTTGACATGATTTTCGTCTTGTCCATGTTCATCTTAAGACCAACCTGTCGGGAGACTCTACTGAGGTCGTTGAGCATGGTGCTGAGATCATCGAGCGACTCCGCCATTATGACTATATCATCGGCAAAACGAAGGTTAGTGATATACTCGCCATTTATGTTGATGCCACATCTTTTCCACTCCAAGAGCTTGAAAACATCCTCCAATGCGTTTGTGAACAGTTTCGGAGAAATAACGTCTCCCTGTCTCACGCCTCTCTGCAATGGGATCTGTTCCGTACTCTGGTCCTGTAGTCGGACTGACATAGTGGCCTTACTGTACAAACACTTCAACACTTCGATATACCTATAGTCAATTTGGCATCGCTGTAAGGACTGCAGCACCGCCCAAGTCTCAATTGAATCGAAGGCTTTCTCATAGTCCACAAACGCTAGGCATAGCGGCCGATTATACTCTTCGGTCTTCAGTATAATCTGGCGTAGCGTATGGATGTGGTCTATGGTGCTAAAGCCTTTTCGGAAACCGGCTTGTTCGGGAGGCTGGAATTCATCAAACCTGCGTGCGAGACGATTCGTAATGACCCTCGAAAACAGCTTATACACATGACTCAAGAGCGAGATGGGCCTATAGTTCTTCAATAAGGTGTTATCAGCTTTTTTGAAGAAGAGCACCACCACGCTCTTGTGCCATGCCTCCGGCGTTGTACCTTCAAGGATGACAGAATTGAATAACTTCTGGAGGACTATAAGTACCGGTCTACCGCCCGCTATCAGAAGTTCGGTCGTAATTCCATCCTCACCTGGCGCCTTGTTGTTTTTAAGCTGTTTGAGGGCCATTCTAATCTCGTACAGGCTGACGTCCGGGATATCTTCGGTATAGTGTCGGACTAACTTGGCTCTGGTGTCCTTAGCTGTGTTAGTAGCGGGCTCACGTGTCGAGGTGTATAACTGTCCATAGAAGTTCTCAATCTCTCTCAGGATCTCAGGCTTGGATGAAATGACACTACCATTCTCGGTCTTCAGTTTTGTCATTTGGCTTTGCCCAATAGACGAATCTTTTGCGAACACCTTAGAGCCTTGGTTCCGCTCAATTGCGGCCTTAATACGTGAAGTACTAAAAGCACGCAAGTCGTGTCGCATGGAACTCCAGATACGTCTATTGAGTTCACCGTAGGCTGACATATCAACTGAAGACTGTAGTTTCATTTCGCTCCGGTCTGCCATTAATTTAAGAGTGTTTCCTGAGAGTTTCTGAGTCCTCTTTCGGCGTTGGGTCTTGAAGAACTCAGCTCCAACAGCTTGGATAGTTTCCACCAACCCGTTGTTCAACTCGTCCACTGTGTTGCAATCGGCAAGGCACTGGAAGCGATTTTGGAGTTCCAGCTGAAAGCATTCTCCTTGGTCTCCACCATCATAATCTACTGCGATCACCAAGCCGCCTGCCAAGCGTGGTGATTATGGCAACCCCCCCCCCCCCTAATGACATTATTATAGTAGTTCCTTTAAAAACAAAAGGCACTTACCCCACATAAAATTGGGTAAACTTGAGCCATATATGATAAAAGAGCCAGTGAAAAAAAAATGGTAAGTAGGTATTACATAAATAGCTTGAATACTTATAACTTTTAAGACACTATAGCTGATCCGTCCCGGCTTCACACGTCTGCGCATTTAGGTCTTGCCTGACCAAAGGCAGACAGTAGACAGACCAACAAGAATAAATTATTATATCCGGTATTTTTGGTCTCTGCTATTAAGTTAAAGAAGTACCTATAGATATAGAAAAAAGTGAGTATGTACATAAATAGTAAATTTGAAGCAGTTAAAAAAAGAAGTCTTGCTGCTCTATTTATTGTTTTTAGTATACACAGGGTGGCAACCCTATAGCTGCGTCATTAAAAAGCGGTCGTTTGTTAGAATTGGTGTGAGTGATCGCGATTGCTATACCACACTAAATACACATCAAATCGGCCTACTTATTGCCTGAAAAAGGGATGGTCAACATTTTATGCGTGCAGAACTTTCAGCATTATTTTTAATAGAACAAGAAGGCATTGATTTCTTCACGGTTTAGACTAGGATTTACAAATACTGGCACTTACTTCCCGATTTTATTTATTAGGCTTTCATGTTGGATATGTTCGTTTTTTGTACATAGATATAGGTAGGTAGTACAATAAAAATAAATGTGATTGAGACTCAGTTTATAGAAAGTAACTTAAATGTGTTTAAATGTAAAATTAGTTTTTTCAAATTTTCAATAGCAAAAACGTAAAATCTATTTTAAGTTCGTAGGCGTACCTATAAATACTGGGTTATTTTACGGATTCCTAAACAACTACGAAGCCTTCTGGTTTGGACACCTATAAATTTAGACACAAAAATAGAAATAGCACTTGCGTAGGCATCAGTAATAAAACGACTGGTTAAAACTCATTAAATGTTAAGATTTTAATAAAGAGACGTTTAGCCATTTTATTAAAATAAAAATCATAAATTAAGTACATCATTTTATTTAATGCTTTACATTTAAGTATAAATAAAATAAGGGAAAAAACACAAATAAATCATACTAAATACAAACTTTAGCTTTTTTAACTTAGTTACTACGAGCTACGCTCGTAGAGGCTCTACGACTTCTACGCAACATTTACCTAACACTGAAAAATAGATTTATTTATAATGAAAATAACAATAAAAAAAAACTAATAGTAATTTACTGGCAGATCCTGTGTGTTTTCTTTTCTTTGTTGTATTATGGATTTTGCTTCCCCGGCTTGTGTCTTCACATTCACATTATTCCATGCCTTTTTAAGTTGTTTGTGAGTAGGTACCTAACCTATAATATAGAATTAATCTTAAATTAATGGTAGGTCTAGGTTTATTAAATAAAAATCAATTAATATGGTACCTTTTAGGAATTACCATGCACATTTGAAGAAATCATCAATGCTTTGCCAGTTGGCTCCATAGTTCTTCTTTTCTATTATTAAAATGAAGCATTTATTTTTATTTAGTTTCTAGAATTTATATGTATGGAGCTATTAGCTCCCTCAGATTTTGTGAACAAGTAGGTACTGTGAACACTATAGAGACGATTTATTTTCCATTGCTATTTCCATTTCCATTGTAAGTTTTAATTTCACTCGTTTTTTTATTATTTTGGTAAATAACAACATTCATTATAATCATAATAATTGAAAAAACAAATAAAGAGAAATGGCGCGCTTTTTAAAGTCTCCTTCAAAGAGTATATAATTATCACCAGTTTTTTTCTCTAATCTGTGATCACCAGTAAATTTGATCTCCTGTTTCAGTTATTCATACAATATTTGCTATTTTTTCTCCCTTTTTAGCATAATACTGCCAAATAAAAAAGACTATCTATGGCCGGAGTTTACTTGACGGAGTGAGGGCGGAGTTTACGTTGGAACTCGACTGTGAATTTAAAAACGCGGAGTATACTCGCCGTGTCCGGAGTTTGAACTCGCGTGAGTTCGATCGGAGTAAACTCGATGCATTGTCTCTGAATGTCAGCCTAAATCTTAGAGGAACAGTTGTGGCTCCCTGCGCTCCTAGATGACCGGGGGTCATGCGCACACGCATATCTATCGGCACCCGGTGGGAGGCTGCGCATTGTTGCGGCGCGGGCGGGCCGCGCAACCCCTTCGCTTTTACATTAGGATTTCATAGGTGAGTCGTTTATTTTGCTTAATATATATGTCATTTTTTTATTTCATATATTTATATTGATTGTAAGTGAATTGTAGTTGTAATTGTTCTTCCATTACACAATAAGTAAGTCCATAATATGTTTAAAATTATTTGTAGTCGCTAACACGGTTAAACCACATTGACGCGGCCCGGCACGCAGACTTTATTCGGTGATTTTTATAATTATATTCAACTGACTTGAAAAAAACCGAGAAAGTTCTCAATTAGGTTGTATTATGTTCTAATCTAATCATTTATTTTGTGATACACAGATCATATAACAAATGTAACAACAAAAAATATTTTTCCAAATTCTAAGTAGGTTACCATTACCATTTTTCCAAACCGTTTTATCATATTCTAGATTTCCGCATTATGTACAAAACTTGTACATCTTAAGTATAGAAATTTCTATAATACTCTACTCGTACTAAGTAGGTACTCTCTTTTAGGTACCTGTAAAAATAATTGTACCTACTTAACAAAAGATAGAGATTAATTTGATAATTTTAGCGTCAAAATCTCACTGTGGCAGCTTCTAAAAGGAATAATGAGATAAATGCCCTGAGGGAAATCTAAAGAGGAATTTTGATACTAACCCAATTTGTTATACTATCTAGTTTCTAGATAGGCCTTTTGTTTTGCAAATTCCCATTTCGCTATTTCCAGCGTACAAAACATTGCCATCCTCAAATCCTAAGGGAGTGATAGCTTTTACGACTTTGTTATGAACCAACCAAAACTCTATAATTTTTGTTGTATTGATGTTATACTTTGTATCATTATTTTAAGAGTCATGTAGGTACATAAAGATCAGTGAGCTAATTTTTGGGACTTTCTGGTAATTTAAACTCGGACAAAAATAAATAATAATAATCAAAACGGTGACGGTGAGGTTGGACTACTGGCGTGGTTTGGTGCGTTTCGCCAATCGCGTAACCTACCTGCGTATACCTCTATCGCGTCATATATACAGTATGTAATTTAATTCATTAGCATAAATTGAGCCCATGATAGTACATCATTTATAGATGATTATTAAAGAGTAAAGAGTATAAATTTTTTCATTTTATTGAATTATGAAGATTGCTGCTGCGCCTAACGCAGTTGGCACGGATGATTTTGATACATTTAATCATTTTTATACCTTGTATGTATTAATTAAAAACAGTAATTCATTATTTTAATTAAATTTTGCATTGTAGCATTTGGTTAAGTAAGTTATTCCATGTTTTTTGAGTTATTATTATTACCAAACCAATGTGTTAGAATTCAAAAATTTTGTTCCACACGTGACCGGTATAAGGAGTAGGTATCTAGTTTCAAAGGATGCTAATGAATTCAATTACACCCAGTATATAAATATATAAATACCTACTTTAAAGCTGCGCGCCCGAGCCATAATGTTGTAAACGTCTAACAAGCTTTAAAATGATCTCATTCAATGTTGACATGACTTGCATCTATGTCTCGGTCACTGTAGCATTATTAGCATCGTTAGGTTAAAATAGAACTATATGCATTGATACTGAGTGCATTAATTGCACTGTGTCCTGCATGCGACGACCTTGCTAACCTTGCTTGCTTCAATTTAACTCAGTTCTTGTTACTGCAGTTTGAGAACTTTATCCTCCTGAGATACGCAAACTAAGACCAGAATCTGCGAACTGCATAATCTTAGTAGATTCACGTACGCAAAATGTACTTTTGTTTGTTTAATATGTAGTTTCTTTACAATTATCGTAGTCTAACGTAAATGTTTAGTAGAAAAGGGTAAAAAGAAGCCTTGAGAAATCCGTTTAATTACTTCCACAGCTTTGTGAGAATTTACCACATGTTGTCGCGAGTACAATTTGTCACATAAAGACAGGCCTGTATTCACAGAATGACAAAATCTCTACCCTAGTACTGTTAGGGAAAGGGTTAGTTCCTTAAAGAAGAGTTCGATACCTGCTATTAGGCATGAGCGTAGTGGTGTAATCTGTTTATCTTGTCTCATAGGCTTGCGTAGGACTCACATTTCCTTTTTTCAAGTATCAATATGTCACAATGGATCATTACAGTTAGAAAAATTGAGCACTTAAAATAGTTATTAAATGAGTAGGTCCTTGTTTATTATATAGATATTTTATTCTAATTTGCAATAAGTTTAATATAAAATATGTAAGTTATTAAAAAGTATGTATTATTTGTTTAAAACCTTATCTATCTAAACTCATATTATTATCTATTGCTACTTCTTATGATTATTTTATTTGGGTAATTCTTTTTCTTATTCCTTTTCAACCAGCACTACAACTCGTTCCACAGTACACAAAGGTTAACTGGAAGAAAATGCTACTTAGCATTAAGTTCGCCTATGTACTTGATTTACTCTTGTGCAATAAAGCATTTTCTATCTATCTATCTATTACAGAGTTATACCAATAAGATGGCATCCGTTAGGACCTAGACCCAGTCGTTAAGCCATAACTAAATATGCAGACGATGTCATCAGCTCATAGCTCTTGTCAAATCATTTTAGAATGACCTAGGTATTTTTTGGGACCCTAATACTAAGGCTCTGCTGTCCGCCCGTTTGTCTGTCTGTCTGTCTGTATGTCGGTCCGTATATCACCAGGCTGTTTCTCATGAACCGTGATATTGAGACGGATGAAATTTTCACAGATGATGTAGGTACCTATTTTGTTGCCGCTATAACAACAACTTTTTTTGTATCAATGAGCGTTTGATCACTATCTCACCTAATGGGAAGATGTGGTCTAAAGTGTAGCACAAATACTAAAAAACAGAATAAAATAAATATTTAAGGGGGCTCCCTTACAACAAACGTGATTTTTATAGATAATGGTACGGAATCCATAGTGCGCGAGTCCGACTCGCACTTGGCCGGGGTTTTTATTTTGAATTGATCGCAAATGTGTCGTGACAGTTGCGAATTATATCCACAATCAAGCTCCTCAAATTCAAATCAGCGAAAGTGGTCGTCGACCTCCCACATAACGACCAAGACCAAATTGGTTCATTCACGCGGCTGCATTGCTAAAATTAATTATTACAGTCTCCAATTGATATCGTCAACTCCATACAGTCGATGGGGTTAGTAGGACGCGAGTGCGTAAGTAGTTATTGCTTTATTGGTTCTTGACGACCGAACAGACCTTGTAGAAGTAATGTAGGCTACTCGGAATGTGAGGCGAATTGATTCTGTGAATTAATTGGAGATTCATTGATGGCTGCCGAATGTATTGGTGGAATTTAGGGAACATTTTGTCTTAATCGATATAAAATTATATAGTGCGTACCTATCCTACTATTTGTACCTATTATATTGGTTATATTTACAAAATAGCAAATTACAAAATGACTACAAAATAACGAGCCTATGAAAATAGAGAAAAAGTTTTCTAGAAGTTTGCCCAATAGTATAAGGTTTTACACCTATCCAAGATAAAACCATTTCTGTGTTTCTGCTACATTTTAACAATCTAACGTGCAATTCGAATGTGTGTTCAGGGTGAGTTGTAAAAGAGCTTTTCAAGTGTAGCGTTCAGTCTTTTTATGATTCAAACATCCCGTATACAGACTCAAGGTAACTGTGCGGTTTTATCGAGCTTCATCTTATTTTGAATTTTTCGCCTTTTGTTTAATATGTATTTTTCTTTCATTTGTCCAATTTAGATAAATGCCATGTTGTAGGTCCTAAAGTGCAGTTATTTTTTCTTATAAAGCTACCTTTTTTGTTTTGTAACATTCTGAAGACGTCCTCTGGTGAACACAGGCCTTTCCCACGCCACTTTGGACGTTAATCATAGGGAGTTGCTAATCACCTTAGCAGGCGGCTTGGTGATTGCAGAAGGTTTTAATGTGCCGATTAGATTACTGCTGCCCATTCGGTATATTCCGTTAGCCGGCTCTCACGGCACCAACAGGTAGAGATGGGGTGGTCCTATTCTCACACAACTTTTAGAACACTTTTTTCTATATTACTCAAAACTTCATGGAGTTGAGACCTTTGACTCTATTTTTGAATTCGTGTTTTAGTTTTTTTTATCATACACTTAACTTCTTTTCCAGGCATGTGGTGGGCACTAGCCACTTGCCTGGCGCTGGCGCTGCCGGCCGCCACCAAAGAACTGGAGGCGAGGGATGTGCAAGAGCTGTTGCAGGCGCAGGAACCTGATCTAGACAACTACGACGAATACTCTCCTTTTGGGGAGGATGATAATGGTAAGTTGGGGAATGCTACGCGAGATTTTACTAGGTTTTTTATTGGGATAAAATGTATAGTTAGGTAGGTGCTTATATTTATGATTTTTATATGTCGTATCGCCTGCTTAGCTTAATCTACAGACTAATTTGTAAAGGAAAAATTGAATCACGAACGGGATTTGAACCTGCATTCACCCGTCTCTAAAGCCAGGACATGCTTTACGCTATACCGTGACAAGTGATCTCAATCATGTGGTTTATCCTTCCCCTTGAAACTGATGACGCTGTCTACGACAGTGCATGCATTACCTATGAAGATCCTTTTTTCCTCTCGGCTTGAAGACAAGAGTAATTATGGGGGACACTTTTTTGAAGTAACGTTCACTAACTTCAGTTACCTTTTACTTTGCAGCTGTGATAGCCGAAAGAGACTACCGGGCGCAACAATCGACTGGTAAGTTAATTTATTTCAATACCAACACCAGGCTGAAGGCGTATTGAAAGTTTTCTTATGATTTGTGAAGATAACGCAAGCCATGTTGATTGTTGACAGAAGTGATAATTTTGTAGGCTTTCTGGCTATTTCGCTTTATAAACTAAGATAAAAAGAACTTGGCATCGAATATTTACTTAATTTATTTTTTTCAGAATCTACAGTATATCGGAGGCCGACTCTACCACCACCACAGCCTACGTCTAGAGGTAAGTACCTAACTGCTTTTTAAGGCCTATACAAACCATGGCGGTATATTATAGAGCCCTAGATAAAGATCTCTTTAGCTTTTGCAGTTAGATTAGAGTGCGAGACCCAATAAGTAATTCAGTTTTTAACCCATTTTTTTCAAGTAAAAAATGCTACCTTCGTGATGTTTTTATTGTAGAATTGAGATACATTGCGATTTACTTCAAAATAATAATTGTCATACGTAGGTAATCTATTAGCTCCTCCGAGCAAAAAACGTGTCAAGCTATTGGCATGTAGGTAGCTTAGGTTATTATTATAGTTCAAGCACTAAACTAAGATAAAAACAAATCCGTAAGTTACTATAAGTACCGAATAATAAAAGTATTGTTAGTATACGGGTAGGTAGTAGCGACCATTTTAATTGAATGAAAAGCACCTAGGCAAATAAATTACACCGTTTTCTACTAGGACATCATGAATTCGTGGTGATGACTTCATGCCAAGCGCTTAGGTTAGGTTTATAGTTAGTTTATGGCTCATGAATTACAACATTATTGCTGCACGCACTGGTCTTCATTTTAGCCAGGGAGACTTTGATTTACTAGCTTACCCAAAAAGTATTTATTAGATCAAAATCTTTATATAGACCAAGCTCTAGGCGCAACTGGCGCAAATACGGAAATTAAGTAATAATACCTTCGGATTTTCTTAGGAATATACGATCTTTCAAAGTACCTAACATCTTTACGTGCCCTCTTCTGCGCCCTACAACGAGCAATCTAGGTTTTGGCTTTCGTTCTGCTTTTTTAATGGGTACCAATTACTGTCATGGTTTAACCATAAAATACCACACCACCCCACTTTTTAATATACGTTAGATAAGTTAACCGGCACTTACACTAACCGCGGAAAATTGCCTTAGCCTAAGGAACTTTCCAGGGAATGGGCAGCTGCATTCTCTTTGATCTGCATTACACTCTACTGCGATCACTAGTGATGGATTAATTAGCATTCGCCTTCATTTTTAGCACGTGAAAACTCAATTAGCATTTAGCAAATGAAGTGTAGTTGCGAAATTCTATGAAATACAAAATTTCATTTAAATCAATTTAGTTCATTTTGAATTTAATTTTTAATAATAAAGTTTCATTTCATGTTTTATTTCATTTTTCATTTCATTTTCATTTCATTTTAGCAAATAGCATAGCAATAGCAATTAGCATGCTAAGACTCGTGAATTAGCATGTTTATGAAATTTACACAAAATCGCATTAATTGCCATCGCTAGCGATCACCAAGACGCTCATACCGTTAAGTCGTTAACCACCTGTCTGATTATGATCAGGCCTATGTTCAGCAGTGGACGTGTCCAACTGTTTATGTGATGCACGCAAGGTCTATTTACAACAAAGGATGCGGGCAACACCAACACGTAGGTACATTACTTTCAGCTCCAGTCTCACGCTGCGTTGACATCGGTCGCACGTGGGGTGATGGAGAGACGTGGAAGCGGGACACCTGCACCATCTGTCAGTGCTTCGCGGGACGTGTCAACTGCTCTAAACTGGCCAATTGTATCAACGGTACGTTGATATGTAGACATAGGTATATGAAAGGAAATGTTTATTGCGAGAACTATATGCCTTCGAAAGCTTAGAGGGTTGCCTAGTCCTAGCTCTTCCCTGCAAGGATAGCAAGAGCTACAAAACTGACATACCTCTTCTATAAAAAAAAGTTTGACCAATGAAACGATCACGTGGATCACGTCATAATCGTTTTGCAGCAGATTCATTCGAACGTTTTCTCGAAAGGTTGTATGACGATTTTTACAGCTCATGCTAGTCCTGCTGGTTATGTTTTTTGGTGTGCTATTCCTCCCAATATAAGCCAACCACGTACCTAGGTACCTTGAAATCACTGAGAATGTGCAGAGGCACTACTCCATCCTAAATGACCATAAACACAAATTCCTAGGTGGTGAATGTCCCTTTGAGGAATGAAGTAGATTGAGGAGGAACTTTATTTACTGAAATAAAGGATGATCGTCGCGTGGAGGTGTTAGTTGAAGAGAAAATAGTATTAAGTTACGTAACAATAACATCTAGATGAAAAGACCATATTGTTTTCAGAAACACAAACTCATCGCCCTGTTTACAACGCCGGCGGTCAGCCGACTGCTCCAGTCCGTGGCGAGATGGGTCCTCCAGGAGATAATGGTCCTTCGGGTCCTCCTGGGGTTCCCGGGGTTAATGGAGTGCCGGGTGCCCCTGGGATCCCTGGGCCTATTGGTCCTTTGCCTGATGTAAGTTAAAAAAAAGTTGTTACATTTTATTTTGGTTGCTTTTATTGATTACCTACCTAAGCAGCTAAACACGTAACTGGTTTAAAGTTTTTCTTATTTTTATACTTGTTTTCCAAAGTAAAAACCTGTTTATGATGTATGCAGGTGAACGCTTACTTGGCCCACCTAGCTGCAACGTCAGGCGGAGATAAAGGGCCAGCCTTTGACCCGTACCAGTACATGCAGGCTTCTGTCGGTGCTCCTGGAATTAGAGGAATACAAGGTAAGTGAACAAGAATTGTAAAATAATCTGGAGCTAAAAATCGGTCCTGAAGCTGATATTGTTGGCATTTATGCCATTGGGCACCGAGTGATATTTTAGTACAGCCTCAGTAGGACATTCTTTATGAATTTTAGGACCACAAGGCCCACCCGGGCCGCAAGGGTTCCAAGGCCCCAGAGGAGAGCCAGGGGAACCAGGCTTGCCAGGAATACAGGGAACTCCCGGTGAAAGAGGACCTCAGGGACTTCCTGGGAAAGATGTAAGTACTTGCATAATTTTAAATGAATAGGTACTAATGAAAATCAAAACCAAAATGAAAACGTGAATTTTGGTAGTTAGTAGAAGCCACAGACTTACTCATTAACTTTAATAAGTTCCAATGAAGGGCTCACGTCTGATGATTAGGACTATTCAAGGTTGAGACTTGAGTTTACATTGAACGTAACATACAGAATCTTCCCACTTTAGGGTTCTCCAGGTGAAGATGGCGAGCCCGGTCCGCCCGGTGCAGCAGGACAGAGCGGAGCTCGTGGTAGCCCTGGCATTCCCGGCATTCAAGGCCTCAAGGGGCATCGCGGCTTTGATGGCAAGGATGGCAGCAAGGGCGAGCAGGGACTGCCCGGTGAAAAGGGACCCACAGGTTTACCTGGACAGATGGGCCCCACCGGAACTATGGTGAGTATTTCTCTATTACTTCAAGTAAAAATTTTCCTGGCATGCCCATTCTGCAGAGCACATGAGGCTGACCGGGCGTGCATGTGGGCTGTGTGGGCCATAGTGATTGTGATGCAAACAACTTCTGCAATCTAATACGCCTACTTATCTGACGTGTCTTTATTTTAACAGGGTCCAGTAGGACCACGAGGTGAAAGAGGTCGTGAGGGTCCTCTTGGGCCACCTGGTATCCGAGGAGCCGATGGTGCACAAGGTGCCCCTGGATTAATGGTAAGTGGTGGTGGTACCCCTTTGGAATTCACATATATTTTGCTTAAGTAACTTGTTATTTTAGGGTAATTTATCCGCAGGGTAACGTTGGCAAACCAGGTAGTCCCGGTTTCCCCGGAAGTCCAGGAATTAAAGGTGAATCAGGATCTCCAGGTCCCAAAGGAAGTCAAGGTCTACAAGGACCTCGTGGTGAAGGTGGTCGTCCCGGGACTCCTGGTGACGTTGGAGCCCCAGGGTTGGCTGGAAGAGATGGTACACCAGGCGAGAAAGGAGTGCAAGGTTCCTCAGGTCCATCTGGACCTCAAGGGTTCCCAGGACCTAGAGGAACACCTGGTGCTGCTGGTGATTCGGGTTTACCTGGTTCGAAAGGCATGCCTGTAAGTAAACCATAACAATATTTTTTTTGGATTTAATACCATTTTACTACATACATACTAAAGTATTCATTTTTCTAGGGTGCACCGGGTGAAAGAGGTAACAAAGGTGATTCAGGTATAAGAGGAGAAACTGGTGCTCCAGGGCCTCGTGGTCTCCCCGGTAGCGTTGGGCCTGAGGGCAAGCGAGGGAAGAGAGGTCTCAGGGGACCTGCAGGAAATATTGGCCCACAAGGCGAAAGAGGATTACAAGGCATGAGAGGTTTACCTGGTGCTGATGGCCCGACGGGAGCTAAAGGTCAAGTTGGTGAAAGAGGAGGCGTTGGTCTTCCTGGATCTAAAGGAAGTTCTGGAGATCCTGGCAGGCCTGGACCGCAAGGGTTGCAGGGTAGCAGAGGACCTATTGGCAGGATGGGAATGCCCGGGAAGACTGGCCCGCAAGGAGAGAGGGGTATACCTGGTGCTGATGGAAGACCTGGTGAACAGGGATCTCAAGGATTACAAGGACCACCTGGGTTGATGGGCAGCCCCGGTGAAAGAGGTTTACAAGTATGTTATTTAACCTAACCTTACTTAAACTTGAACAATGATATTATCATGTTGTTACTTATTAGTAAATTGTATGTATTTACAAACACAAAAAAGTACTATTCTATCAGTTATTTGGTTCAGCTATCAGCTTGGGGTTAGATGGCGCTGCGCTGTCTGAAAAATGTTCACACATATTTTTGTTTAATATTGAATACATAAATATTAATAATTTTGAAGTATAGAGGACTACATAGTACATTGAGATGTTTAATCAAAACTTTGATTATAGGGTGAACCTGGTAAGGATGGTGAGCCAGGTCAAGTTGGACCTCATGGACCTAAAGGCGACGCTGGGCGTGATGGTAACCCTGGAGTTCAAGGATCACAAGGACTTCCTGGATCATCGGGCGAGCGAGGACCAGCCGGACCCGCTGGACCAACTGGTTTCCCTGTACGTAGTGGACGTAGCTGAATAAATACGTGTTCCATCAAAATTGCAGGCAGATAATTTACAAATAGTTGTTGTAAAGCAAGACTCCTTTTCTTTTATCTGATTACATTTTAAAAGACTTTAAAATTATGTTTTGTGTCAGGGTATGCCTGGAGCAGCTGGTGTACCTGGATCTCCTGGTAAAGAAGGAGAGCCAGGCATGGCAGGACCTGCTGGTCCACCAGGACCTTCGGGACCTCGTGGCGAAAGAGGCTTTGTAGGCGAGCGCGGAGTTCCTGGACTTGCTGGAACCCCGGGAGAAAAGGGTGAAACAGGATCTCAAGGACCAGATGGACCACCAGTAAGTGATTTTAAATGGTAAATTTGGACTTTCTCAAATTCAATTTGTAAAATTACATTTTAATCAGTGATCAAAGAACTGTGTAGTGTGTAGTACAGAATAGATCATGTATCTATATGCAGTACATTTTTATCCTATTTATATGGAGTGCTTTATTATATAATTTATTTCTAACAATCTAGCCAAGTAGCCATTCATTTGAGTACCTAATTTTAATTTTAAAAACCTAAACTTAAAGGCTTCCAAAGTATGGCTTCTAGCAAGTGTTCAATAATGTATAAAATTTATCGTCACTTTTCCTTGTGTTTTTTATCATTAAAAACTTTTAAACTTGGGTTTAGGGTCCGGAAGGTCAACGAGGCAGCAAAGGTCATCCAGGACCGATGGGGGCGATGGGTATGCCAGGACCACGAGGTCTGACTGGCACTGCAGGAGATAAAGGTGAAAGAGGCGCAGCTGGCCCAACAGGCAACGATGGACCCCCAGGTAATCAACCCTAATAAGCCCGACCCCACTCGACAGAATTTAACCTTTCTGGTAGAATCAATTTAGATATGCATTCAAAACTGTTGGGATAAACATAATAACATTTTTGTTTACTCTATTTCTTCTCCACGTTACTCTAGGCTCGCGAGAAACGTATATTCATTTGCGGGTTTAATTTATTTCTCGTTTTCACTAGGTCGCCAAGGTGATCAAGGACCTCAAGGTCCAGTCGGACCCGCTGGTCCTCCCGGTGAGCCGGCTGAACGAGGCGAGCCTGGTACTCCCGGCGTTCCCGGAGAACCCGGGGCTACTGGTGCATCGGGCGAACGGGGTCAACCGGGCATGCAGGGAGCTCCAGGTCTTTCTGGACCCCCTGGGTTGACTGGCATGCCGGGGTTGAAAGGAGACAAAGGTTACTCTGGTGCTAAGGGACAACAAGGATCACCTGGAAGTCAAGGTAGAGTATTTTTACGAGGGAATTGTATAACTGTTTTGTAAACTGAAATCGGTTATCTCAGGGCATACCTATTTGTATGCCGACTTGGCAGGGTGACTTTAACACGTTACAATTTCAAAGATACACTAAATACAGGTAATTGTCCCTTATAAGGACGGTCGACGTATATGTGGATATGTGGCGCAGTGAAATAGGCTTCGCTAAAATGGATTTCAAGTACGAAACCCGTATATTTTGATGCTGTCAAATATTTGCTGTCAGGATGTATGAATGCAACAATTAGTTTGGCATTAATAAAAAAAAATTATTCAGGTGTGCCTGGTGAGATGGGTCTACGTGGTCTGACTGGCCAGGCGGGAGCAAAGGGAGCTCGTGGAGAACAGGGGCATAAGGGAGAAGCGGGTCATGCTGGCCTGCCTGGCAGACCGGGTGAATTGGGACCCCCGGTAATTACCGTATTTACCACCAACACTGGATGTTATTACACAAAACAAACACACATACTTGTGCTGTATCGGTAACCTTTTTATTTGGTAGGTACAATTGAAAGATTGATGGAAAAGGTAGGTTAGCTATTGCTTATGGACCTGTATTTCTTACTTAACAGGGTCCACAAGGTAGTACAGGCCCAGCTGGCGCCGCTGGCATTCCCGGAGCTAAAGGCGCAGTTGGTGACTCTGGAAGACCTGGACCTCCTGGACCTATGGGTCTCACTGGAGTACAAGGACCTGAAGGTTCTAAGGGAGAAAGAGGAAGTGAAGGCGAGACAGGACCGCAGGGACTGCAGGGTCCTCCCGGACCAGCAGGAGAGAGGGGACCAAGTGGACTGCCTGGCATGGTTGGGCCATCTGGGCCACAAGGATTACGTGGCGCACAGGTGAATGTTTATTACAAACTCTCAAAATACTTGTCGAATTTTCCATTCACTGTCTTATAACACAAAATAAACCATTTAACCATAAAAAAATGATTTAAGTATACTAAAACAACTTATCTTTTTGTCTTGTTTAGGGTGAAAGTGGGACACCAGGTAAGCCAGGAGCAGATGGCGCCCCTGGACCAATCGGTACTCCTGGTCTACAAGGACCACCTGGGCAAATGGGTGAGCAGGGGCCTGAAGGAAGGCCGGGTAAACAGGGCCCACCTGGCATCTCTGGGCGACCTGGAGACAAAGGACCTACAGGACAACCTGGCCCGTCTGGACCTGCAGGACCACCCGGAATGCAGGTAAGCCTACTTACATGTATTTCATCAAAGTTTACAACAGCTGTTTTGTATGGGGTCGTTAAAAATATTTTAGTTTTGGTATAGCGTAACCGGGATGATACCTCATTAGCCAAATTTAATGATTCTGATTCTATGGACAGTTATACACCTTGACACGTGAGCCCGCTATTAACACAGCTCAGGACACCAGAGCCAAGTTAGTCCGACACTATACCGAAGATATCCCGGACGTCAGCCTGTACGAGATTAGAATGGCCCTCAAACAGCTTAAAAACAACAAGGCGCCAGGTGAGGATGGAATTACGACCGAACTTCTGAGAGCGGGTAGACCGATACTTATAGTCCTCCAGAAGTTATTCATTTCTGTCATCCTTGAAGGTACAACGCCGGAGGCGTGGCACAAGAGCGTGGTGGTGCTGTTCTTCAAAAAAGGTGATAACACCTTATTGAAGAACTATAGGCCCATCTCGCTCTTGTGTCATGTGTATAAGCTCTTTTCGAGGGTCATTACGAATCGTCTCGCACGCAGGTTTGATGAATTTCAGCCTCCCGAACAAGCCGGTTTCCGAAAAGGCTTTAGCACCATAGACCACATCCATACGCTACGCCAGATTATACAGAAGACCGAAGAGTATAATCGGCCGCTATGCCTAGCGTTTGTGAACTATGAGAAAGCCTTCGATTCAATCGAGACTTGGACGGTGCTGCAGTCCTTACAGCGATGCCAAATTGACTATAGGTATATCGAAGTGTTGAAGTGTTTGTACAGTAAGGCCACTATGTCAGTCCGACTACAGGACCAGAGTACGGAACAGATCCCATTGCAGAGAGGCGTGAGACAGGGAGACGTTATTTCTCCGAAACTGTTCACAAACGCATTGGAGGATGTTTTCAAGCTCTTGGAGTGGAAAAGATTTGGCATCAACATAAATGGCGAGTATATCACTAACCTTCGCTTTGCCGATGATATAGTCATAATGGCGGAGTCGCTCGATGATCTCAGCACCATGCTCAAAGACCTCAGTAGAGTCTCCCGACAGGTTGGTCTTAAGATGGACAAGACGAAAATCGTGTCAAATGCCCATGTTCCACCTATACCGGTAATTGTTGGAAACGACACTCTCGAAGTTGTCGACAAATACGTCTATCTGGGGCAGACTGTCCAATTGGGTAGAACCAACTTCGACAAAGAGGTCGCCCGAAGAATCCAACTCGGCTGGGCAGCGTTCGGGAAGCTTCGATCTATCTTTTCGTCCAAAATACCACAAAGCCTGAAAACAAAAGTTTTCAATCAATGTGTGTTGCCAGTGATGACTTATGGAACTGAGACGTGGTCTCTAACTGTTGGCCTCATTACTAAGCTCAGAGTCGCGCAACGAGCTATGGAGAGAGCAATGCTCGGTGTTTCCCTGCGAGATAGGATCCGAAATGAGGAGATCCGCAGGAGAACTAAAGTGACCGATGTAGCTCTTAGGATTAGCAAGTTGAAATGGCAATGGACAGGCCACATCGCTCGTAGAACTGACAACCGATGGGGAAGAAAGGTTCTCGAGTGGCGACCACGAACTGGAAGACGCAGCGTAGGCCGGCCCCCCACTAGGTGGACCGACGACCTGGTGAAAGCCGCGGGGAGCCGATGGATGCAGGAGGCGAGCAGCCGCTCTAAGTGGTGCTCCCTGCGGGAGGCCTATGTTCAGCAGTGGACGTCTTCAGGCTGTTAATGATCATGATGATGATGAATGATTCTAGATCCCAAACTAATCAATTAAAGCTACTTTTAATTATTCTTAGGGTCCCTCTGGCTCCACTGGTCAATCAGGCCCGGCAGGCGAGCGAGGACCTCGAGGGGAGACTGGCCCACCTGGCGTCGATGGACCTCAGGGACCTTCGGGCAAACAAGGACCCCCCGGGCTAGACGGGATAAAAGGGGAAAGAGGAGAGACGGGCATGGATGGCTCCAAAGGTCACGCTGGTTTACCAGGTCTGCCAGGCATGATAGGAGCGCCGGGTAGGCAGGGAGACAGAGGTCTACCTGGACCCAGTGGGCCGCCTGGAAAGGATGGGGAACCTGGATCGAGAGGTAAATAATATATACTATTGCATTATTCCTTTTTTTAAATATAGTTCTATCATTAACAGCCTGATGACGTTTACTGCGTCTTTCATAGCTCCCATTATGGGCGGCCGCTTGCCTCCTGCTTCAACCGGCTCCCCGCGGTATTGCCCATATCGGTATTGCAGTCCACCTAGTGGGGAACCGGACGCTGCGTCTTCCAGTTTGTAGTCGCCACGCAAGAACCTTTCTTCTCCATTGGTTGTCAGTTCTACGAGCAATATGGCTTGCCCGTTACCATTTCAACTTTCTCATTCTAAAGCTTACAGCACATTAGAACCACTTGGCACCCACTCGGCACCGCCTCGCCTCCTGCGGCTAGTATTCTTTATATGGACTTGTATGGATATGCGCTCACTATATCAACTCTGTAGCGTCACCGGATCGCCTCGGTCGTAAGCCCTCCACGCGCGGACAGCGGGTGGACCACTCGGTGACAACTCGCTACTCGCATGCTTGCCTTGCGTTGACAACGCGCGGGAGTGGACCGCGCGCTGCCCGCGAATGATTCACGCGAGGACGATACTTGGCGATGCACCGCTCCCCACCCTCTCTTAATTCCCAGCCTTTGTTTCGATTACATTACGAAACACACGTGTAGACCTAGTGCCAATTGGTAACAGACTACTCGAAAATTCATGGACCAAGCGGCGTTCACTCATTGACCGCACGGGTTCCACTGGTTGACAGCGCGACGTTTATTGGTGACGACGCGGTGTCCACCTGTGGACCACGAGTCGACAACGAGTGGACGCCATGCGACGAGGCGGTTCGTGAGCGACCTTATGAGCTGCATCGGTCACCTTAGTTCTCCTCATTTAGGATCTTATCATTCGTATATAGTTCTATATTCAATTTTGTTTTTTATAGGTACACCTGGTCGCGATGGCAGCCCAGGTCCGATGGGCCCGGCGGGTCCCCCCGGAGGCCGCGGTCCCTCGGGCGAGCCCGGCCGGCACGGGCCGGTGGGTCCGTCCGGACCTGCTGGACCTCCTGGACCACCTGGAGAGGGGTTGGCTTATGATGCTGCTGCTATCGCCGCTATGTTACAACAAGGTTTGTCAAGATTCAATTAAGTCGATGTTGGACCCATTCGCTAAACGGCATACCTATCCTTAAAATAAAGACCTATTCGCCGAATGATTTTATCCTAAAACGGCAAAGTCATACAAAACTAGCAATGTAAACATTCCAGGTTCAATGAAAGGCCCAGACCCGCTCGGAGACGATCCGAACTCGTTCCCTCCTCGTTTCTTCAAGGATGATATGACTCCAGCTGAACGCAAGTCCATTGTGATGAAGGCGTACGACCGGCTCAAGGTCTCACTGGACAAGTTCCTCAAACCGGACGGATCTAAGGACGCACCGGCCAAGACTTGCGGAGATATTAAGCACCAATATCCGGACTTTGCGAGTGGTGAGTTTTGCCAAGGTTTGCTTTGGTCTCTTTTCTACCCGAGACTACCCCGGGGCAAAAGGAGGGTTATGATTGATTGGTAGATATGTAATAATGATTACCGTACCTACGTATTTTAGAATGTGACCAACATAGGTAGATCTATGGGTGATCAGTCCCAAAATGTACCTAAAGTTATTTAAACTTCCATGAAGTAACTTAATACATTTTTATGTATTCATTTGAGGCGACTATTGTTTGTTAAGTTTCCTACTTATGTTACTGAGCAAAATCTATAACCGACGCATAGATATTTTATAAAACACGTACTTATAATATTGGTATGGTATAATTACACTAAATACCTAATTATTAGAAAATTGCGCACACGCAGCTTTTACAAACTCATTACCAAAGCATAGAATGCGTCCACTGCTAAACATAGGCCTCCCCGACAGAGCGACACTTTGAGCGACTGCTCAAGCTCGCCTCTTGCGTCCATCGGCTCCCCGCGATTTTAACCAGATCGTCGATCCACTTGGTGGGGAGCCAGTCTGTGCTGCGTCCTCTTCCCCATCGGTTGTCATTTGTACTATTTTTATTTTTATTTAATAGTAGGTACCTAATTTCAAATTCCTGTAAGTATTTCGAGGTATCTAATTCTAATCATAACATTTAAAAAGTTAAAAGTTAAGTTGACGGGCCCGTTGGTAGTATCCCTGCCTTCTCAACTGAGGGCTGTGGGTTCGATTCCTACCCTGGACAAACATTTGTGTGATGAACATATAGATGTTTGTTCTGCGTCTGGGTGTTATATTGTATTCTATGTATGTATTTAGAAACATAAAAGTATACAGGGTTACAGGAAAAATTGTGCTAGATCCGTTAAGAGCGTGGAGTACCCATGATTTCTGACTTATTTCACTATGAAACACCCTAGGCTAAACTAATAATATTTTTGTAGATATCCCTTAGAAAACAATACAGTTTCTAATATTTTTTTTATATCTTAACTTTCACTTGTCTACTACGGTATATTCAATTAACTTATGTACTATTTTAATGATTGACGTCCTAAAGCATCTTATTACACATGTAAAAATGCAATAATAATAATAATAAGAAGACACAAAATATTTCAATGAAAAAATTAAAAATTGAATATCTCGAAAAGGGTAAAGTTTAGCCTAGGGTGTTTCATAGTGAAATAAGTCAGAAGTGATGGGTACTCCACGCTCTTAACGGATCTAGCACGATTTTTCCTGTAACCCTGTATAAGTATTGTATCAGTTATCTGGTTCCCATAGTACAAACTATGCTTAGTTTGGGGCTAGATGGTGCTGTGTGAAATGTCCACACATATTTCTTTTTTATTTTATTTATTTTTAAAGTTTTGTGCACCAACTAGGTAGGGTTCGTCTTCATCATCAATATCATTAACAACCTGAATACGTCCACTACTGAACATGCTTCCCCCACCACTTTTAGCGGCTGCTCGCTTCCTGCATCCATCAGCTCCCGCGGCTTTCACCAGATCGTCGGTCCACTTAATGGTGGGCTGGCCTACGCTGCGTCTTCCGGTTCGTGGTCGCCACTCGAGAACCTTTCTTTCCCATCGGTTGTCAGTAGTTTAGGTGCCTAGGGCCAATGCGAAATAATTATATTTTTTCTCTTAGGCCAATACTGGATCGACCCCAACGGTGGTGACATGAACGACGCCATCATGGTCCACTGCGACATGAGTACTGGCAGCAGCTGCATTTACCCTAAACCTATGGAGTCGCAGGACATTACATACAGCGGAAAGGACCACGAAATCTGGCTTAGTGAGATCGAAGACGGATTCACGGTAAGAATGCTTTTATTATAACCCGCGCCAATAAAGACACGACGTAAAAATGACGTCATTTTTGTTTTCACTTTTATCCGTAGATTTGTAGGTACGTGAGTATGACGTGACGGTGCGAGTAGGTAGGTATACATATAAGAAAATAGGACGGGGTTTACATAATTTTGTATCTGTAGTATGAGGGTAACAATACAGCTTGGTGCGCCAATATGAGTTCAAATCCCATCTTAGTAGAATTATTTTTATTTTAATATTTTTTTTTAAATCCAGATATGTTAATAAACAGCTTTTTTTATTAATAGCATAGGTCCTACTAAGATCAATAGGCATGTAACATGAACAAATTGGTCTAGACGTGGTAAATAGTGAACTCTTACACGTGTTTACAGTGACTGAACTAACAAGTTTCTCTTCCTTTCTGTTTGGAGAATATGTTTGTAACTTTAAGAGCTCCTTATTAGATCCATCCATAACCAAGTGTGCGCATTTTAGAGTTAACCTGATCATAATTCCAGATCAACTACAAAGCCGACCACACCCAGCTAACCTACCTCCAACTGATGTCGACTCGCGCAGTCCAGAACGTGACCTTCCACTGCCGCAACACTGTGGGCTACTTCGACCCTCGCTCCAACAACTACAGACATGGCATCAAGTTACTGGCTTACAACGACGCTGAGATTCTGCCTAAGGCTAACAACCGGTTGAGATATAAGGCTCTATTGGATGAATGCCAGGTAATTTTAATTTAAAATGGTCACACATTTCACTTATGTCAGTTCCCGTAACCATAATAAAAGCCGGAAAGCCGGGGGGTAATAGTAGCCGGGAAGATAATATGCCATGCTATATAAATGAGGCTTCTGAAACACATTGCTTCGCGAAAGATAACGTACTAACCAGGCGAGTAATAGTTTTAGGACTCTTTAGGACTGTTTAGGACTCCTATTTCATATTCTGTTGAAGTAGCCAGCAGGCCAGCTGACGCTAGTCATTAGTAGTCGTGGTCAGGGCAGGGCAGAGCATTTTTAGTAAGGTTTGATTATGATAGAAAGAAAGAAAGAAAGAAAGAAAGAAAGATATTTATTTGTGCCAAACACTTACACTTAACTAATACTTACAACAGTTTATACAAACAACATATTATTATAGTGTTTGCCACAACCCAGCTCCAACTCAGCAAAATGCTAGCTGCAAGCAACTAGCGCTGGTCTTCCGTTGGCACCGGCAAGTGACATCACGCACGCTTACAACGAAAGGGCAGCGTACGCACAATATTATAAAAAATAAACATACACAAATATACCTATACCTTAAACAGAACTAATCTAACAGGGAATGAATTTCCAAACATCCAACAAGAATAAAAACTAGATAAGCAAATTAATAGCAATATAATATAATAAAATATGAATGTAAATGTGGGTTGATAGAGCCTCAGAGCAATTGTTTTGAAATATCTTAAATGTCCAGTATCAAAGTAGATAGTGTCTACAGATATCCAAGAAATCAACGGTTTAGGAAATAAAGGTAATTGTTTTATGCAGTCATTTTTCTAAATCGCGATTCTTTTTCCACCTATAGCTCAAGAGTCCCAACTGGGCCCGCACCATCATTGAGTACGAGACAGACAAAGCAGGAAGACTACCGCTATTAGACGTTGCCGTGAGAGACGTCGGCCGGGCTGACCAGAGGTTCCGGATTGAATTGGGACTCGCTTGCTTCAGTTAACTTTACTAGAGGTAACATATACAACGAAGAAAGTAATTAGTAGACTTGAAAGTGGCTACTGACAAAATTACTACTGATAAAATGAGCTCTGGAAATAGAACTTTCTTTTTTCCTAAAACCTTGTAAAAATACAGTGACTGAACGAAAGTTCTCTGACGATCACTTATTGTCGAAATGGAACTCCAGTTTACAAAAAAAGGGGATTTAAACAAAACCTAAAAGCTCGCTTATTTAGTGTTGTTAATAATATAATACAATACACATACATATTTTTTTAAATATTTTCGTTGCTCATGAACAAGCTAGATCATGAATAATGTTCCTACGTTCACGTTAAATATTATTAATAAGATTTTGGTAATGTTGTTAACCACAATCGTTACAAATATTTTGAAACGTCAATGTGGCGATGGCGAGATCACCTACCTAGTAGGTATAGGTAGGTAAGCATAACCTACCTTGAGAGTTGCGTCTTAGATTTTCTAAGAATCGAAACCTTTAGTTAGTTAATTTAAGTATAATTATTATAAACACATATATTTTTTATACAGTCATATACAAAATATTGTGTTGTTGTGTTGTATTCGATAGAGATAAAAATAGCAAGCAGTTAATAACGTATCAAAAGGAGTTTCTCTTTTGTCCCTGATTGTATAACATTTAAATATAAGTAACATAATAACTAAGTTTTTAAATTAAAAATAATATCATATTATATTAATGAGAATGAAAAAACTGCCAAAGTAATGCATTTATTTTTAATCATAATAATTTTAGTAATAATAATTTAAGTGTAAATTTATTATTTTTTCCTAAATCGTCACAACATGGTTTTACTTAATAATTATTACAAAGGTCCTCTTAAGGCTGTGTCCTATAATGTACATAATGTAAATATCCTTAATTATGATAAAGAGTCATAAATACAAATAAGTATAGTTAACTTAAAAAATATGTGATTTTTCCTATAGTATTAAGTGAAATGTAAACCAAAGATTACCTTCTGTATTATCGATTATTTTTAGTGAATAACCATTGTATTGTACTAGTAGTTATTAATTGTTCTAATCAAATACGTAATGCAACGATTTCTTAAATAAGTTTATAATAGTCGTAATAACAAGAAATATAATTAGCTATTTGGAACTAATTACTGTTTAGTTTTTTTTACGGGTACTTTACCATAAGTACCTATCATAAGCCTTAGCCTAAAAGATCATTTTGGTTTCGTTGTATCGGAAGGTCGTGAAAGTTCTTTTAGCTCCCCAAAAATCTGAATTAAAAATTTAAACACACATCTTCCTATTTGCTTTAATTTTAAACTTCAAATTATGCGTGCAAATCTAAATATTATTTTGGTTACTTATATTATAGCTGATTATACTAACTCATTGAAAAAAATGAATAATAAATCACAATCAAACCTGTACTTACTTACAAATTATTCATAGACACTCTTTTAATACCTACTACAAGAAAACACGCGTTACAATGTTGACTACCTACTAATTACTACTATTTTACTATTACTATTTTCACTATTTTTAGGGAGAACGTTTTCGTGACCAAATGATTCATTATTAATTTATTGTAATTTTCGTATTTACATAGGTAAGTACGCAGAGTCAGAACTGATAACCCGCGACTGTAAAGAACTACTACTAGAATAATACTACTACTAGATACTTGAATAATGTCTTTTTTCACTTTCATAAATCTATGGACGGTAATTAAAAACTAGAAACGACGTCATTTTCAAGTCGTGTCTTTATTAGCGCGGGCTATACATAGTCACGGAGTCTGGCGGACGTGGAGAATTAATTTAAAACTTACAATCACAAAAAGAGAGCGGAGAGGGCAGGTTTTGTCACATTTCTATCTATGTGTACCTAGGGGTGTAGGTTATATTTTTAATCGGGGTAGGAACTTTTACTCCAGCTAGCAAATACTTAAGAATCTCTAGCTCTGTTCTTAAATGACGTGAACAGCGGAGCGAGAAACAGCTGTCGACTCGCCTATATGTCCGATCTAAAATTTAGGAATCTATACTGCAGCATTAACTTTAATCTATGTATTTCGGCCGTCTTCGCTCCAAAAACGATGGTCAAACAAGCTACGTTTTTACGCACAATCATTTGCATTAGTCCTGCAAGTCACGAAGGGTGGCACTTGGCAGGAGCACTTGGTGCATTTCTCCTCCACAGTCACCTCGTCTCCAACCGTCAGGGTTTCGTTTCCAAACACACACTGCGCGTCAGTGTTGCGCAGATTTAGACCGCGGACAACTTTCGTTCCCGATGATGCTAGAATACAAAAATGACAAGGTTAACTTTCATAATCAACGTCTTCATTATTAAAATGCCCGCTGATGAACATAGCCACTCAGGCGCGGTGCGGCGGGCGAAGGTAGGTCTCAAAGCGCTCCTCAAATAGCGTGGTATGGTTTTGCATATTTACGGTTTATACGAATAAACTAAGCAGTGTTTTAAAATTTCAAAACAAGTTTTGATAAGTAGCATTACTTGGCTTTCTAAACAAATGCATTTTTACGTGTGTTGTAGTATAAAAACACACACACAACAACACTACACATAATAATTGACGCTCCGCCGTACCTAAAGGAAATTACTCCGTCGCCGGCGCGCGCCGGCTCGGCGTGAGATGCAATTTAGACTGAGGCGTTTTTTTTTCTCCTGAACTATAGATACTTTTACTTTATTCGATAGTGACGTTCAACTAGTTTCAATTTTAGTCGATTTGTAACGAGTGACATCTCTAAAAATTGATTGCCATCCCTAGTAGCGCAATCAGCTGTAAGCCACAAAAGTGGTGGGCAGCGGTCCACGTTGCGCGATGCCGGCCGCACATGTGGTTGAAGCGCCTGAGTTCCCCATAGAGCACCATTTTGGGCAGCAGTTCTTCTAACATTTTATTTTTATTTTTGTATAAGGTTTACTCTAAATTCGCTAAATCCGAAGTTTCATTGTACCAGTACCTAGATCTTTCAAAAGTGAACTATGACAATTTAAGATACAAACTGATGCTTCTATATAACGGGCACGATGATTCGGATGGTAAAAACACTTCCTGACGCTGAATGTAGGTACCATACTTAATAAGGGTCACAAAGATTTAGTTGGGCCCCATCTTATCTTGATATGAACTCGTTATCTCGGTAGGATGTATGTTGGCACAAGGAAAGTTTGTCGTGCACTTTCACCGCACTTTCTACTCGACATGTGCAGGTGAGGCATACATTATAAGGAAAGAAATTGAAAATAAACGATTTGGATTCGGAATCTTGCCGAAACTTTTCCAGGAAGCAATAAGAGCATTGGTTAAGTAGGAACCATTTTCTTGGAGATTGGCATTGTCGTCAAATCGTTACCCATGCACCTATCAGCTTATTATCATCATTAACAGCCTGAAGAGTGTTCAGCAGTGGACGTCTTCAGTGAAGACGTCCACTGCTGAACATGGGCCTCCCCAAGGCGTGCCACTTTGAGCGGCTGCTCGCCTCGTGCATCCATCGGCTCCCCGCGGCTTTTACCATATCGTCGGCCCATTTAGCGGGGGGCCGGCCTACACTGCGTCTTCCGGTTCGTAGTCGTCAGTG
The DNA here is from genome assembly GCA_963580505.1 of Ennomos erosarius. Lineage (NCBI taxonomy): Eukaryota > Metazoa > Arthropoda > Insecta > Lepidoptera > Geometridae > Ennomos > Ennomos erosarius. The sequence continues at coordinate 3,114,275 of OY756984.1, forward strand.
GAGAAACTTTCTTCCCCGGTGGTTTCTTAACCGGTGTTGTCAGTTCTACGAGCGATGCAGCATAACATACCAGTTTATAATGGGGGAATTCCTTGAGGAACTTATTTTTTTATGTTCTTAAATATGTTTATAGTTGAATTATTTAAAATACTTACGACATTGGAATCCAATGGGACATTTAACATCATTTCCATAGAACATAGGCGCACAGTTATCCATCAACATGCTTTGGTAGTGTAGCTCCAAGCCACAGTTAATGTCTTTACAGTAAGACGTGTTGTCGACTCGACCATCCCAATCAGCGGTGCAGAGGCAGATCTTCTGAGTGTTCTTCGGCTCGAATGTTTGTCCCTCGTAATAAGTCTTCCCTTCGTAATCGCAAGTTTTCAACTCGGCTATAGCATCTTTTCCTGAAAGAAGCAAAGGTGAAAGATTAGAAAAAAAAATAAGAAAAGGGAAAGAAAGTGCGATATGCTTAGGTAGAAATTTGTATGTACCACTAAGGATTCTTTATAGACCTAACAGATGATCTAGCATTGCTGGGGCTGACCCCGATGAATGTCATAATCATACCATGCGTAGGCGTGGACAAGGCGATTGTACACTTAAGGTATGCTCCGCTTTTAAGTAAAATCATTGATATTATAATAGGTCAGAGAAACCCACTGAGTATTCTGAAGGCTTGTGTTGAACTAGATTAAGGTCGTCTTCATATGAACTTGGCGTCAATTTTATAAATAGATTCTAAGTTCTAAATTAATTCGATGATATAAATGGAAGTACGAAACGCGAATTCTAATTTTGGGTCACGTGTCGTAAAGACAATGGAGCACCCGCCATCATGCAGCGTTCATTTAGAACTCTTTACAAGGCGGTCCTGCTATTGTTGGTAGTCATAATGGCCTAGTAAAATATGTTAACTACATCATCAGCAGGGAAGAAAACAAGAATGATGTAAGTACCTATCACTACGAAGGAACATTTATAATACATCTTGAACTCAGGCACAGTAGAGGTTAAAATTCTCTAAGGTATTGGAGGATAAGTATATACAGGCTCGAATCCCCGGAACGCGTTTGGTCAAAATTGGTCGTGTCTAGAAGTTTTGGTTTCTTTGATTAACTTTTGAAAGAGTCTTACGTAGTGAGGCACCATATTGTTCATGCCATACCATCTACTAGCAAACATGTTCACTAAAAAACTCCACAAATAATTTGAAAGCAACGGATGCATCTCTTATCATCGTCTTCTTACCGCAAATGGTGCCCGTGCTGCAGCAAGAGTTGAGTTCGTATGTGAAGACGCACTCTTCACTGTCGAAGGTCTCGAAGCAGTCCAGGACTCCGCAGTTGAACTGGGGCTCGCCATCGACCACCTCGCAGGTGCAGGCCGGGGTGCACAAGTTCATGAGGAGGTCAGCAGGAATTGATGCCCGGTTATTGTACGCCACTCCTCTAGAAAAGAGACATGTACATTATTATCTATTAGATAAAATGTATGAGTAGTATTATTTCATCATCAAAATAATGAAATCATGCCCTTTCAAGTTATCCATTCTGCTAATGGTTTAGAAAAACTGATCCTTTGATGAAGTGTTGTTATTAAACATTGTACTTAATTATGCAACAATGATTAACAATGATTACTGATTGCGTAACGATTATATAATTTGTCATCGTCCCTAAGTTTGAATACTTTGTAATGTACCTAAACTGTGTAGGTACATTACCCCCACACAACACATAAGTAGGGGACTTATGCCTCCCTTAAAAAAAAATCGCCGACTATCTATAGCGCCATGTGAATAAGGTGAATTTTGCCTGCACTGTGTCCACTTGTTTCAAGGCGTCAAGCAATCTGACTTCGACAGCTTTTATAGATGCTGCCTTTTACGGTACAGTAACCTTACATTACATTACATTACATAGTACTACTAGCGAAACGATTAAGCTACAGGCTACAAAAACTCTACAAAACCATTTTGTCACCTACCTAATAATGGGAAGGCCGTTTGAATAAATCTAACGAACATGTACCTACACATCGTGTATAAAAAATTAGTCTGCAGTTCAAATGCGGATGGTAATTGATGAATAAGTATTCATCAAACTACGGTGGTATTTCCCAACCGACACGCGCCCCCGCGCTCTCGTGACGAAGGTTGTGCTGATTTTGATTCGTGGTAATGCGTAAGGCCACCATGTTTATTTTATGTTTGCAATATTTTCACTTTGCATGAAGTTATTTTTGAGTGCACAGTCATATTTTATTAAAAAAAATGCGATGATTAAGCCTTGGGCTTTCGTGCTTCGGAGAGGTTTGCGCGTTACCCTACGTCATCATCATCATCATCATCAGCCCGTAAATGTCCACTGCTGAACATAGGCCTCCCCCAGAGAGCGCCACTTTGAGCAGCTGCTCGCCTCCTGCATCCATCGGCTCCACGCGGCTCTCACCAGGTCGTCGGTTCACCTAGTGGGGGGTCTGCCTACGCTGCGCCACCTACCCTACGTTTGCAAAGTTTGCAAACTAACAGTCTGATTGCACGCGCTAGTGCATGAAGGGAGTCCCATCTGCACCACCATTTTGACTCCTTACGGGGGACGACACAAGTGAAAAGATAGTGAAAAGCTGCAAAGCGATGGTAGGACTACAGACCTAGAATTTTTTGGTGGGACATATTAAATCCTACTTATATCCTCAAAAAAGTTACCTGTAGGTATCTACCTACAGCTGCCTCGTCACAAGTCCCAGGTGACGAGGCAGCTCACGGACGCAAGTAACGGAATATAGTAAGCAACACTTACTTGTAATAGCACATAGTCCTATTAGGGTGCAAGTCGGGACAGGTGAACGATGTGGGACAGGTAGAGTTGGCGTCTTTGCCCACCGGCGTGCATCCTAACTCCAAGTAGAAGCCGGCCATGGTGCACTCACCAGCCATGTCGGCCAACGCGCATCCCAATGCTGGAAAGAAGATAATTACCACAGAGTTAAGTTCGAGGACAAGTCATATCCGCTGACTAGCACTTGGCAAGTGGTGGATTATGGCCTACACTCTCTTGTGAGAGTAGGCCAGCTTGGGAGCTTATGGGCTGATGATTGCTTCAAAACCTGGCGCGGCATTGCTAAGGCTTTGATGCTACGAGGCTACGACACTGTTCTATAGGAGGTACTATATAGTTTAATTCTGGCGGTGGGGGTGGTCTCTCATGGATCGCGTCACATGTAAGCAGGCCACGCCAATTTGTAGCAACCTTTATTATTAGCAAAATTTACCAACTTGGCACGGATCATACACAACACAATTTCAATCATAACGTTCGTCCTCTCCTATAATTAATTGAGATCGAGTGAAGCCACTTTAGATAAAGAAGATATAGGTAGTCTTCATCATCGTCATCATCATCATCAGCACGTAGATGTCCACTGCTGAACATAGGCCTCCCCCAGAGAGCGCCACTTTGAGCACCTGCTCGCCTCCTGCATCCATCGGCTCCCCGCAGTTTTCAACAGGTCATCGGTCCACCTAGTGGGGGGTCTGCCTACGCTGCGCCTTCGGGTTCGTGGTCGCCACTCGAGAATCTTTCTTCCCCATCGGTTGTCAGTTCTGCGAGCGATGTGGCCTGCTCATTGCCATTTCAACTTGCTAACTTAGAGGGCTATATCAGTCACTTTAGTCCTTCTGCTAGGTGTAATAGGTGTAATCTAGACCACCGCTAATTAGCACACCTCTATGTAAACAGCCGTTATTCTGACTCCTAATTCAGATTTCCCACAGAGGATTCTGAGATTTCTGGGACATCTGAATCATCCCTATGCAGGTAAGTGTGCCGCAAGCAACAAACACCCGATAAGTACTTCCACTGAGCCAATCTTGATGAAATTAATTTGGAGATAGTTCAAGCGAAGTGCAATGGGAAAGGACTTAGGAAAATGTATCGCGAGTAGTCCACACGTGAAAGCCATGCGGCTTAGTGGTACTATTATTTATTCTGTGGCAGCGGCTAGTAAATAGACAAATAGAGTATGAAAATTTACACAGAAAACCATAGATTTATATATCAGGATATGCCCGAAGGAACATTTTATTTAGTCAAAATGGCGTGAGAAAAGTCAGCGCCATCTATTAGATTTCGCGTGAACTACGACAAGATGAGAAAATTAGGTGCCTATCGCTGCCATTCAGTGTTGCCAACCGTTCGATTTAAATCGTATTTATACGATCTTTTTGGCCCCAATACGATGTACGATCGTGAATCCGAAATCGTACGCATAACATACGACCTTTTCAAAGCTTGTAATGTTCGTAACAAAATATAAAAAAAAATACAATAAATCAAGTTCATTTTGTCGAAAAGTCAATAACGTCTAGAGTCATAAACCAAACCATCACACTACATAATCTAATCGTCTTACTAATTTTATTAAATTAAGCAGGTGGCGTCCAAGTACTTTACGCGCATTATGCATTTTAATTTGCGTCCTCATTTTTTTCGTTTCGTGTGGATCATTATGAAATGTGTCGGGAGTTTGGTAACCAAACTGTCGCCGTTATATGTATATAAAAAAATATATAAATTAAGAATTTTTTTCTATACTTTTTCTTGCTTTTTTATGTTCTTTATTGTCTCAATACTTAATAAATGTATTATTGTAATCTCGAAATATATTAAGAAATACCAAATATTACATATTGTGTAGTTGTGTATCCTAAAATATTGAATCAATGGGGTAGGTATTATAAATTACATTTTTAAATAATTTTGCATTTTCGTTCAAATTTCTACGCGTACTATCTTTTTTCGGGAAATTGTAGCAAAATACGACCTTTTCACGTCAAAGGTACGATTCCCTAAAAAATAATGTTGGCAACACTGCTGCCATTATGTCCGTCAATGTTTATGTTTACAATGATTATTCCAAATATAAATTCGATTATTTTGTTACAAAACAGAGTGTAATATTGAAAATATTGAATTACTTGAGGTAAGAAACTTGGTCTTTCTTTTTACTGCACTTTTGAGTATAGATTGTGCAACCCTTCACAATACAACTTGGCATATTTTGTTTGTGACATTCGACCGATGCCTTCTATCTTCCATCACAGACTGAGCGCTAGTGGATGCCAATCTGTGATATTGGCTCCCACTTTAAAACGACGCGGCGACCTGTCATTAGGCCTGTCCTTAATATATATGTCTATGCAGAAAACGCAATTATATACCTAGTAGAGGCTGGGGTAGAGGTATATAAATCAACTAAGCCGTTAGCCGACACCGCTATGTACTTACTTATGAGAATAGGAATAGAAGAGTCAAGATAACTTAAGTCTAGGACGGTAAGTACGGTACGTAGGTAGGTCAGGTATTAGTTCAACTGACTGCAGTTTTTGTGCCGGGGTGGCAGTCGCTCTACGTCTACAAAGTATATCTAGGTCAGTTAGTACCTACTAAGGAAGTATATGAATTAATTTATAGCTCATTCAATTAATAGAATAATAGCTTCTATAGGTGCCTAACGAATTAAAAATAATTCTATTTAACCCACCACTCCCCATCCTTCGCCTCTCTGGTCTACCTAATGGGGCCTAGTCTGGAAACAAATACTTAATACTCAAGTAACAAAACAATGCTCTGGGCATTTTCTCGTTTAACTTCAGTCAACCGAAAAAGTTCTAAACTAAGTTCTAAACTTAAAAATATCTGTATAATCAGCAAAAAGTTCATTAACCTTGCTTCAGTCCTCTTCCTTCAACAAAAAACAAAGACAACTCACAGAGCAAGACGAAACACAGGACAGCCTTCATGGTTGATTTCATATTCACTCAAACACAATAACTACTGTTTCCAATAAAAAATTAAGTGCTGTTAAGATTTAAAAAAAGATTTTGCATTTATTAGTTTTCTGGAAACAAATGCAGTGCGCGGGCAACGTCGGCGACTGTTGGCGTGGAAATGCACAGAGCACCAAAGAGCGATGATAGAAGCCGAGGAAGGCCAAGGCTGGAAGGTTTGTGTTGCTTGTGCAACTTTTTCATAACACTCGATGTTATGAAGAAGTTATGGCACACTGTTATTATAACATAGGTTCGATCACATCTTCTCTGATTCAATTCTAACTATAACTTAGTAGCGTCCTGTGACTCCGTCTGCAGAATTTCTGTTATCCGTGCATGTAAATAGGAAAATTTTAATGTGCGTAGACTCGAGTGGTGACCACGAACCGGAAGATGCTGCGTAAGCCCCACTAGAGGTGAACCGACGACCTGGGGAAAACCGCGGGGAGCCAATGGATTCGGCAGGCAAGCAGCCGCTCAAAGTGGCTCTTTGGGGGAGGCTTATATTCAGCAGGACGTCTTTAGGATGTCGATGATGATGACCTAGTTCATTGACTCAGGCCTCGCGGAAGATGAGACGAGAATACCTAATCTGTACCTACTTAGATGTAGTAATTGACGCCACCGTGTGGTCCCAATATGCGAATAGGACCACCTGCCCCATCTCTTCCTGCGTGCTGTAAGTGTCGACCTATACAATATCCAGGGAATGGGGACCAGAGTTCTCCTCGGTCTCTACATATTAAAATCTCCTGCGTTCACCAAGATGGCGTTATATAGGGGACGCCTATGTTCAGCAGTGGACATCTTCCTACTGATGATGTTAATTAATGACATAGTTGGCTGTTGCGTACTTATAGGTAGGCCTTCATCTCAGCCTTGGGTCGACTCAGTCCATGTTTGAACCGCGATCTCTGTAACCTCGCTGTTGGATGGCTTATACGATTCGCTTACCTTCGGCCATCACTTTACTTGGGCTATACTTCGCTTGACCGTGTATACTGCCTATTAAGTAAGTAGGTACCTACTTCTTGCACAATTTACTTTGTTATTTAAAATAGTTTAAATCATGTTAGTGATGTAGGTCTGTGCTTTTTATACCTATCTGATGACATTGGATTCTCTAATACTTGCTTAGAAAAAAATCGTTTGAATACGTAATCAAAGTACGACGGGTTTTTATTATTTACTAATTCCATTAGACAGACAAAACAATTACAGAAAACCCCTTTATAATGTTCTACTTCGGGCACAAATAAAATTACACACATAATTGTAATACAAAAATAATATATATTTAACATATTTCTAGCGCAGTCGCTTTCACAACTGTGGTTCCTTATCTACTTGTATTTGGCGCTAGCATAATAATATTATAATTTATTCTACGTATAATGTCACACCTGAATGCCATTGATATAGCAAAATAACTTACAATTTAATTTTATCGTAGCATAGAAGAAGAAAACATGATAATATCAAAAAAAAAATTGCGTAAAAATGAATACTATGCAGTAAAAATGTAGGTGACTTTTTGGCCCATTCATCGTTTAGGCTGAGTTGCACCAGCTTACTTTAACGCTAACTTTAACTGCTAACTGTCACCGTCCACGCTTCGCCGGGCGGGCTAATGTCAAAATTTTACAGTAACTTTAACTGTGATTATGGTGCAACTGAACCTTAGTTTTTTAGAAAGAGATAATAATAATATAGGTAATAAGTTGTGTATTTTAGGAGATAGGTGTCGCTATTACACTTGTGTGGTCTTAACATAGTGCGGTTTACAAGAGCACTAGGACTTCATATTCAGGGGAGCTCTTCTCTTCTCCATCGAAGGGGTAGTAGCAGCACCCGTGGCTTGGTTGAACCTGAAAAACAAGGAATATAAAATATCTGATTTGGCCAAGGAAGTTATATGTATTTCTAGCGGTTTTGGCTGATTCCTTACAGAAATTCATGTAACATCGTTGAAGTTGTAGCCAAGAAGATGTTTTTAATCGATTAGAACCCCAACTAGCCTTGCTAAAGATTAGGCGATGATTTAAGAACAATTTAGAGGATCGCACTTAGTTAAAATAAATAAAGTGCGGTAATTAGACCCCCCATGTACGTTCATTGCGTGTGACCAAAATGTGACATTGCGCAGTTGTTACAAAGAAGACGAAATGTTTAATTTGTGAGATATTGCACCAAGCGCTATTCTTATTCTTATTATTATTATTCTTATATTTTTCAAATAACTGCCTACTTGAAATCTCGTTACATAACTGATCTCGTTAATTTAGATAAACATGATCAAACCAAGGTTTAGAATGGATATTGTGATCAATTTACCAGTTAGTAGATTTAATATCAGTTATCTGGTTCCCATAATACAAGCTATGCTTAGTTTGGGGCTAGATGGCGATGTGTGAATTGTCCAAAAAAAAAAATATATATATATATATATATATATTTGTATGTCTTTTTTGTACCTGTCCGTTTCCCTAACTGATTCCTCCGATGAAGATGATGATGATGATGATTGATTACCTTGCCAGGAGTAGTGCACCCGTCGTGTGTGACCCTGCCGAAGTACAGCTTCTCCCCATCAGCGGTCACCCCCGCTTCCACTGCACCCGGGGGCGCAGCGCCGTTGGTCGAGAACTGCCATGAAAACATCGATGGGACCAGTACCTGGGAATTAATGAATTAAAGAAGTTCTGATTAAAAGCATATGTGGGTTAAACGGGCGAAATTATTTTCTTTACATTAAAATAATAAATAAAATAAATATGCGTGGACATTTCACACAGCGCCATCTAGCCCTAAACTAAGCATAGCTTGTACTATAGGGGAACCAGATAACTGATATAATACTTAGACTTTTCTTTTTGTAAATGTATGTAAAGAAATAAGATTTAATTATTTCTTTAATTTTAAGTTTAATTTAGTTTAGTTTATATTCAAAGAATTTAGTCAATATTTTTTTCTCCTATCTGTACCCGCGTCGTACTCATTGCCATGCACTGTCGATAAAGTAGATCGACGGGCCTTGCATCGTCGGTAAAACAGAGAACTTTGCTATATACTGAAAATTAAGAAGTTTGAGGTGGGGTTTTTTCGAGGTTATTATTTACGTTGTTTACTGCAAGATAAAACATGCTTTGATATAGTTTTGGAGTCAACATACTAAAAAATAAACTATTAATGTCGTTTCTCTTTTAGGTAAGTTATTGTTTGATAATAATATCTGTAGGTATACTGTATGTATCGTGTACTTAACATATATCTAATAAAATAAAATCTCTCTTTTAGAGCAACACAAAAGTTTGTTTTGGTGGTTGACCCTTGAGAACAACAATATTATATGCATATACATAGAATACAATATAACACCCATACACAGACCAAACATCTAAGTTCATCACACAGATGTTTATCCTGGGTAGGAATCGAACCCACAGCCCTCGGTTCAGAAGGCAGGGCTACTACCAACTGAGCTATCGGGCCCGTCAAATTAAAAATTCGTTCAGTTTTAAAGGCCTGGGGCCGTACTGTGAGCTGTAGTGCGATTCAAACCAGAGCCTGTATTGGGTCGCTTCGTTTTTTTTTTGTATGAAGATTTTGACAAGCGATCCAATATTGGCTCAATTTTGAATAGCGCTAAGAGTTCACAGTACGGCCCCTGTCCAAATAGTAAGTTTGAAGGTTAAGTTTAAAGTAGGAGACGTGACTTAACAGATGCTAGGGAACACCAAATTTTTCTGGACCGCTGGTCAAATAACAAGTGATGCCAATGTTCCAGTATTTTGTAAGCAGTCTATAGGAGAACAAGACATCAGACGCCCTAGGTGTTTTAACTCCTAAAAAGCACTCGGATTTTTGACTTCTAACTTATGACTTAACTATAGACATAAAGCTTGAAAATAAAGGCACCCACCTCAAACTGGTCCTTCATGATCTCCTCCCCGCCGTACGCAACATAGCACGCATTCTTCGAGGGGATGACTTTCGCTGGCAGGATGTCTCCCTCATGAGGAGCCCTCCCCGCGTAGATCTCTTCTCCGTCAGCGTCGGTGCCCACGCGCAGCGCGCCGGGAGGAATGCTATGCTGGCTCAAGCAAGCTGGGACCCATTTGTATGTACCTGGAAAATTGAGGAAGTTATAATGTATATTGTCATGTATTGGACATATGTTCTGCTCAGTAATCTGAGCAGAACATATGTCCAATACATTTACGTTTTAATAAATTACATAGATCTGTCAAGACGGAGATTAATTTTGATGAGCCTATTAATAAATACAACTATAAAGTGACTAATAAACTTTCGTTTATTCTGGATAGCGTGGTTAGATGTTGACGATTGACGATGAGTATAATATCTACTCTTAATTTCTACGTTTACATAAGTACCTGCATACGTAATGACTTGTTCATCTAAGTAAATAGACAGCGTTACTTACTCCACCTAAAGTATAGTAAGTTCTAGGAGAACATATTACATTTTTGTTAAGCTAGGTATATAGGCAACTACTTACTTATAGCTAGTACCTATCTACCTAAGTATACCTACATGAGATGAATAAAAGTTAGTAATTATTATGATAAATATAGAGTTATGATGATAAATTAGGATATTGGGAAGAAATCAAATCAAGTTCTTTGTGGTAAAAGATGAGATGATTTAGATTAACTCATAAGCCCAAAAGTAAACACAATGAAAATTTTAACATCACAAAAAGCTATGGCCAAAACTCTATATGGTTTATGCTCTGTATGGATAGGTTAAATTTAATAATTATTATATTCATGTACCACAAAGACTAGATTTACAGTGTTAGGGTGGGCGGGAAGGGAACCATAGAGAGGATTGGCCCAACATTGGCGAGCGACACAACCAAACTGATACCAAAAGATGACACCTTCAGATATTCCCTTACTTATTATAAGAATTATTATATAGTTTCCACAGTGCCTATCGACTTATAAAAATGCAATAGCTACCGTTCTATCTATTTTTTCTAAACAATTGATGTGACTAGCCACTCGTACGACGGCCACCCACAGATTGCAGTGCATCTACCTATAATCTATAATCTGTGTGAATTACGATTTATAATGATTTGTCATAGAAGTGGACTTGGTCTTTGATTCCATTTTTCAAACCTTTCCCGGGAATTCAGGCCTCAACTTTGACGAAAGATAAAAACAAAACACCAGGCGTTAAAAATTAGCCAAAACTTTATTTATCAACTGATAAACAGGCTGACTCAATTGATTGAAAATAGTTTTGAAATATTTATCACGTTTTATCAAAAAATAACTGAATAGATTAGATTAAACAAAGCTATGGAGTTTAATTTTGGTTTTTGTAATTCATGAGAAAGTCAATTTTGAAATAAAACTTTCTGATTAGTACTTATGTGTGGCATAAAGTTTTGGTAGCACTTTTGCTGGCTTTACTTTTGCGTGATTTCTTCTCATTTGGAGCATGATCCTCTACGACTAGGTACGTATTTTGTTCTTTCAGGATATATTTTTATAGCAACAAGCCAAAAACCCCAAGTACCTATTTATATTTCAAATCTTGGCTTTTTCTCTAAACATCTGTAGAAAAGTTTAAGAGGTAGGGTAGGTCTGGAACTATTCCAAAAAGAGAGTCTAATCTGATGCAAGATCTCATACTCTATTCCATAAAACGGAAGCCTGATTCATGATATTGTTAAAGAGCGTTTTAGCTTGAAATAGTAGCTTTCTGAAGCCCGCAACTGTCAATCTAACTTCTATCTATCCCACTAACATACAAATTTCACATTTTGACCACAAAATCATGAAGGTGTCATCTTAAAAAACCCCATTGTCAACTTACTCCATGGCAGTTCAACAGTCTCCCCGGGTAGTTCAGGTACTACCTCTTCTGGTTCCGCACTCTCCGCTACTTGGACCGGTTCGGGTGGGGCAGGGTAGGGGTAGAAGTACGCGGGGTGTACGGGGTAGTACACCACGCTGGGGCCGTGGGGGTACATGTGGGGGCCTGGGGGATGACCGGGGGGGCCGGGGGGGTAGTGGTGCGGTGGGCCGCCATAACCGTGGTAAGGGCGTCCTGGATAATTGATTGTTTATTGATTGTTAGTAGGTAAGGATGTGCCTGCGTCTGGGTGTATACCTACTGATTCGAAATTATCTAGATATCGGGGTACTTATGTATTTACAAACAAAAAGTACTTAGTAAGTACAAGTATTCTATATTTCTATCAGTTATCTGGTTTCCATAATTCAAGGGTTGCTTAGTAGGTATGCAATGAGGTCGTTAGTATATGGAATACTTGCGTGAAAGTTCCACAATTATTTATTTATTTTGTCTATGTTGTATGTAGGTGCGATGCTGAAAATATAAATGGTTTGTGCTATCAATTTCGCATTACGACGTATATTTTGTGCTGGAGACCTACTTACATTGCCTACACGTATTTTTTACCACATGTGTTTCTTGCTACAGTGTTATCGTTATGCACTTGTTAATAAATAATAAATATCAAAGGTGTACCTAATCGTTCACCAAAACCAATATTCTATTGACCGCTGATAATTACTTTCCTTATGTTTTGTATTTCTTAGTAAGACTTAGTTTGTTTCAGTATCTCTTTAAGTAATCTATGCGTCAGTGAGTAATTCCATGCAGGCACCAGGTAATAATTCCACGTAGGTAGGTACCTACACCTGTATTTACATTACAACTCTATTGTTATCGATAGTTATCAACACTTTAGAGACAGATAGATATTCTGCCATTGTAGCAGATAATCTTTTAGCCGTCAGCAGTGTGAAATGATGATCATTATTTTGTTATAGAACTACACAATTCGATTTATTTAGAACAATTTTGGTTTCTTCGGAAATATGCATTTATGCTCTCTCTACGTCCAGCCTATAATATACCTATATCTAGTAATTAGTATGTCAGACATTTGCATCGGTTAGGACTTAGGTTAGGACAAAACAACAATATAGATACGTAGGACCTAAACGTGATCTGCTTAGGTATATAAATCGGAGAGAAGACACAATATTATTAATGTCCTCGTAAAACATGTACTTAAGTAGGTACTTTATTGTAAGTTATGGGTTCCATAAGTAGCCTGTGGTAGTAAAATAGATAGCCAATTAAGTACTAATAGATTTTTATATTAAATTTTACCGTTAAGAAATAGGACTCTCCCAATCATCTGCCATAATCACAGACATAGCAAAAAAGCGCCCAAATAGAATATAAGAAAGTACTTAATGCAAATTATATTTTTCAGTATGCTGTAAATATTATCGTTTACAATTTTAATACATTTCATAATGATGTGTTTCTATAATGATTAATGATGGAATAAAAAGAGTTATTTTATAGGACACAAAAACGATTAACGCAAAACATTATAAGTATTGATACTTACATTGATAACAGTAACAAGGAAAACGTTATCAATGTACGGATTCTCATTTCAAAAAGTTAGATAAAAATTAAAATTTAGTTAAAATAACTAAATAAATAAAAATAAAAAATCACTTTAATGCCGTTTTAAAATTCGCACAAATAGAAGTTAATAAAAAGAACAGTTATTTCAGTTAATTTACAGCAAAAGGGGTGGCTTCAGCATTGTACCGCATGCGCGTTTTGACGTGCACGCAGCGCTGTTTTTCAAGCCATCCCTCGCTTGAACTGATGATCGCCGAGAGTAAAAAAAAACCAGTACAAGCGGGTATCATCAGGAAGCACTATACAATCATATTCAATACATACTTATTGTAATATCTAAAACAGCTTTTATATTACGCGTAACCTAATTACTGATAATCTTTGTGTGGGTATATGAGGCGGGGTGTGTAAGTATATTATTTTTGTTGGAATAAGTGCATGCAGGTGATTAGTTCCTCTATGATTTACTAAAAGTTATCGAAATTGCATCAAATATTACCAGAAACATCTGTTATTTTATTCTAGAACATAATCGCTATCTCTTATCAGATATAACTCACCTGCCATGTTGAAGACCGATGAACTACTGACTGTCCCGCGTGCTTGCAACGTTAATATTTATTTCGCAAAGGTGTCACCTGATAACGCTCTTATCAATGAGTCTATTTTGTAAAGAAAGGATGCTTCATTGTACTAAATTCACATACGCTTCAATCAAGACGACGCGTGGCCAAAATGCTGGCCCTTATTTGGCTCAACGCATCAGCATTCGTCGTTCGTTGCAATTCAACGAGGCAATGCTGCCAGCATATTGGGTACGCTACCTACCGACATCGGCAGTGGGCTGGAGCATTTGGACTGTCTATAGGCCATCGCGGTCTATTATACAGTCCATATGTTCTTTGAAGTAGGTATAGTGTAGCTAGTTAGTGTATAGTGTAGTTAGTTTTAGTTTAGTTTAGTTTTTATTATTGTAGTAGTTAGCTTGAGTAATAAAGGCATATTGCCCGTAAAAATCAAGACGTGATTCTAATTACCTGATGATGTAGCCCATTGATGACGATTTTAATTTCTTTGAAAGGAAAACGGAAATGGTTTTGGTATCGTTGATTACGTCATGGATAAAACTAAAGTAAACAGCCTTAAACACGTCCAGGGTTTAATGTAATCTGAACTATAGTTAGTAGGTGGTTTCAGTGTGCGACTAGGACCACCCTATTTCTTGCCCTGGTGCTGTAATAGAGCCAGCTAAGGGAAAATACAGGAAATGAGCAGCAGAATTATTCCTTCCTCGGTGTTTGCGATTACCTACCAATACCAACATTTACTAGGTGGTAGGACTTTTCTGCAAAGTTCGTCTAGGTAGGTATCACCGCTTTGCCAGTTATTCTGCCGCCAAGCAGTAGTGTGCAAGCACTACTGTGTTCCGGTTTAAAGGGCATTGTAGCTAGTGACATTACTGGACAAATGAGACTTAAGACCTGATCACACAGTGTAGTAATCTGATTACTAGGCAGTGTGATGTCTCAGGATGACGTACGCAGTGCAGCCTCACGTGAAACTTTATTATTTTAAAGTTCCGAGTGACACTGCAACTGTTATGGGCGGCCGTATTGCTTAACATCAGGTAAACGACAAGCTCGCCACGTCATTTATTCTCGAAAAAAAACCAAGGCGCCTGCCAAGCATGGTGGTTATAGCAAACACTCCCATATGACTATTATATAAGCGTCCAAAGGGGAAGAATTCAACAGTGTAATATACGTCTTCAAGTTGTAAAGGAGTACACACACCAAGGCGGTATTTCTCTCCCGCCCGCGGTAGCGGAACATTCCGCGCGGGATACCGCGCGGTATTCGCCGGGTAGGGCGGAACTTTTACCGCCTAGGTAAGCGAAAAGTTTCGCGGTCGCGCGCGGTACGTTCGCCCGGCCGCTGGAGGGTGATTCTGTTAACAAAATACGATTGAATGGCCATAGAATGGCTTTTTTAGGCGATCGTACTCAACAGATTATGTTGTACTCCCGCCAAAACAAACAGGGAGAGTTTAAGCTACTCCGCGAGTGTCCAGTAATTCATCTCTGCTAATTTCATAAAAACATGCTGATAAAATGCCTTTCTGTGTCTTTAGTTAGATACTATTATATCTAAACCACTGCAAGAGACAAGAAAAAAGTTTCATTTTCACGTAAGTACGGTACTTTTTATTGAAATAAAAGAAAATAGTGATTGTTTATATCTTAGGCGACTGTTGACACATGGTTGTCACTATGAAGTGGCTGTTGCATTTTGTTTTGTTGATACTCTGGTATAGTGCGCTCAGATCAAATTGATACTTACGCCGTACTTGGGCGTCTTGGTGTGAATTTTTGGACTACGCACTAAGTAACTAACGTTATTGGTCAGCTATTTTGTAAAGATTGAAAGAACCAAGGCCATTCTGGAACCCAATGGCCTCGTACGTGACGATGGCAAAAGAGCTCAAGAGCTGACGAGATGACCTTGATTCCATGTAAGGTGGGGTGGCCTTTGGTTTAGAACGTAACCTGCGTGGACACCCTCGCACCGTCGCATCTTCCTAGAACACAGGTTGGGGCTGGCGTGGCGGCAGAATCCGCAGAGAACATGAAAACGACTTAATTTGTGTGTGTTGTGAGTGAAATAAAATCACTAGTACAACCAAAAAGTACGCTGAAAGTTCTTCTTCTTCTTCGTTAATGGCTTTCTATCGCTTTTTAGCAATAATTCTGCCAATGTCAAGTGAGTAATGATTTGTACGGTTATGTCAAGTCAAAGTCATATTTTGTCAGGTCAAAACGCCGTCAGTAAAATGGTGGATGTTTTACTGAAGGCTCTAAAAAACCGTTGAAGAGAAAACGGCAATGCATGGTCTTATAAACTTGGAACCATTTGCCAACCCTCGTGCACATTCACGAACACTTAACTAATAATAATCCACCCATGTGAATTTTTGAATTTAAATGTAATAAACATTTAAATTCAAAAATTCACAGGTTTTGGTAAAAAAATTCAAAATATACAACCGCCATTGTCGGATTTTCTTGAAAGAAATGACGCTGAAAGTTACTTAATAGCAATGTACTCTGTGACGTTACTGACATGACGGCTGTCTGTGTTCAATTTCTCTACCGCCCGCGGTAGCAAAACATCAGCAGTATGAAAAACCCCATGAATACCTAGAAATCACCCAAAATCGTGCTAAAACAAAAAAACGACCATTCTGATGTCTGTCGACCAAACAACAAAAAGTATGCTCCACCAGACTAGCGCCCCTCAAACTTGACCATTCCAACTTTATCTCTTTCCTTGTCGCCTCTAGCGTCTTTCGCTATAAGTATTTCGCACGATCGTTCCTTCTTCTTCAGATTCTGTATATTCTATACCCTAGGACCGGTGCTAAGAAAACGCGAGAATGACGCGGACGGGACCTACATTAAATTTTAAACTTTAGAGGGCGCCAAATTCATGTGTATGTAATGAATTTGGCGCCCTCTAAAGTTTCCGCCCGGGGGCGTGCCCCTGTTTTGCTCTCCCCTAGATCCGGGCCTTCGTGGGTCGTTGAAAGTGCCGGGTCCGGGTGCACCTCACACCCTGCACTTAAGGTAGAGCCGCCCCTGAGAATCCTTCGCTTGCTCGGGATTCAACATCAGCAAAAATCAGCTTTGCTCTCTTACAGAGCCAAGAAATAGAAAAAGTAGAAAGCAGCTTGAGTAAAAGATAGCCAAGTCGCACAGAGTTTGGAAGTCATCATCCTGTCGAAGCCTATCCTATTCATTCTTTTCCCCTATTTTTTTCCCTTTCACTTGCCTCTTCTCATGAACAGGTTTACGGTGTACAACTAATAAACCCGTGCGATGGCAAGGCGGGTCAGCTTCAGCTAGTGTTAAAATAACTTCGTATCAATATTTAGGAAAGCTGTGCCAGCATCTTGGCCATGTTGCCTAGCGGCTAGGTGAATCAGGTTTTGTTTAAGTACATGAGTTTTGGTAGTAGTATGATTTGTATACTATTTTAAATAATATATGTAGTATTATAATTTAAATACGTATGGGTTCTGTTTTAGATTCATGTTGAGTATCGAGTATTCTGAGAACATGGAGCTAAATAGGAATTTTTATCGCGGTCGATATTTTTTTATAGATATAGGATTTGATAATTATTATGCCATTATGATATCGAATGTAATATCGAACACGATATTATATTCGTAAAAGTATAATATCGAGTTCGATATTATGTCGAACTTCTCGAGAAAAAAAATTATAATGACCGGGGTATTATAATTTTTAACATAACTATTATATAAGTGGGGCCCAAGAGGAAAAAAAATCCAATAGGCCCCATGGGGCCGAAAACGTGGGGTCAACAGGAATAACCCTGTAAAAGTTCCGCCCGGGTTTCGCTACCCAAGGCGTTATCCGCGTGTGTGTGAACAGGCGGAATAACGCGTACCCACTCGGATAACGCTACCGCGGGCGGTAGAGGATACCGCCTTGGTGTGTGCACTCCTTAATGATGATATTCTAATTCACATTAATGCTGGGTACGTATGTAGGTACCACAAAGAAGAAAAGGTGCGAAGCGTCATTGGTTTCATAGCTCTGTTCATACCTACTACATACCAAATTGAATTAACTCTGTGGAGTATTTTGGAACCCCCAAAAACTTTTTCATATAGCAATCAGTTTTTATGTAATTACCTGTCAATTTCCTAACATGTCAGTGTATTAACCTAACCATGCCAAACGGGTGTTGTTCCTGTTGCTTGCTGCATACCGCCAATCTTCTGCTTGGCGCTAATTTATTTTATGTTTCCTAACCGCACGGATCTTATAATTATTATTAAAAATTACTCTAAAAATGCAATTGCTCTTTCTAAAGCTTGCATAATGTAAAATAACAACTTATTTGGTAACTGCCATTATTGGAAATATTTTAAAGAAAGAAAGAAAGAAAGAAAGATATTTATTTGTGCCAAACACTTACACTTAACTAATACTTACAACAGTTTATACAAACAAGATATTATTATAGTGTTTGCCACAACCCAGCTCCAACTCAGCAAAATGCTAGCTGCAAGCAACTAGCGCTGGTCTTCCGTTGGCACCGGCAAGTGACATCACGCACGCTTACAACGAAAGGGCAGCGTACGCACAATATTATAAAATATAAACATACACAAATATACCTATACCTTAAACAGAACTAATCTAACAGGGAATGAATTTCCAAACATCCAACAAGAATAAAAACTAGATAAGCAAATTAATAGCAATATAATATAATAAAATATGAATGTAAATGTGGGTTTGCAACAATGTGTGTTAATTATATAGCACTGGCGTCATGTACGAGTAGTTCCTCCCTTTTTTGGTGTGCATAAATGTATTCTTTTATTTTAATTCTAAAGCTGTACAAACTATGCAGGCTCCTTACCCAATTGTATCTTAATCTTAGGCCTTCGTTCTCTATATCCGAGTAAAGTTCCGAGTTGGCTGGCCAGTGAGTAATACTGATCGGGACGTAAAGGCGTCGAGTAGTTCTTCCCAGTTTCACGAACGAAAACAAACTTTCGATCAGCTACTCAGTGGGTAAAAATTTAGGGTGATCTGTAGCAACGTCAACTGTTCATTTCGTTCGTTCAATAGTCACTCTGACTGCTGTCAGTGACGCCATTTTGGGTTCGTTTTTTATTTTTTTTGATATGTTTATGTGCCAGCTATATGCTGCAGTGCGGTAGGTGCCCTTCAAAGAGTATTTACTCCCTACCTAAAAACAGTAAGTAGGTAAGGATTTACCTTTACAAAAAAGGGTATCAACTAATTAAATTAATGTAATGAGGAATGCAATACGAATTTAGATTACATTGTTTAGTTCAACTGGAAATACCTATAGGTACCTGAAATATGGTTTTATTTTGACACAATAATAATAATTAAAACAACACAAAACAAAAATATCATAATGTTATTTATATAAGTATTTAATATATTATAATTGAACAAAAACTTTTTAGTAGTTATCATCATCATAATCATCAGCCTGAAGACGTCCACTGCTGAACATAGGCCTCCTCCAAAGAGCACCACTTTGAGCGGCTCCTAGCTTCCAGTATCCATCGGCTTTCCACGGTTCTGAGCGGACTGTTTTAGTAATTAAATACTTACAATGATTTCTATATTCATAAGTATCTGATATCGAAATAGATACAGGAATAGTCGATGTTTTTTATAGCAGTAGCGTAATCAACAGGGTTGGTAGTTTTCAGTTCCGTAGATCTCAGTATTTGTGGCATGCAAACTATAATAATAAATTACAAACACATGCGAGCTTGCAACAAGTTTTGCTATAGCCGTCGATTAACCGTACTAATCGGCAGCTGATGTGTCCTGTAAGTAGCAGCCTGGTTTACGGGTCGGCTAGCGCTACTCGGACATTCTGAAATTCGTTACTGCAGTTACAAGTGACATTACGTGGTGGCTAGTCAACTCAGAACTTTACTCGAATATAGAGAACGAAGGCCTTAATGTTAAAAGTTTTATATAGGCCGCATAACCTGCGAAACGATTGTCTTAATTTATTATTTTCGTCACGTCTAGGAATTTTAATGTACACTAGAATTGTGATAACCTTGTATTTTTACTTATTTAATAAAGATAATTTGAAATTGAGTGTATTAACCAATTTGAATTTTCTGATTGGTTGTGTTTTTGAAAAGAAGTTATGTTTCAACCAATTAAAAGTGTTTATTGAAGTATGCACTGTGCTACCATGTACAAGATTTTATATTACACCAATTTTAAATCACTGCAGAGTTAAGTAACTTTGCCAGACTAATATGTACTAATGTTTATGTACAGCCCAAACCACTGCCTTATTAATAAACACGTTGGATTGTAGATATCCCAACTTTTGTCTTTTTTTGTCATTGGAATATCGAACTGGATTGAAAAGACAAAAGACGGTTTAACTACTTAATCCAAAACTACTCCACGTTTTTATTAATGAGACCATAGAGTAGAGACTTCATTATTTGGAGGATCTCTTCGATGGATATGGTGTAGGTAGGTAGGTAAATAGTAGGGTAATGTTGTTGCATTTCTATGCGAATGAAACTCTGGGCTGCTTCTATAGTTTATTCTATGACTAAGCACTCGTACTCCTTTGAGCTGTGTTCTTCGCCGGCAAACGGGTAGTAGCAGGTGCCGTGACTGGGATGGATCTAAAACAACCATTTTAGCATTTGGATTCAAAGACATACATTTTAGAAACTCCAAATAGTTGCCCCTGGCGAACGCTAGTTCATTGCCCACTTTTCAAACCTTTGAACCTTTTCGAGTATGAATTCTTGTCCAATTCGAGTCGAACGTTCTTAATTGCTAACGTAATTAATCATAAAAATGCTTGACAGCCTCTGTGGTGTGGTGGTTGAGCAGGTATAGCGGAAGCGGCGGGTTCGATTCCCGCGACAGGAAAAGTATTTAAGTATAACAGAACAAAACGCCAATACTGGTTCTGGATGTTCGGGTGTTGTGGGACCATGCCCTCGTAGTTCCTGCGTCCCTAGATCTTTTAAGCAAGCATGTAGGTAAAGTAAATCTGCGTCATCACCTTCCATCAGGCGTAACCGCCGCATTGTATTTTCTCGTCAAATGTAAAAACCGTCACATGTAGCATGGGGTCCCATCAGGTATAAAAGAAAAATAGCCCGAACTTGAAAAAAAAACTGGTAATCGTGTCTAGAGAGTTACTAGTTAGTGTCCAGTGTATTCATTTGGACCAATACTTCGCCAACACGCAATAAATGTCGCTTGATAATCTTGCGTTATACAGAAATAAAATAATTCGTAAAATAGCCCGCGTTATTCCGTTGTATGGGATGAGGCATCTGTACTGTAGGTATTATATTATCTGGGCATGTAGGTACTTAAGCTTTATAGTGTAGGTAATCAGTAGTTTAGGTGCATGTAGCTATTCTTCCGTAAAACTTGTTAACTTGTTATTGTTGAACTACAACCACGTCAAAGATAAAGATAAAATACCAATGAGTCTAATCAAAGATTTTGTACCCACCTTGCCAGGGGTAGTGCACCCGTCATGCGTGACTCTACCCAAAAAGAGCTTCTCTCCAGCGCCCGTGGTACCAGCTTCCACGGCACCAGGTGGGACGGAACCGTTGCTTGAAGCTGTCCAAGATAGCGTCACAGGAACAAGCACCTACAACATCATCATCATCATCAGCATCAGCCTGAAGACGACCACCGCTGAACATAGGCTTTCCCCGAAAACACCCACTTTGAGCGCCTGCTTGCCTCCTTGCATCCATCGGCACCCCGCGGTCCTGACCTAGGTGGACCGATGACCTGGTCAAAACTGTGGGGAGCCAATGGACCTAAAACACAAAACTTTAAATTGTTGATGAGATTTGGGCACTACCTATACATCGCCAGCTCAAAGAAACGCTAAATAAATTGCACTATACGTAAAGTAGGTACCTATGTAAGTACTATACCTATACCTAGGTACATGTTTTATTCTTTAATAAATTCTGCGAAGTGTCTCAATCTCAATCAGTCAACAGCTTATTGGCAACCAGTCTAAAAAAGTTATGAGATTTCAAGAACCGACAAATAGTATAATGTTTTTACTGTCACATATAGACTTTCTACTAAGGTACTTGGAACATTAAACCATAGATAATCACCTCAAAATCATCCTTTAAAATTTCCTGTCCATTATGAGCCACATAGCACGCGTTCTTAGAAGGTATAACCTTCGCAGGCAGAATGTCTCCAGCATGAAGCGCGCGGCCTACGTAGATGGCGGTCCCGTCGATGTCGGTGCCAGCTCGGAACGCCCCCGGAGGAAACCCGTGCGGCAACTGACTGAGGGCCACTGCTACCCACTTGTATGGAGCTAGAACAGCAAGTTGGTCCAAACGTTTTGGCCTGACAGCAACGCAAACAAAAAGACTTTTCTTTTAATATCATCATCATCACCAGCCTGAAGACGTCCACTACTCAACATAGGCTTCCCCCCCCCCCCCAGAGCACCAATTCGTCGGTTATTCTGGTGGATTTCACCAGGTCGTCGGTCCACGTAGTGGGGGGCGCAGTTCCCAGTAATCGTTTTGGATATAAATAAAAATACTTACCAGACATTTCACTATGTTTCTTTGCAGATTACAACTGAAAGTAAAGAAACCATGAAGTATAATACATACATGAGCTCACTGTTTGAGAATACAACACTTACCGGCTCATCTGCACTGCACCTGTGTCAATAACCACCACTAGTCGTTGTTAGGGTTCCGAAAAAGAAAACGGTATCCTTGTAGAGCTTATTCCCAGTCGTCACCACTAGCTTCATTCCCGCTGGTGGCAAATGGGACAAAAACTCCCTGCCCCGTCCCTGCTCCTGAGTCTGCTGGGCTGGTGGGATAAAAAAGTTCCCAGTCGTTCTGAACTGCGATGAATGGCAAAAAAAACGTTCCCATTCGTTGCCAGTAGAAAACTTCATTGTCCATCTGTCCATCTATAGCGGTCTGTCTGTCAAAATCCCTTTCTCTTCATTCAATTAGCTACATAACAGTTACATCTATCACAATACTTTTAAAGATTGCAATCGTCTTATGCCATAGTGTGCCATAAGTGTAGACCATGGTTTATGCAGGAGTTTATTTTATAGTTTTAGACTACTGTGAAATAAAACAGAAGACCGTTTATCGGTGTAGGTATAATAACACGCTATTATTTGGTGCAAGATTTAAGTGCGTCGATGACGACCCGCGACCACGTGTAGAACTCCGAGAAGATGGCGATGGAGTCGCTGCGACGGTTCTCCTCGACTGTCGCATACGTCATTACCAAGTCGTGCAGGATATCGTGGATTATGTCGCGCATCACCGCCGGCGTCGGGCGGTCGTTGTTCTCAGCTACCATTAGAGTTGCCATCACCTAGATTAGAATTTCCAATAAGAAAGTTGCTATTTTTTTTTACAGTTTGAACCTCCCCAGAAGCAGTGTTATAAGTATAATGTATCATCTGTGTATGGCATCGTAGACCTTAAACATATTTAGCTTTTTTTTTGTGTGAATGGCGACTACCTACTGAGATCTTAGCTATTAGAGGTAGGTACTTACTTAATTTTTGAATCAGGGGTTTACAAAATTTTTAATTGTAGTAGTTTTTGATAAAGCCAAATATTCCGTATGTAATGCGATTTCTGGGGTGGCGTTTAGACGTAGTAAGCCTAAGCTGCCTAAGTATATTGTCATTCGATGATGGTGGAATATGGATGGAAATGGTTAGAGCATCGGGATCGGCACATAAAATTATTATGAAATGGTCAAATTACATCAACTTTACCTTGACCTTCCAGGACCTTAGAGCTTCTCCCAATGCTGTACCTTGTTGCAATTTCCCCACATCACGTAAATTATGACGCAAAACCACGAGGTGATGCGCACGGCATATTTCTGCAACATCATACATATTTATTTTTTTAAATTTTCTACTAATGTGTAGGTAGGTAGTTGGTATGTTGGGTTTACCTTTGCTGCAATCTTTTTCGTCGTCGCCGTAAGGACAGTTTTGTTTTCCATTGCATATAAGTTCAATTGGCACTGAATTATTCAACTCGACAGTTCCAGTGCAAAAATATCTCTTGAGCTTGGGTTCTGCCGAACAGGCACGGATGCAAGATTTGGAACACCTTGGCAAAGCGCACTGGTAGCCTCTACAGACACAACCATCGGAGGATATGATCTTGTCATTCCCGGTGTGGGACCGTTTCAACGCACTCACTAGTCTTTCATTCAGTGTGAGCAGATACATATAGAGATTGAGCAGTTCTCGAGGATCTTGGTAGCGTAAGGCACTGTCATATATTGCGGTTAGCTCTGAGAAACATGCTTCTCTCAGGCGCTTCACTTCCAACATATCAAAATCGCGTTTCAACGTCAACTTCTGCAGTTTGACTATCAGCTTCCGAAGGCTGAGAAACTTATTTCGTAATGCTTCAAACGGTTGCGACTCTGCTTTTCCCGTTATCATTTCCACTAAGTAATTGTACATTTGCGTGGCTTCAAATTTAGCGAGGCTGATATCTGAAAAGTTACAATTACCTACTCAGGCTCAGATACAGATTGAAGCTTATATAATTAAGTATTTAGCATTAGTACTTGATCGTGTATTAAATCGTGATCGTGTATTAAATCTAAGCCCATTATTTACCTCGTGAGCAATCTTTCTCGTCAGTCTCATCATAACAGTCGAATTTACCATCACAAAGCATATCTAAGGAAACGGTTCTCTCTCCTGAGATCGCTGAACATTGCCATTGGCTCAAACTGTATTTTTCCCAGCATACTTTTTTACATCCCGGTGTACACTTTTTTATACAATTCTGTCCATTGCACTGGCAAAACTCTGGGGAAGACGTGGATGTTTGATATTCAATGTTGCCTGGCTCAGCGTCATCACGATCCGCGTAATGTGATTTGAAATTGGGTAGCTTTGAACACAGCGAAGGTTCCAGAGCTAAAGAAAGAGAGTTGACAACCAACACAGCATCAGTGACAGTCTTCTTAATTGCTTGTGTATCTGCAGAAAATACCCTCCTAGAAAATGTCAAGGAGCCGTCCAATGAATGTGCTTGTAAGAAAGTCAGTTGATTTTGTAAGACGTTATTAAGAACCTCGTTTTGCTTCGAGACGACGCTCTCGTCCACTGCATCTGGGTAGCAGTTACTAGGGAGAGAGTTGTCTATGAACTTCATAACTTGATTAGAACGTTGTATACTTTCTATGGCTGCAAGAAACAATTGGAATTAGTTTATAAAGAATTACCAAGAAGAGCAGAGGTTAGTTTTATAGGTGGTCGCGTTTTACCTTGCTTAGCGCAATGTTGTTCGTCGGAATAATCTAAGCAGTCAACTACGCCATCACATAGTTTTAAAAGGCTTAGTTCTTTACTGTCTGAAAGACACTGAATCGTTTTCATTAATTTTATTTTATGACATGTTTCCTGTAAGGCATCATTGCATGGAAACTCTAATGTTGAAGATTTTAAATCATTATTTTTTGTGAAATTAATAAATCCGGTTTCCGGTTTCATATTATAAACTTTAACATGCTCTAGGTCGTTATTAAGAGACGCACGACCTCTTATTGGTTCTAAGTCTTCAACATTTTCCGCATGGATGTCTTTGTTGAGACTTATATTGGTAGTATATTCAAACTCCATTTGCCTTCTCTTAGCACTTTCTGAGTTTTTTTCTATCATCACCTTTAAGCCTCTGCTAATTAGATCAACATAGTTTTTTATATCGTCATGCCTGTCATGTATTAATGGATGTTTTTGAATTGTCGATTCTATAAACTTGTTCTTTAGAGATTGTATAGCTATATCTCGTTCTACTTTAGTTTTAGCATTTGCGAGATATGTTTTAGCTAGTGTTTTTACTTTGCTGGCAATATCTTTAATTATCTCTTCTTTAGATTCAGACTTTACAGCAGGTTGATTTGTTTCTACAATTTCCTTCTGTGGTTCATTTATTAGACCTTCTCTCAATATATTAGTTGGTGTAACGTTACTGCCAGAATGTTCCATAGCAAAAACTTTTGATCTGACACCTTTCATAAGGAGTTGGACATATTTGTCACCTTGCGCACCTAACTTTTCTGCTAACTTTCGCAGCTTCTCTTCAGTTTTTGTCATTAACATATTCTTTTCTTCCGGAGTTTTATGAGAAAACGTGCTTAAAGATAGATTGCATACCTTCTTAAGAATATCTTCAACTACAGTCTCCTTTAATGATGTGTCATCTTCGGTAACAGTTTCTTCAGCTATTAAAAGAAAACATCTTACATATTTCAATATACATATAAACACGGCAAATTTGGTTGTGATTATTTCTGCTGCCATGCTGTGTTCACCCTGGGATGACCATCAGATACATATACCGCACTGAACACAGCATAGAATAGAAGAAACATCTTATTCTACCTATGCTCATAAGTAGGTTTCAAGAAATTAATGATCATCTAATAGCTAATAACCTAATATGTTCAGCATTGGACGTCTTCATAATTCATAATTCATTTATTTCTGCTCAAATGTACAGCACCTAGGTATACAAAAATCAAAAAACATACCGAAGCAGCAAGTAAAAGACGAAATAACAAATAACAATCTTAAAAAGCCTAATGCTGTCAAAATTTTCATTTTGATTGGAATACTATCAAACGTTTCATTAAACACTAGGTAGGTAGAAAGTAATTACTAATAAATTTATCGGTAATTTAAATACGGTTTATGAGCTTGGTAATTGGCACTGAATATTTTATTAATCTTAAATATTATTATTGTGCCTTTCATGCATTTCTTATCGGTACAATACGGTACTACCTATTTTACCATGTTTCATATTAAATCTGTTGTTAACGTGTTGTGTTTGTGTACCTACCTACAAACTTAAAGCCAGTCCAAACTCTACGTACCTACCCCATGTACCTAGGTACCTATGTAATAAGTATACCTACTTATCTATATCTGCGAGTGTCAACCAAGGAACTTATACGTATACTATGTTAACATTTTGTATTAGTTTGTGGTACGCCTCACACTGAAGACTCGTTCTGCTCGTTTTTGCTAGTAGCAATATCAGCTGTTTGCTACTAGCAGCAGCGTTCAGTTTATTTTGGGACTTACATGATTTACTTGATTTAGAATAGGGTAGTTATTCTATATGACTTAAGTTAATGGGTGAACATGGCTAAGTACCATAGTTGCATGGAACCGATTTAGTAAAAATATACAGACTAGACTTCAGACTACCGACAGACAGTGTAGGGGTTTTGGCGGGATCGCGGAAAAGCTCACGTCATTGTATTACTTTACAAAACTTGTGCTTTGTTCCAGTGTTAATGTTAAAAATTGGTGGCGTTTTGCGCATCAAGTGGAGCATTGCGAGTATAAGTGTAGGCAGTAGCCAAAGTAGAAACGTGGATTTTCATGTTGCTAAAATTCCATAAAAGCTTCTAGTAAAGTTGCCACCACATTACTAGGGCATGACGTCGACTGGAATATGACTGCCTGACTATGACTACCCAGACAGACTTAACGTGATAATTATATTCTATAGCACAATGTAAAATTACATGACACTGGCTAAATTCACTGTGTGTGAAGCCACAATATAAGAAAAAAAAAGTACAGTGTCTGAAACGTAGAATTTAATATGTAGAATAGAAACTTTATTGGTTAAGTGTAAGTAAGATTAGTTTATTAAGCTAAATATTGTACTGTTTGTTTCTCTTAAACATTAATAAAATAAAATAAAAATAAAAAAAATAAAACGTCACCATTTGTTATTGTCAAACGTCAAGTCAAAATAATATCAAAGTCATATGTCGTCAAAGTCATAGTCATACAAAAAAAATCATAACCTATAAATATAAATAGCCGATTTCATTTCATTTTAACAATAATTATTAAATATTAAAATTTTAAAGCATTGTAAGAATTACTGAATATAAGAAATGAATAGTTCAATACTTAAAGCTGCACAGGTACAAAGTTATTTGCCATTTTATCTCAGAGACATGAAATCAGCTTGAAATTCATTATGCTGAAATGTTTATTTACAGAGTGCAGCTATAATACCTGGTGTTTTAGCGCAATGGTCTCGTATCGCGGCGTCTCAAGTACACACATCGGCTCCACTATGCAGGGTGGTGGCAGGCAAGTACAGGATAACGAAGAAAAGAGACCGACCTCTAACATACGAGATGGCAAACCCTCCTCATTACATCGCCCATCGCAAGTCGTGGAACTCTTGGAATACCTGTGAGTGAACAGATAGATATAGTTGTTTGCTGCTTATGCTAGGCATCTTAATCTTTGGAGTAGGCTGTGGTGTCAGTAGGCATGTTGAGGGCAAGCTTAGGCACAAACACCTGATGATGATGTATCTTTCCAAATTTCATGTAAAGTGTAACCTAAAAACAGTAGAGCAGAGGTGTTGTTTGGTTTGGAAACACCTTGTGTAGGTGCTTATTCTAAGAACCTAAGTAAATATGATAACTATTTTACTGCAATGTGCATTAAATATTACCAATTACAAAAACCACTACATTTCAGAACCTCTTTTTCTGACTAAACACAAAGTGGGTACTACCTAAATCACCAGTAAATCCAGTATACTTGCATACTCTGTGACTGTGGTTGTTTTGTTTTTAGCAAACTTGAAGGATGGTCTTCGCAGACCAGAAACAACCCTGGAGGATGAGTTCATTCGAAGATTTATGACAGGAACATGGCATGGTCTGGTTTGTAGTGAGGTAAGAGGATTGTAAAGAGCTTTGCAAAATTTCATCATAGTCGGTTTTGATATACTGAATCACTATCACAGGTTGTGTTCTGACAAGTATACTAAAATTAAATATTAGTTTTTTTTATATATTTCCTTTACATGTAGAATCTTATGCCTAGCATTTATTTTATAAGGAGTTGCTATTATTTATTCAGTTAATTGTGTTTATTCTCAGGTTATAATCAAGAGGCAGTTTAACCATATTCGCATAGCTGCCATTATCAGGCGAGCAGTGTCTCCGGTCAAGATGTACTTCCTTCTCGGATACACTGAAGAACTCCTTGCCAACTGGCTCCAGTGTCCAGTCACACTTGAGCTCCAAACTGTAGACAGTTTCAAAGATGTTGTGTTCAAGTATATTTAGATTTATGGGCCTAATTAGTTTGTGTAGTTTATAGGTAGGTAATTTATGAAATAAAATTGATATGTATACAAAAGTGACATTATTGCCTGTTTCTTGTTATGATTTTCACACCTTAATTAAACTGATAAAACATTGCTTTGATTACATTACCGGGTCAACATAATATAATACTTTTTATCCCAGATATTGACTAGCTTTTCAGTCTGCTCTGCTGGCGTGCACCAAGCGAGGCTTTGTCTTGTTTATAATGTATAGAGTATGATTATGTTAAGGGTTCTAAGATAACCAATGGAGTGAGTAAAGGAAACAATGAATAAAATTCATATTATTTTATAATTTGATTCATTCAAATATACATGTGTCAACAAACAGAACAGCGAGACACGTGCCGATTCTGACACGATCACTCACACACACACTCACATTCCTTGCGCGCCTTGCGCGCGCGCAACTGACCACTCGAAAACAGTATCGAGCCGCGACCGAACTTCTGCACATATGCTTTGTACTTTTTACACATTGCACGAGCGCCGCTTGCTTCCGTGATCTCTGTCGTCTCTAAATATACGGGTTTATTTGTTAAGGCCTTCGGTTTATTGCTTCACATGGTGCAGAACTGCAGAGATACAAACAATAATAATATTACATAAATACATCACGAACACATGCGGCGCTCGTGTTACAACTGACTATAAAGTAACATTCCGTTAAAGACATCTCTATTATCTCATATTGCTATGGTGTCTCTCAATTAATAGTTGTTTATCACAGTGACAATGCATTTGTTCTTACATTCTAGTGAGTTAATTTTTCGATCTTATTCGTTATATCACCGTAAAACACGTTTAGTAAAGTCGTCAAGGTGCTTCAGAAAATATTTTCTTTAAAATATCGTGATATTATTTGTTTAAAGTCTCAAACAGTCTTTCGTATTGAGCTAATTCGATGGTGGCTGTGGAATGTGTGTCGAGATACACCTATTCGTAACGCTAAACTAAGCTCCGTTGTAGCCGGTCCTTTCTGTGTGCGCAGAAGTCCTGACGGCTGACATTATTCATTTGCGACGGCTCGCTCGTTGTTAAGCGTTAATTGTTTATCGAAATTACATATTTACAAATTAGTACAGACGACATGAAGGCTTTCTGGTAAGTACGAATATAAATCCATAACTTTCACACGGTTGAAACTTCCAAAGATGCATATTGTAATAAGTTTCTTATACATAATTGTGTGATATCAATTGCTGATATGATTACATGCAAAATTATATACATACAAACGAAAGAAATATAATACAAAATGTACAAATAAAATGTCATATTCCAAGAATAATTAAAATAATCACAGAAAATTAACACCATGAGGAAGTCTCAACAATGCAAAAGGCAGAGAAATGTCACAATTTTGGATGGCATCATCTTTGTAGATAAGTAGACATTCACAGTGAAATTATCAAATGTAATGTGTGATCATAATTTCCCATTTCGACACTACGTAATGCTAATCCTATTAAGTAAAAATGTCCATCAAAATTCTATTAAAAATAAGAGATCATTTACGTTCTACTACAAATAAGATAAACTCGTTAATAAAGCTTTGTTAGGTATTCATAAGCGACACTTACGCAACTTGATAAATTCTATTGGCTCTCAATACTGCAAGTGGATATTTTATGTATAATAGTCCTAAAGGTTAAAGTACGATATTATGGTCATATGAGCGTAAGTGTATAACTATGAATATATTTCTTGTTAATAGTAATAAAGCCAAATCTTTAACTATTACGCCTATATTGTAAGTCTGTATCTTTATGAAATTAATTTAAAGATAACATCAGTGGAGAAAATTACGCAGGAATTTTGTTCTACAGCACTCCTTGGGGTGATATTTTTTTATTCATTGACAAAAGGTAGTTGCATGATTTTAAGGTTTTCAAAATATAAAACAAGAGTGATCACATGAATTCAGATTATTACATTCTGTTTGCTTAGTGGTTTTATGAACAAAGGAAACAAAAAAACAAGCTCGCCTATTAAGTTTGCCTAACATGAAATAATTGTAATCAAATAGTTGAAGAAGAAACAACCATTTTAACGGCGCAGGTACCCCGAAAAGGTCTCGTAATATTGAGTGGAATTAAATCTAAAATCAATAGAATAATTTCATAAATATAAACGGTTACAGTCCCTATCAATTATTATGCTTCATAAGATATTGTATAATTATTTTTAAATGCAAAAATAATTACTATATACTATATTTTCTGAATTTACGGATTGTATTATAATGTAACACTATTACTGCTATTTAAAGGCAAATTGTACAGTCTCCATTAAATCACTTCCACGACGAACAATAATATAACAATATTAATAGAATTAGATAACAATTGTCCTTATTTTGTGCTCTTAAAGTAGCGTCGTAGAAGTGAGTTCAAGGCAGACATCACAACGTCTTATCACTCTAATTTACACATTGTACACAAGCATGATCATCATTGATATGATTTTAAAACCTATATAATGTACTTAAAAAAATTATACAGCGTATGTAGAAAAATTTGATTCGTATAAAACTTCATTTCAACTCATTTATCCTAAAAGTAATAATTCAATATACCCTTTTCATGATTTGGCCTAATTATTTTTTTCACAATACATCCGATAAATTACAAGAGAGACGCATCCTTATCACAAACGCGTTAGAAACATTAAAATTAAATACGATCAGCACCTAAGTTTAAATGATACAAAACACCACTAACAGGATAAAAAGATCAAAGTCAATTTCATATTCGATATAAAATAGTTCCGATGAAGAAAACTAAAATAAGCGTACATATACTATGCAGTGGTCCAAATTGTTTTGTCATAATAATCTTTTTTTTTGTAAATATTACCACACATTTCGATGAGACAACTAACACTTCACAACGAGAAATATATGCTGGAGATCCCAATATACGCGCTTGGTTAAACACCGCCGTCTTTGTCGAACTGGAAAGCAAGCCACGAAAAAGTCGACATTTCTCGTTTAACCGAAGGTGATATTGCAAACTCGGCTTATGACTAGGTTACAGGCAGTTCCCGTTCGACCGTAGCTCGTAACAACGATCAGCAGAGCAAAAAAAATGGTATCTCTTCTCTTGAGAACGTAATTGACCAATGAAAACGGTGGAAAAGTATATGACGTGATCCGCGTCATCGTTTATTGGTCAAACGCTTTCTATAGAGAAAAGATATTCGATTTTATAGGTCTTGCTAGGCTTGCTGGTCCTTGTGACCTCGCGACTACGCATCAGAAGCGTAACCGTGTCGTGTACGCGGTCGAAGATGAAACTGAGGGTAGACGATGTGACGCAATAACGAAACCACAAGTATACATTTTCGACATTCACACATTTGTACTACGCCAGTATGCTACCCGCTACACTAGATCGGTTCGCCGTCGGACGCCTCCTGAGCAATCAATTCAACAAAATAACCACAACTAAAAAAGAATGCCATTATTAAGTGTTGCTAATATTAGACCATCCGGAATACGCGAATACTGAATTTTTTCAATCTAACAACTTAGATCTAGAGATTTTGTGAATTACAATGTACTGTCGAGCGAGATACCCAATTGTTAAATTTTATAACCTACTTACAACTAAGGGGGGGCGTCCGGTGGCGTCGACCCACTCTCGGGAGAACGTTCGTTGAAACAATTCT
Organism: Ennomos erosarius; assembly: GCA_963580505.1. NCBI lineage: Eukaryota > Metazoa > Arthropoda > Insecta > Lepidoptera > Geometridae > Ennomos > Ennomos erosarius. The sequence continues at coordinate 3,147,039 of OY756984.1, forward strand.
AAGACTTAAACTAGGGTACACAACTTACGTAGGGAACGATAAACAACTGGAGCCAAGTCTGAAGAGGAACGGTAAAAGATCTCGCTGAACAGTTTGTTGGACACTATGCCATATTAACCTAAGTTGTTCTACCGACACCCGCCCGCTACTTCACCGTACGAACGCAGACTACACTACACCATACAACCACGACTGCGACGACTGCCGACCGAGCCTATGTCAGATACCTTTCATACAACCATGAACATTTACCGTATAGAGTCCACATTTCATACACTCATTTGATCCAGACTCCATTTCTATCTCACTCGCTAACGGTCGGTGTTTATTCGTAGATAAGGTAAACCAATGGCTAAAAACTAACAATTTCTAACCAATGGTCATAGTTCGTTAAAGTTTTAAATCATTGGTTATCTTAACTACGAGTAAAAAAGCCCACCCAAGTCCTCTCTTTCTTTTCCTCAAACACCACGTAGAAATTTATCTATGTGAATTATCATTCACGTAGAAAAATAAAAGAGAGTTGAGAAGCACCGAGTGAAATTACATTAACGGAGTTTGGCAAGAACTGGTGTATGAGTAGACTCTACTTTTTACCGCAGGCAACTACTGAATCTTCGTGCCTATCACATAATCGTGAAACAATTGGGGATCACATTCCTAATACACAGAAAGAGAAAGCATTTCGTGTAAAAAAAGGACAGATTAGAAACATGGATCCAAGAATATGTTCACAGAAACTATTATTTGTAATAAGATAACAGTAAAGAGACAGTTATTATCACATCTACATACAAACGATATTAAATATATTTATCTAAACATCACCGCGTTTACTTTTCGGTGTGCCAACATTCATTGTTCCATTGGTATTCTCACTTTAACATGGAAGCAATAAAAGGCAGGAAAACTAATCACTAAACCACAGATTACTGAATATAGACTAAACTATCAATTCTAATTTATTGCATACACGTGGTGTGATCGGCAGTTACACTATTAATGAATTTTCTAATAAACATTATTTAATAGTTAATTAAGTATCAAAAATAATTGATTTTGTTAATTAGTACAATTATATAGATTTTAGTCATTTTAGCTATCTTACACCCGGCCACTTAAATACCAGCTATAAGCATTTCATTTAAGGATGACATGAATAAATCCGTGTGTTACGATTACCAGTTTTTGATTTACATGTTCCAGTGATCATACTAGATTATTAAAGTGATTGAGATGTGTGCCAGTGATCAACAAAATATGCATATGCTAGTGATCAACAATGACAGTCATTTTTATGAAGCCAGCTCTAAATCATTTGACGGGCCCGATAGCTCAGTTGGTAGTAGTCCTGCCTTCTGAACTGAGAGCTGTGGGTTCGATTCCTGGCCGGGACAAACATTTGTGTGATGAACATAGATGTTTGTTCTGCGTCTGGGTGTTATATTGTATTCTATGTATGTATTTACAAACAAAAAAGTATATAAGTATTGTATCAGTTATCTGGTTCCCATAGTACAAGCTATGCTTAGTTTGGGGGGTAGATGGCGTTGTGTGAAATGTCCACACATATTTATTTATTTATTATTATTTATTTAATATTTTATCATGATAAGAAATATATTCAGACTACATAGACTTTTCCAAAATGATCACCACAAAAATGTACAGTTCACTTGAATTCCTTATACGAGGCGACGAATAACATTCGTATGAAGGGCAAGTAAGGAAGCAATTAAAAAATGTTAGTGTCATTTGTGAATTTTATATAAGGTTAGATAAGTCAATAATTTAAAGCCCATTCTCGTAGATAGAAAGGTGGAGGCATATTAAACGTGCCGCAACAGGTGCTTATATATAATTTGGACACCTAAATTGTCCATAAACTTACTTTTCTGATCCCCAAATATGATTCACAATAGAGACAAAACTCTACTAATGGTAAACAAGTTAATAAAACCACTCCGACTTTGCCACCTAACTCGATCGCGTCACAATATCACATGTACACACACATTGCATAACCCCAGTTTTTCTCATAATATATCTAAATAATATACAGTGGAGGAATAAAAAATCACAAATTGGTAAATGGACGTTTGATACACTCGCATCGATTTAGGAAGTCAATTTTAAAGTCAAATAAAACACAAAAAATAAAAACAACCTTCCTATTTTTTTCTCATTTTTATACAATACACAAAAATACAACATCATACAATTTACAAAAAAAAAACGAGCATCACTCTAAGGCAGGTTTTTTATTTTTCACTCACTAAGTATCATCATTTGTACCATTCCTCAACTGTATAGTAATATGATTTGTAATTGATAGAAAAAATATTATTATTCTATTAATATCTACCGCTAATACATTCATATATTTTAATAAAATTCATTTATTTTTCACAGCTAAGCATAGAACAGAATACACATCAAAATGTATGCAGGTTGATTTAAAATTATTAACATTTAAAACTACATAATTAATACCAGATTCGTAAAATACAAACGCTACAGTCAGATCGCGACGAGTTGTCCCTGATTTGTATATATTAGAAATAGTGCATAATTAATCTTATGACGAGGCAACAAGGTCGATAATTAGGTGGGTCAACTTGCCGCGAATCTGTGAGACAAAGTATAATTGCACTGAGGGTGTATCGATGCTAACACTACACAACATCACTGAAAGACATACACAGACATGTTTTACGGTTACGACTACATCTAATAAATATATGAATTGTGAAAAACATGTGGCATGTGTACTAACAATTATTAACTTGCACATCAATAACTAGCTCTGCAGCCAGTAAATAAAATGACTTCTTTGTAAATGGCGTCCAATTAATGCCTAAATTTTCGATAAGTTTTGACAACCGTCAAAACTTATCAGCTATTTGGTACAACCATCATAACTTATTTTCACAGACTTATATGAGACAGGGTATTTAAAAAACCCATTAATAAAAAAGCAAAACACTTGATATATTTTAATTAACATTTATAAAGCCCGTAGTGTGCAACTTTTCCTAATGTCATTATACTTTAAAAGGTTTTTATCAACTAAGCCCTTAAAGATATTAAAAAAGCAGGTCAAGATTTAGATGTTATTGATCCCAACCAATTTAAACAGAAAGATTTTATGACTCTATAGATAGCAACAGTAGGTAAGCTTATTAAACAGCTGCATGACGTAAACAAAAAGTCTGACAGATCAAAATGTGTCTGCATAATTTAGGCCTTAATAATTTAATAACATAATTTTCTTGTTTACCTAGAACAAAATATTCAAAATTACATTATAATGAATTTAGAGACACTCGAGTAATTTTAAACATAATTGTACCATGGGGTCCCATCAGATACAAACGAAAAATAGCCCGAACTTGAAAAAAATGTAGTAATCGTGTCTAGAGAGTTAATAGTTAGTGTCCAGTGTATTCACTTGGCCCAATACTTCGCCAACACGCAATAAATGTCGCTTGATAATCGCTTGCTTGTCGTTATGCAGAAATAAAATAATTCGTAAAATAGCCCGCGTTTTTCCGTTGTATGGGATGAGGCATCTGTACTGTAGGTATTATATTATCTGGGATTGTACCAAGATAAACTAATCACAGTTTATTATGAAACAGTTTTAATAAATGGAGGACATTTAAATTATCTACAGAGATTTGTTTCAAACTACACAATGATTGAATATAGTTACGTATGCGCCATAATTTGTGGTGATATAATTACAGTAACACTAAAAATAACGAAAGTAAGTACTTGGAAACATGATAAAGTATATTTTTCACAATAAAGACAATTTCTACGACTTTTCCAACAAAGATTTACAGAATGAACGTTAGCAATGGTTGTTTATAATTTAACTAGTTGCATAGAGCTCATTTGCTATTGTCGTACACATTTCCTCCGCCAATAAACAAGCAGATTGAGAAACGTTTTCCATCACAAGCAGTCAGGGGTCCACATTCGCACACACATTTATATATTGATTACACACAGTCAGTTAGCAGATCACTTCGGTTTCACATTTACACGACAGACACTGAACTTGTTTCACGGGTAGTGATCACTTGTTTCACGGTATTGATCACTTGTGAAATGGTAGCGGTCACTTGTTACATGGTAGTGATCACTTGTTTCACGGTAGTGATCACTTGTTAAATGGTCGCAATCACTTGTTTATGGTAGTGATCACTTGTTTAACGGTAGTAGTCACTTGTTTCACGGTAGGGATCACTTGTTAAACGGTAGTCACTTGTTTCACGGTAACGGTCGCCTGTTACACCGTAGCGGTCACTTGTTTTACGTTATTCACTTGTTTGACGGTAGCGGTCACTTGTTCGAAGGCAGACGGCGGCCGTGTGGGTCGCGGGTCACGCTCGCTTGTGTCGCGCGGCGCGGCGTCGCTCGCGCGGCGACGTGTGCTACCGCCGCCCGATGAGACCGTTCGAGTTCCCAGGGCTCGGACTCATCTCCAGCTCTACTAGTAGGGGGAAGTGATCTGGAACGGGAAATATGGTTTTGTTAATTATTATGCTTCATTTCGACCTGCACTTTGCTGATGTGGTGGATTGTGGCCAGCACTCTGCTCCCTTTGAAAGGAAGGATTTTCAATATATTAATATAATTTTCTTCTGATAAATATTAAACATGTGCCATTGATCAACATAATATTAAACATGTATGTGCCAGTCATCAACATCAAACATGGGCCATTGATCACCATAATATTAAACATGATGTGCCAGTGCTCAATATCAAACATATAGTGATCAATAGTAAACATGTGCCCTTGATCAACATAATATAAAACATGTATATGCCAGTGATCAACATCAAACATGTGCTATTGATCAACATTAAACATGTGCCATTGATCAAAAATCTTTTACCTACGTAATTTACTAATAAAATACCGTAACAACAAAGGTTATTAAAACTTTTTGTTCATACCTGAGGGTATGTGTGGATGAGGACAGCCAACAACCTTGTGTTCCCGGAACCAATCTTGTGAGAGTGGTCCGAGGAGACCCAACGGCGTCATCGTCTGCTTACTGTAGAATATGTAGTCGATGATTCCTTTGAAGTCAAACCTGAAATATTATAGGTAAACTGTTAGTTTCTTTTAGGTATCACGTATGCCATTCATATTCGAATGTTTAAATAAAACTTCTTTAGAACTTTAGATAAATCATTTCATAGGAGGGTAAACTAGGGTAGGTGGGAAATGCGGCCTATACTTTCATCAATGAGGCAACCATGCCGAAAACTCGGGTACAAATATTTTAACAGACCTTGGAACTCGCAACATTCGGGGAAGGCGCAACTATACTAAATATAAGCCCAGTTTATTCATTATTCACTCAAAGTCGCGGGACGAGCTATGGAGAGAGCAATGCTCGGTGGTTGGTTTAAGATAAGATCCGCAGGAGAACTAAAGTGACCGATATAGCTCTTAGAATTAGCAAGTTGAAATGGCAATGGGCAGGCCACATCGCTCGTAGAACTGACAAACGATGGGGAAGAAAGGTTCTCGAGTGGCGACCACGAACCAGAAAACGCAGCGTAAGCCGGCCCCCCACTCGGTGGACGGACGACCTGGTGAAAGCCACGGGGAGCCGATGGATGCAGGAGGCGAGCAGCCGCTCATAGTAGAGCTCCTTGGGGGAAGCTTGTGTTCAGCAGTGGACGTCTTCAGGCTGTTAATAATGATGATGCACCATATAAACTTACGTGTAATTAGTGTAAGGCATGACATCTTCACTGTAAGCGGATGCCAGCTTGAAGTTGTGGGTAAACTCGTGTTCTGAGCCGGGCATGCGTCGCAGCGAGCCCGCGTAACCGAGCTCTTTGAAATCGCGGTGCTCGGACGAAACTTTACCCGCTGATAGGAACTCTATTACACCTGGAAATTATAATAGCGAGTGTTTTAAAAGGAATATGGCAAGATAAACTCTTTATAATTGTACACATTAAAGTTTACAAAGATTTACAAAAGTGGGGAATCGTAGGCGACATTACCGCTAAGATCGATCTCTTGCAGCCAATTGGATAGAGAGGTTTCATTCGAAGTGGTAAAGACATACGTAAATACAAGTAAAAAATATTAAGGAAACAGTTTCGAAAATCTCGGCCCAAAACACGCCAAACGTAATGGCGTAAATGAAAAATACATTTAAATGCGGTTACCGCTATAATCGTCAAGACGTGTCATACTATAATAATAAGTATAATAAATAATAATTAATCATTTAATGGTCACGAACACGACGCTCACGAAACGATGGGAAAGTAGGAGATTAATTATTATTATTGACGATAGGTGCGTTGTGTTGAAAAATTAAATTTTCACAATTTAGCACGTCTTCGTCTTCTTAACATATTATTATACCTAAGTACATGAAGGAATATGGCCAACATAGAAATGAGAAAGCGGGGATGTAATGATAAATTATCATTTACGGTTTTCCAATAAAGATGCAGGTTTAGATAACCCTCAGCCCTTGCATCCCTCCATGCACTTAATCATCCAGACTAGTCAAACGTAAATGAAACTTAGTCATGTGGTTCCGGCTTAAGAATTAGAACACCCCATACCCTAAGACTAAGGAAATATCCAGGCTGCGGGCAGCAGCATTATCCTAGCTCTGCATTGTAATTTATTGCGATCACCAAGACGCCTGCGAAGCGTAGCGATTATGACAAACCCCCTTTAATCGAAGAACCCTTATGTTCAACAGTGATCATCTTCCGGCTAAAGATGCGATGTGAAACGACTTACCGCTATCAGGCAGAGAGTTGAAGTCCCCGCACAGTAGCAGCTGCACGTTATCCCGCTGGCCAGCAAGCCGGAGCGTCCTCGCCGAGTCCTCATGTATAGTGCGCAGCTCATTGCTCAGCATCATTGTTTGGATCAGCTTCACGTCACAGAACTCCGGGTCCCAGTGTATGTGCGCCGTGCATACTAATATCGGCTGGCTAAGCATCGATGAGTCTGTCGGTATACCTGGAACTCAAAAGAAATATGCCATAAATCGTCGGGCGTCTCATACTGTGATTGTGTGTTTGATTTCATGTCTTGTGAACGCAAGTGTACAAATTTTTAGGCTGCCTAAAGGCTTCTGACTTGGCTGAACGACTAATATGTTGCGACAACAGCCAGGGCCACGGCAAGGCCATCGTAACACGGTAGAGCTGTCATCCTTCCTAGTACCTAGTCACAGCAGCGAACATTGCTTAACTTTAACAATCGTTTAAAAACGTTTTCAAGATTTGCTATAAGCGCTAATGTGTGGCGTTTACTTCGAACGGCTCAACTGATTTGCATGAAATCTTGGACATGGATTGAAGGACTATAGCGAGATCAGCAGAGGATACTTTATAGCTTGGAAAATTTCGGGTTCCAGTGGGAAAATTGTAAACGGCGGGTGAAACCGCGGGCTTTTTCTAGTAAGCAAGTACTAAGCCAGAATCCACAGAACTTCCAACGGATACCACAAAACGGAGCCCGTTTTCAAAAGTTCCCACCCAATCTAAAAAGGCCAATTGATGAGTTTTATTGGATTCCACATCAACCACCAGTGCTCAACCAAAATAAATACAAAACACACAAAAAAGAAAGTATTCACGAACTAGTCCATTGTCCAACCTTTCACACTTTTACATTACAACTCATTTGTCAATGAAGATGTTACGTCAATCCTTTTCACGGCTCCATCTAACCGATTCATTTTATTGTACGTGTAAGTAATGTGGTGAAATCGATTGTCTAGAACTCCAGACTAGACCAGACGCATTAGGCAAAGATACGCTTTTACGAACAGCTTTGAATGGTTTACTGTTTGAGAAACTAATGATTGGTAATGAAAAAATAATTTGCGTGTAGGCTAAAGACGGTTATTGAAAATATTGCTTAGGTATTTAATTATTTATGCGCTTACTAAGATTTTTATATCAAAACTGCGTTATTATCCTACTTTGAGTTCCATCATCAGTATTATCATCATCATCAACGACACCCTGAAGACGTTCATCGCAGGCTTCCCCCGAAAGCACCGCTTTAGAGCGGCTGCTCACCTCCTGCATCTATCCGCTCCCAGCGGCTTTCACCAGATCTTCGGTCCACCAGTGGGGGGCCGGCCTACGCTGCGTCTTGCGGTTCATGGTCGCCACTCGAGAACCTTTTCCCCGTCGGTTGTCAGTTCTACGAGCGATGTGGCCTGCCCATTGCTATTTCAACTTACGAGTTCTTAAAATATAAAATGTAACCAGCATAAAATCACTTTATTAGTGCGTCTTTATTTTCAGGAATAAATTGAAATCGATACAAAATCATCGAATCAGCGCTGCAGTAGGTATTTCACGATTATCGGCTGCAGTTTCACGATTACACGGCTGCAGAACCGTAAAAACGTGAAATCAAGTTTCAAACACTTAGCTATAAAAAGAACTACAAAAGTCAACTGACTCACCAAAACCTGAAGGCACGTAGCTAATGCACTAGGTACCTAAGTAGTACCTACTCAAAACTGGGCATATCTGAAGTTGCAAGAAATCAGCTTTAAGTATATCCCACTGGGAAGGCCACATCGTTCGTAGAACTGACAACCGATGGGGAAGAAAGGTTCTCGAGTGGCGACCACGAACCGGAAGACGCAGCGTAGGCCGGCCCCTCACTAGGTGGACCCTGTGTCCAGCAGTGGACGTCTTCAAACTGTTAATGATGATGGTGATGATGATGTCCCACTGTCCCATTGATAAATAAATAAGACCCTAAGACCACATAAGTAGAAATATTCTTTTTTCGCGTTACCAACTTAATAATAACAATATCTTTACTTAAAAACTACTTATCTACTTACCGTTTTCCCACGCGGCCTCTTTAGTTTTAAGTAAAGCGGCTAGACCTATGTTATCCTTCGGCATCACTCGATTTAACATGTTGTCCGAACCCTCGCTGTTGGCCATCGCCAACTGATTGAACTCTATTAGATGCTCTTTAACTAAGGCAAACCTGGAAACGAAACGTAATTTAGTGGAATAATTTCAATATTTGAGAATATAATGGCGATAATAAACGGTCCTACCAAATAAAATCATGCTTTAAGAATTAATGATTTGGAATAGAATGAAACAAATGATGCATATAATCTTTTGAGCGATTCACTTTAGAATTTGCATGATTCACTTTTGAATTTGTCATGATCCACTTTTGAATTCGCATGATTCACTGTTGAATTAGCTTGTTTTACTTTTGAATTTGCGTGATTCGCTTTACAATAACTATTCACCTGAATCATTTTAATTTTGCATTCAGTTTTGAATTTACATGATTCACTTTTGAAGTTGCGTGATTCGCTTTTCAATAATTATTCATCTGAATCATTTTTATTTTGCATTCTGTTTTGAATTTACATGATTCACTCTTGAAAATGCGTGATTCGCTTTACATTTCGCATGAATCATTTTTGAATTCGGATGATTCACTTTTTAACTCGCAAGATTTATTTATGTATTTACATTATTAACTTTCAAGGCAAGCGTGGTGATTATGGCAATACCCCCTTATGATAAGCGTCCAAAGTGGCGTTTTACGGGGAGGCCTATGTTCTACAGTGGACGTCTTCCGGCTGTTAATGAATTCATTTTCGTCGCATAATAATTGAAATGAAAAAGAACCGCCTAATATCGCCATTCGCCATATTTTGTGACTGGAATAATACTGAACTGACTTCTTCTATTTTTCGTTGTCTGCGAGTTAATATAGCGACGCAATTATGCTGATGCCGATAATCTTGTCATTTACTGTCAACACACAAGACGCCCAAATACAATAGTTTTTTTTTTTGGTGCAAAAAGACACAAAAGAACTAAAATTTAAACGAAAACTTGCTGCATCTTTGATCTCTACGCAGCTTTGCTTTCTGTTAAATTGGTTTTTCAACAAGCTACGATATTATCAACATAAGTTATTTCACAAATTTTTATTTATTTTATTTCATTGTTTGCTACATTGAAGTATAAGCCCGTATTACAGAAAGATGCTCAGCGGTGCTCAAGTTGAGATTCGCAAGTGATCACCTTGTGATTGAAGAGCCTAACTTGAAATTAAAACTTTACTAACTTTACTATTTTATTTTCATCTTCATCATTCATCATTAACAGCCTGAAGACGTCCACTGCTGAGCATAGGCCTCCCCCAGGGAGCGCCACTTAGAGCGGCTGCCCGCCTCCTGCATCCATCGGCTCCCCGCGGCTTTCACCAGGCCGTCGGTCCATCTAGTGGGGGGCCGGCCTACGCTGCGTCTTCCAGTTCGTGGTCGCCACTCGAGAACCTTTCTTCCCCATCGGTTGTCAGTTCTACGAGCGATGTGTATTTTATTTTAATTTACTTAAATTATGATCAATCCGGAACGAGGAAATCCGTAGAAGGACTAAAGTGACCGATATAGCCCTTAAAGTGAGCAAGTTGAAATGGCAATGGGCAGGCCACATCGCTCGCAGAACTGACAACCGATGGGGAAGAAAGGTTCTCGAGTGTCGACCACGAACCGGAAGGCGCAGCGTAGGCAGACCCCCCACTAGGTGGACCGACGACCTGGTGAAAACCGCGGGGAGCCGATGGATGCAGGAGGCGAGCAGCCGCTCAAAGTGGCGCTCTCTGGGGAGGCCTTTGTTCAGCAGTGGACATCTACGAGCTGATGATCATGATCAATGATTAAAATGCCTGGTTTCGACTTGTGAAGTGGGCGAGCCTATAATACGAGCGCTATTTGCGTAAATTGTTTTGATATGTGAAAAATGTACTTTAAGCAGCAAACATACATACTTAGCAGATCTAAAAAATATTGAGCATCCGTCAACGTATTTTCGTTCTGATTCGGACATGGTCTTCGCGCGTGATTTCGGTGAGAAGATCCCATCGTAGCCATCTTTTTTTAGCTCCGGCAGGAAATAGTTGTAAAACTGATCCGTTTCTACCTCCTGGAATGAAAATACATGGTATAAATTAATGATATGAAATATTTTTTTTGTAAAATAAATAATACGGAACCATGGTTTGAGTACCTATATTTTTTTTTTATGTAATGAGTGGCAAACAAGCAAGCGGCCCACCTGATGGTAAGTGGTCACAGCCGCCTATGGACATCTGCAACACCAAGGGCATTGCCGGTGCGTTGCCTACCCTTAGAGAGCACTCTTTTAACACTTTTCTTGAAGCTCCCCATACTGTAGTGATGCGGAATAACCTCAGGTGGAAGATCATTCCACATCTTGCAGGTTCGTGGAAGAAACGAGCGCAAGAATCGCGTCGTATGAGATTTCCACGATTTTTTTATTAAATAGGTCCTTCTATATAGAAATTATGTTGGGTTAATTGACTTGACTTTTCTAGCTGGTAACACTAGATTGCGCGTGATAAGACGAGATTAGTCAACAGATCGAGTAAGAAAAATTCGATAAAAAAATCGATCAGTATGGTGGTAGTCTTTGGTTTGTTAGTCAAAAACGCATACGTATTGAAGAATCACGAATAGACATTACCCATAAACCGATATGAAAGGTGCTTCTATTTTATTTGCAAAATATTGGGGCAGATCAAAACATGTAAGTAAGCCTGTACGAGACAATCTCTACTATATGAAGTACCTATATGCCAATATAATACAATATGTCCAGTTGTATATTAATTGAAAATAGTGTCAGGAGTATGTAGCTTTTATCAAATTCATGGGTCTTTTCAAAGGATCATTAAAAAGTCAACTTTGATTTGAATTAATTACAGACTCATTATATATACTTGAAAGTGTTTGATCAATCGTAATTAATTAATTATACTGTGATTATTCAAACTAACTTTTCAAATACAAGTCGGCACCTGTCCATGTGTCTAACAACTGTTATGATACGCTTACTTCAAGAAAAGCGATAACTATTCTTAATACCAAAATAATTGGAAATTAACTACTTATACCTTGACATGTTAAGAAAAATGTGTGTGTACGCAACGCATGAAATGCAATGAATGTGGACTATTTTGTACCGACACCAAACTTACGTTCTATTTAGGATACATACCTACTTTATCAACAAACACAATGCTGAAAATGTGATCGTGATAGATTATAGAAACTCATGTAAAGGATAATTTAGTGCATGTGCAGTTAAAATAACTAAGGAGTACTAAGTTACTAGCCTGTAAGCTAATGATGTCTGCGGAGTAATGTCTAATTTCGTCCAAAATACCCTTCTTCCTGTAGTCCCAGTCAAGCGCCCAACTGGGGCAGTAGCCGTACATCTGTCGCGTCGCGTACTTGTCGCACAGCACGTTGTAGCACATCACGGTGAAGATACCTGCAACAAACAATACAAGCATTACAGCGATTTCACCGCCCATGTCGCACTCTATATCTCTCCGTAGAGATGTCGGCGTTTAGCTCGCGCGACCGTGTTCGCTGCGCATCACATGCCAATTAGCAGCCTCTGACGCTTTATGTTACGTACAGTAGACGCGATCCAGCTCGCGTGACAGATTAAAAAATGTTCCAATTAAAATGAGAGCCACGCACTACGCTCCACATGCGACACGATGCCTAATACTTTGTAAATCAATATCGGCTCTGGCTTCGCGGGAGCCAGAGCAGGCTTCGATGAACGGATATGAGCTGTTATTATTAAGCAGACTAACAATCATGCCAGCTGCCTCGAGCCATTCGTGTCGATAGCTTAGAAGATTAACATTGACGAGTAAACTGCATAAGTGTTCGCGTTTACGAGCGAAAACACCTTACATCGCCATGTTGAGGAATTTCTAAATAGAGACATAGACATAACAATCAGGCCGCAGCCGCGGGTTAGCTGGGAATACTCAGAAAGTACCATTTCCGGTTTCGTTAAGGGCGGGGAAATTGGGCATCACAAGGGTGTGGAACGCGAACAGCGACGGAATCATTTCGACGTATCCACTTATTACGTTAACTAAGGTGGCACGACTGCGCTCTCTCACGGTCTTCGCCATTATCTCCGATTTATGCGGACGCGGCGCGTTCGCACCCGCCTCATTACGCGGATCAAAGTGTTCGCGAGGCAGAAGGATGACGGCCGCTCGTCTAAATGTCGACTTCGTGGAAGACCTTGGCGATGCAATTATCTAGATTTAATCGAGCCAGGTTCCAGTCAATCAACAAACAAAGAACCGGGAGTGCTGTATATAAGACAAAGAGACGCAGACGGCAAACGAACACGACGTCTCGAAGGACAAGACAATGCCGAGAGTTCGGACGCCGAGCCGCACTCGGGACAAATTGATAACGATCACACGGGGCGACGTGCGCTCGCGCTCATGCTAATCGTCGCCGAGTCAAAGTCACCTGGCTGGCGCACTCATCGCGATCAATACGGCCGCAGCACGTGCTTCAAATACGTCCATTGTATGCCCGATGCGACGCACGGAGACGTGGCGCATGCCAAATGTCGCCAAACAATACGCGCATCGATAATCGCCCGTTGTTTAAGGTACTACGACCGAAACGAAAGCTCCGCACACAGACAATAATAAATGGTAATGTTGTCGAACATGTGGTCGCGTGTCTTCATTTCAAATAAATCGACTACGATGATGAAACTATACGTCTTCTGGCCGCAAACAATGGAAGAAGGTGACACTAGCGGCCTGTACTACAACATTTGTGATAGGCTCTACCATTGTGTCGCCAAGTCAAGCGTTATGGTTAAAGGGCCGGCGTGGGCTGAAACATCAGATACGTCGAACGTAGGTAATATAAGGCCAACAGAGACAGTACAAAAAAGCGGCCGGAAAAGGCGTGGCGACGACGGATCTCGAACAGCAAGTGGAGCATATCGCGCGCGGGCTGTCATCTACACAGCAGTGGTGTGTACATCATCGCAACACACCGGTTTATGTATGTCACAATATTGTCATCATAATCACATAAAATATATAACTTCCGTACTTCAGCAGACTTTCAGGAGTCAAGTCTTGGTTGAGAACAGCCCGTTATGGTGGATGGCCAGTCACGCTCGCGTAATTGATTTTCTAATATCAATCGTGAGATCGAAACGGGTCTTTTTTGCGAGCATCCAGCGAGGATCATTAAAAGCGCTTTAAGTATGCGCAGATTTCCATTCGGATTGGCGGTATAAAGAACTCATTAGATCACGTTCGGTCACCGACAGCGCAGTGTCGACAATATGACGTAAGAAGTCTCAATAGGTGCTAACAAGAAGTAGTTAGTAAGAGCGGAGTCGACGAAGGCGGGACTTGTTGCCGGCCGCTTTGCTCTATAGATTTCACCTTCGGCTAATGGGAGCGTATCATGCGATTCTGGCCGAGCGCTAATTGAGCTGTTAAGCAAATAACAGAACAATTTCGCCGACAGTTAACTTTTTGCCGAGATCAATCGCATCATGATATAAGATTAAACATCATACAAGTTGTTATAGCTGAACTGACGGGCCCGATAGCTCAGTTGGTAGTATCCCTGCCTTCTGAACTGAGGGCTGTAAGTTCGATTCCTACCCAGGACAAACATTTGTGTGATGAACATAGATGTTTGTTCTGCGTCTGGGTGTTATATTGTATTCTAAATATGTATTTACAAAAACAAAAAAAAAAGTATATAAGTATTGTATCAGTTATCTGGTTCCCATAGTACAAGCTACGCTTAGTTTGGGGCTAGATGGCGCTGTGTGAAATGTCCACACATATTTATTTATTATTTAACTTAATACGTAGCCTAATGCTCACATTCGAATACAAAGTTGCATAATAGAGCTTATTATACGTCTAATTGTGGTGGATTTCTCCATTATATCGAACATGGATGCGTCGGCATATGGAGGCGCTGCGCGCTGTATGGCAGTGGCCATCTGTTTGGAATTCCTTAGATGCAATAATGTTATTTTGTCAGCAATTATTTGTTGTAAGCCCCATACTTATACTTAGATAATCCTTCATAGTAATTTAACGAATGCAAATAACGTTAAGCCGGTTATGCATAAGTACAGAATGGAAACAAATTACTTTTAAACTCTAGCCCTAAAGGTTATGAATCAAATCCAACGTATCTGCTCACAGGCGATCTCCCTTTGAACGCCTGACATGTGCGGAAGGCATGAGCATCGGCTACATTCATGAATGCACATTAATCAACTGTCACGGGTTTAATGCAGCATCGGCGCTCCGCTCCGGTGCGAAGCGTCCGCAAAACTAGTGATTTACTAGAAGAAAACGCCACGGACGGCGATACTGCAAAATCATCATCACCACATCTCACTCTGAATGTTGCTCGGTTAGCCGGTAATGCAAGAGAAATAAAACACTCAGGTGCTATCGGTCCTCATCTGAATATAATGGAGGGAGGCGCAGCGCCGTCTGTCTGTTTATTGGCGATGTCATGTCATTATGTAGGCATTTTGTATTACTGTTACGGTTGGTATTCAAGGGATTTTTAAATACCACTGTCCAAATAACGCAAGTAAATTGCGATACAGACTTTTGAAATAAATTCAATTCTGTTTCTTTTAATTTTATCGTCTTCTGTTTTCATTTTTGGCTCGTTCCAAAGGATACTCGATGGGAATTTTAATGAGGTAAAAACGTATAAAATATTTGTTATTCGGCATTTCTATTCGTAGTGATGTAACGCTTGTTCACACAACTGTGGAGTGGATAAATCCCGTAGTTGCAGCTTATTTCACAGAGCACGAGACGTTATCCCTATAAGAATGTTGTACGCAATCCTCGTAATGCAAGCTAGAGAGTAATGTTTGTATATCATCGGATAAAGTTATAATGCTGGCGTGATATGCGTGTTCTTTGACCTCATCGCGAACATCGATTAACTTTTTATGGAGAGCGTTTTTTATGTGCGAACAAATCACAAGGTTTATTGGCTCTCGTAGATGGGCCATGTTTATATTTGCCTGCTATTTTAGTACTCTCGCCTCTAGGCAACACGATCATATCGAATTCGATCAAATAAGGGTTGGGTTGGTTACGGAGAGATTCTATTCAGTCTACAGGGGTAAACAAATCCAAACCCACTGGTATCTGTGTAAGTACACAAAAAAAAATCTGTTTCAAGTTCCCGTGCACTTACTGGCGTTGGTAAGTAATAAATCAAACGGACATCTGTCATGTGTGTAGAGCTGATAATGGTCTCAACGTAGCTTGGTTTAGTCGTACATAGTTGTCGGTTGCGTTCGAATTAGTTTGGATTAGCGGCTTTGGCCAAGTGAACTGGATAAAACTACAGCAACGGTGTCAGCATGTGGGCGATGCATTCCGCTCTAAATTGATTCCATTTTAACCGATGTGTCCCATGAGTAACGGCTTCTAAAGATTATGTTTAGTCGGTGACACTGAGAAGATAAGATGGTTGGGAAATGGAAAACAACTCTCTAACAAAATCCATAGTTTAATTAGTTTGGTAGAAGATCAAAGGTTAGGCACAAATCTCCGTGAGAAATTAACAGGGGAGTCCAGAATTTACCGGTATTCGCTAAGGAAGGATAACTTCGTTGAATTTTCATGATACGTTCCGTTAGATTGCTATCAGCTTTATGAGCGTTGAGTTTGTAATAAGATAGATTTCGCAGAAAAGTAAGATAGGCGATACGTTCCCTTCGGAGAGATTATGATTGTATAAATTACGATCATCATTACTTCCGCTTTCTGCTAGTGAATAAGATCCGACCATACCAGGAACATCATTTAACCTCTCTTTCTATTCAATGAATATGGCTATTAGATGACACTTATTCTGATATACTATAACAAAAACATAACAATATATTAATTGGAAAACTGGTTTTAACTACACACAAGACCATGACAAAACGACAAAGTAACTGTGAAATAAATGAATACCAATTACCAGGTTCTCAGCACTATCAGGTTTATGTTCTGAGTTCACGGATGCAGGGAGGTCGCCGCCAATGTCTCGTATTGTTTCTTTGGGCGGCAGATGGCGAGCGAAGGGCATTTCCTCTTTCCCTGCCGCCTGACCGTGGCCAAGATAAACTCCGATTGATTATAAAAACAATGAGTAAACTTAACGTGGCGTAGGATACATTTGGAGCCTATTATCTCGGCAATGTCGTGCTTTCGGTAAAAGCAACGCATGTGTTGTTCAGGCACACAAGGCTATTAACTACAGTTGGTCTAAATACTTAGTTATTAAAATTAGGCCCACAAAGGGTGTGAGTGTTTGGATTTCTTTGGATACCATTCGATCGAACTAAATCGTCTTGAAATTTTTAGCCTTGATAAAAGGACTTTACCTTTGTCATAGAATACGTAATAGTATAGTGCAAGGTGCCGGCACTTAATTGTTCGACAGTTCAGACAAAACGAACACTTCCTATTCCTTCAAAAGGCCCATTGAAGCGTTGCTAACTTCGTCACGTAACGAGTGAACGCCCGTAACAGTTGTGAAGTGAATAGTGTAATTATGTGATGATTAACGTCTTCTTTTACGTAACGACGGTCTCGAGTACAGAGCTAGGCTAGGTATGATCGGGAGCTTTTACTTTATGGTTTTTGTAATAATCCTCACGTCATCGATACTCTGCCTTTATAGCATAACTCACTATGTCCAGCGAAATTCGTCAGTTCAGAACAACCTGTTTACGATCTTTTAAGAACCAAACACGTTTATAAACCAACATGGTATTTAATTACCACAGTTCACCAGACGATTCTTATTGCTCTCCAATAAAACACCCTGAGAATGATGGAGGCGCAAGTACATCAATTACTCGCCAATAGGTGTAAGGTCCAGCAGAGCTGCGTCGGCTCCTTGATTTATGTAAATTGGGATCATGGCGCGTTGGGAAGTGGCCGTGGCTCCAATGCGTGACCACCATACATTAAGAAACGATTCGCAACTAATTCCTTATATACGTAGTAAGAGCCCGATGATTATTTTCACCTGATCAATGATGGTTGCCACGTTACGTTCTACGCACGTGGATGTAAGGAGGTATGTAATTTAACGAAGATATAATTATTTATTGGCCGATACTTTAAGATAGGTATAGGTAATAACAGGACCGGGGCTGTTATTCAGCACTTTAATCAAGTTCAAAATCTACTTCCTAATCCAAATTATTTCAAAACTAATCTTAATGTTAAATATTAACCGGAACTTCTAATGTGAAATGCCATAAGATTTCATAAAAAAACGTATTACATTTTGTATAGATTCCTGATGGAACCGCGATTAGAAGAGTGATTGCATCAACTAATCATGATTACGAAGGAGGAGTGAGGTGAGGTCGACGCTTCTTGATCGCCAGGAGAGGATGCGGTGAGAATGGGAAATAGACGAAGTTATGAAGCCATTTCAAAAGACAAGGCATAAAGCTATGCCGATATGTGGCTAGACGAAGCACGTTCCAAGTACGATTTAGGTACGAATAATATAGTCTCCCTAAAGCATTAACGTTTGGAATTATTCAAACGTCAAAATAATTTAAAGGTAACGGGATCAGAGGGAAATATACATGTCAGAAGAACCGGGACCAGACAGGCGATTCCTACAGGCTGTAGAATTGCAAGTTACATTATGCAATGTGCAAGTATCTGCTGCATTAGCATGGCAATGGTTGGGCGTTCTGTTGTTATTATTTATGGAACGGGCATCGCGCGCCGCGCCCATGCGTGCCAGTATGACACTATATTAATGACGAACTTGTTGGGAGGCTTTTTGTTATTGTTATATTACAGAACGTAAACTTGCCGGCTGTGGATCGTATTAGGCTGAGTGCACAATTAAACGGAAGATATGTGATTCCCTTTTTGCTACGACTTAGGTAAACATTGTAAATGTACATAGTAATGTAGCGAGGACAGCGCATGCATCATCGGTCTTGTAAACTCTACCTAGACTGTGATATCACTGTATCTGAAGCACAACTCCACAGGTTATAAGAACCCAGGTATTCTACAATGGTGCTGTATTATTAACTGATGAATGCAAACGAGGAAAGACAAAAATTGTGTAGTTTACAACTTTAATTTTAAGAGCAAACGATCTTAATCGAAAATACACAGAAACGAACGCAAAACTAATTAAGTTGATTTTTGTTGGTGTGTCCTGAACCTTTCCCGCCGAGCTAAAAGGTGCGAGCGATTCAATCGGTAAAATTAATGTTGAATCCAACGATACCATCGCGCTTGTTGCTTTAATACTAATTAGGAAACCGTATTAAGATCTAAAGATTAGCGTTGAGTGTACTTACATGTAGGCCGAGTCCTGTTTGGTCGCGTCAGGGGTATCCAAGGCCTTTGTGGTGGTAAGGTGGCAGATACTGAAACAAACAAAATGAGAGTTACTTTTTGTTCCAAGAGACAATTTCGAATAACCGGTACTGTTACTCAAACAGTTTAGAATGAACATATTATTTTCCCTACAGCTTGTTGAGTAAACGTGAAATAATTCACTATATCAAAAGTGGTCCGATCACTCCTATCAACAACGGTGATATTACTTGCAAATACGACGCGACGTACAAAAACTCAATAATTCATCTATCAAAAATTGAAACAGATACATTTAAAAACTGAAATTCAATGAAGCAAATCGTTAAAAAAGGAACGGCATGACAAATGAATTTAGACAAGAGACAAAAAAGCTATGGAATAAAAATGTAGAGTGCAGATTGTTCGGCGATAATTTGTATGAGTACACAGTTCAGATGTGCGTCAGACAGAAAATGTTAAACAACCGGTCGAGTAATTTTGATTAACATATTGATATTGTTAAAGTTGATCATCTGCAGGCGACAGGCCACGTCGTTCGGCTGGTCCGCTCCGCACTCCCCATCCATTGGAACTCGGAGCGGTCCGCAGCGTTTATGACATAATACCATGTGCCCGTCATCCTCGATGTGACGACATGCCGTTACAAAAAGCGACCATTTGCATAATTTAATTTATTAACTGAACTTCAAATTGAGCTTGTAGCCGATAGATAACTCTTCTTTTTTTGATCGATTGAATGCGAACTGCGGTTACACGAATAGGATACTCCAGCCATTACGCAACTGTTTAAGTATTTAAATAGACGGTTCAGCCGAGAGAGATTGTCGAATGGAAAGCAGCAAAAAACTTGTATCGTTATATATATTGCAAAATTTAAATTCAAAATGGAGTCGATTTAGTTTAGTGATGGTTTTTGCGCAGCTTTTGCGTCGGCAATTAATCGGGCCGCGAGCGTTCGTGCGTAAATCAAAATATGAGTAGGTCCGTAGTCCGCACCGTAATTACGCAACTGGTAACACTGTGCGCTTTTCTACGATGTCCAGATGCATATCTGGCTCGTTCTCATTTTTACGATTCTCATCGTCAGTTTCATGTACAATTTTATATCGTGCTTATTTCAAATATTTTTGTACAGTAAATTATAGCGCTTTATAAGACGAGTAAATTAATATATAAGTTAATCAAATAGAAAGTCTTGTTTAGGTGATAAATGGTTTTGAAATTTTAGAGGCCACGAAAGCGACGCATCGGATCATGAAAATGACTCGGTAACTTTACAGCTATCATTTTCTCACGTTTTGCTACTGTTTATAAGACTAAATGTTCATAAAATAACAACGTAATCTTGTTTTCATAATTAAACTGGCAAACAAATGGTATTAATAACCAAAACTATGTATATTATTATCAGTTCGGTCCTGAGTTTGTTCATCCTACGAAATACGAATACTAATCCACTTAACTACATATTATAGGTAATAAGCCTCTGCTGACAAAAAACAGATAGTTATCGTATTAATACCTTTATTAATTAAGAAGCATCATGAGTATTTAAAAAGTGTATTTATTTATGAGTTTGCGTTATTTTTTCAATAGAACAACAACCTTCACTACAATAGAAATAATCTATACTTATATTATAACGATTTATATATAAAAACAAATCTCACTACAAAAGACAATATCGTTTTTGCGGGTAGGCAGTAAAACTGTCAATATTATAAAAACTTAGCTCTTCTAATAAATTTATAAAATAATAGTTTAAACTGCAATTGAGTGACCAATCTATGTCTATTTATTACAAGTATTCATGTGTTTTGAAGTGGATCAATAAATATTTAATGCATTTTATGTCAATACAAAACTAACTGCACCTACCTGCTGGCATAACCTAATTCTCAAGCTAATATTATGGCAAGTGTTCAAAGTGTCCTGGATACACAGAGGAGTATTGAAGAGAGCCTCTCTTCTAGGATGGCCAAGTTTGAAAATCAATTTAAGACTGCTACAGAGGATGACAATAAACTGAGTCTCGACAAATTATCTCAAGAATTTAAGTCCTTCAAAGAAATGGTTCGGTCTATATTCCAAATGCTTAGATCATTAATTCAGTCCTTATCAGTGCAGGTAGATGACCTAGACAGTTTCAACAGGCGTAATGCTCTATTGTTTAGTGGTATTGAAGAGAAAGATAAAGAAGACTGCAAAGTGTTGGTACTTGATGTCATTAGGTCAACCATGAAACTCGGAGATATCCAAGACTCATCCATCCTAATCTGTCATCGTCTAGGCACTTAAAATAGCTTACATAGTCGACCTATACTGGTGAGATTTGTTGATATTAAAATCCGCAACCAGATCTGGAATGAAAAGAAGCGGCTTAAGACATCACCGGCGGTACTAAGTGAGTTTTTAACTAAATCACGCCAGGCTATATTCAGTGCAGCTCGCAAACATTTCGGCATCACTCGTTGCTGGACTAGGGACGGAATAGTCCTAGTATTGCTACCTAATAATGACCGCAGGCGTATCTCTATGATGGATGAGCTAGTGCTGCTTATGGCCGAGTTTCCACCGAAGCCGATTATCAAGAAATCATCTGAGCATCCTCCTCGTTCCGGATCTGGGTCTGAGCCTGCGCAGGCGGCGACAAGGAGCCGCCGCAGACCCGAAAAACCACAGCAATAAAAACAAATTCTCCAAGTGAATTTATACATAATATCATCTTCATTCATTCGTTACCTAACTAGTAGGTACCTATCAGTATTCGCATTATTTATTAACTTTTAACCTAGCATGTTTGAACCCTATTCACAGCGTAGATTCTAAATTAATATAATACCCACGTTGTACGGTTTTCAAAGAATGATTTCAAGTTTTTATAGCCTAGTTCCATGGATGAAATATTAGCTCCATGCCTGGTTCATTTAGCATTACCTACGCTACGCCGTGTTTAATTTAAACATGACATAATTTAGAACATTTGTTTACAAAATAAACGTCAGATTGTCAGTAGTGTCATGAAGTGTCGGTGTCGGTCTCGAACTAAACGAATTGCCAGTGACGGATTGGCGATATTGACAGTTAGTTTCTTTTGTTTGTTTTTTTTCTCTTGTTTGTGTGGCTCACGTAGTGTACTTTCTACCGAGTGTATCGATCTCTTATAAGTAGTGCAATCAACTGTTGTTATGTTCTTTCTTATTGTTATACTTTGGCACTATCACAGATTGATACGCTCGGTAGAAGCATAGTTTAGGATATTAATTATAGCAGATGCGTTATGTGTGCTACACTAACAATAACGATAATATTATTAGTTTTGGATTATGTGCTATGTTAAAATATGTTAAAATAATACAATGATGTGAATTTCAGATGCATTTATGGAAGGAATCTAGTACCTTTGTTTAATTAGTTTTATTTTTCTTACATAAAACCTTAACGTTACTACATTGTTATACTGAATTAGGCCAGGGTACTGCGTATTATATACTCTTGAGTTCGTTCCTAATACTTACATACTTTAGGTACATAATATCCGACGGTAAACGTGTGTGGAGAAAAGTGTTCATAGAATGTGAACTTGGGCTATAGGTACCTTTTACCTAGCTACCTACCGGAATCTTCGCAATAGGCTGCTTCTCCCGGAAACCAGAAAAATGGTATGTAACCATAATCTTTTAATCTACTACCTACCAAACGTAGGTACTGTTACTAGCTCTTCCCCTTTAGGTACCTATTATTAAACATAATACAATGCTAGTTTCGAAGGAAGGTTCTCCCAACTTGAGAGTTACTAGGCTACCACGGTCCAGATCACCCCTTTTCGCGATAACATGACATACCTACCAATTCGAACTCATTCATTTTTAGGCTATGATTATTAATTACAATGAATGATGAGTGAGTTCGAATTGACCCATCTTTTCTCGATAAAAACACGTTTACATAATTATTCAAAACACTATCTTACATCTGTCATACTACAATAACTAGAATTGTTTCAATAAACTCACACCAGTCGCTACATTTCTAAATAAAAGAATGCATAAAATCAGTTTCATAGACCAAAATCAGTTTCATGACTAAAATGCCACGAAGTTTATGACACGAAACTGACGAAATTATCCCTTTTTTGTAAAATTGCTGCAAAGTTAAGTGTATCGATTTAAATCAAATACTACATAAATATCTCGCACATTTTAGGGTTTCGATGAGCTAACTTTGATTTCAATTGATGAAATACAATGCCCAAAAAATGTAGTGCACGTGTGATCGGTAAACCTATGAACAAATACAAGCTTACCGATATTATTTTTTTCCGGCACGTTGAGTCACACGTCTTACGTCTGCGATGCCAGTACACGACTGACGTTCGACCGGACCACACTCAGTGTTTGATTGCTGATGTTTTGTTTAATAGGCAGCCGTTATATCACGCGAATTTAAAGAACCCATATCCGCGTGACCGACGCGTATGTTGTTTTAAATTGAAAATAATGATGAAAAGATTTATTTTAGACTATTTAGTGTAAAGTGTATTTAATTACGATAATTTTAGTATATGTTACATACAAATACAGTGAAATTTGGTGAAGTGGTAAGCAAATGTTTTACTGCATCGGAGAGTGTGACACGATGAGAACACGAAAAATTACCCCGTTTTTGACCATTCCGTGTTAACTTAAGGTATTATTTTTGCTTTTATTATGACAAGCTTTATTTCTGTTGTAGCCTAATAGATGTTTCATCATTTAATTCACAAATTCTGTTTGTATCTTAAGCCGTTTAGGAAATATAACCTCGTGACCATCAAATTTGAGCATCGATGAGAACTACCCATCTAATCTACTAACGAACTGTTGTAACAAACATATTAATTTGTACATAGCCTTCGTGATTCGGGAAGTTAATAGCGTACATCGCTAGTTGCGAACAGATATTGCGATAAGATTACCTCTACACAGTATTTCGTTATTGAGTGGGCATGGTGCTTCTTCATGTTTTTGTGCAGTGCCCGCCGCGGTGTTTAATATATCAGAGGTGGTTACCCGATGATTTATAGCTGGCGTACGTAATTTAACATTGAAGAGTGCTTAATTTTGATTTATATGAGATACAACAGAAGATGATGTACAGTTTAATTTACTCTGGGAATGCAGTTTTTTTCTGGAGTATTAGTAAACGGAGAAAAAAGGACGTTCATGTGAGCCTAGAAGTGTTAAGTTGGTTCGATATCGACACTTCATCGCGTTATCTTGGGAGTAAGAAGGCTGTGCGGGCGTCGTCACCTCATTACACTTTGTAATTAGGATCGTTGGCTGCGTACCAGCTACGGCCCTGCACTAAATCACGAGACGCGTTAACATGCGCGGCCGGTGACGGCGGCTTCTCCCCCAACATCCATAACCCATACCGACACAATGCCCCCTTATGGATGTGTTATTGAATATTAATCTTTGAAATACTGCTGCGTCTACCGCGGGAGTGACGCGCTTTACATATTTTGTAAAGACAATGTGAGGGTCGTTCACTCGGGCTGGGTCGTCGCCGTGCCCAGTATGCTGAAAAGACATTTATGGCGAGTCATCGAGTGTCTTCCGGTTGTCACTTCGTTAGCTGACAAGACTGCACAAACAAGGCGGTGTTAGATGCGACACAGGAGTGCGGCGGCGAGTGAAAGTCCAATGAGCACTAGAACCACTAGATAGGCTCAGTGAGATAGGCATCGACGACACGCTCTTCACATTGTTCGCGCTCCGATACATGAGATAAGGCTTTCTCCTTTCGTCTCTAGACACTCAAGAGCTACCGTGAGAGCGCTTCTCGTATAATACGCCTTGACATTTTGTAAAACAGGAGAATCTTTTATCTCGATTACTATCTGCATAAAACTCAACAGTTTTGGCATACCAACTTCAACGACTTGTACCTGCATGCGTTACTCCGACATAAAAAGTCCAGCACGTGCTATTTTGAGCTTTTATAAGTTGTAAACAGCACAAAAAACTGACGATAAGATACGAGGAATCAAGTTAACAAAATAGTTTAAAAAAGTGGAAAAGAAACACTCATGAATAGAACACAAATATTAATAACACAAATTTTATTGTATTTTGTAAGTGTACATATTAAATATCAATAGCGCCGAGGCCGCAGGGTTAATCAATTCCTTGCAAACATTTTCAGTCCATTGAGTACCACTACCTCTCGCTAGACGTCGGGGAGCCAATCGAGCCAAAACCGGTACCCTGGCCTGTTGCATCACTTTCTATATTAAACAATATTATATGGAAGAGACAACAACACGGCGAAGAAACCAAGAAGTATTATACAAAAAAATATTCTAGTGTTATTTCGGATTCTTCAATGTTTGCATTATTTCGCGCACGCTTCGAATAAAGGATCCCGTACTGTACGTGACTGTAACGTTTACTCATCGTTTGGTATTATTTTATGAGCTAAAACATGCAGTGTCCTTTTTGTCTTCGTGAGCTGACTAAACGATTGCTGTAGTTGCTTTCGCAGTAGCCTCACAGAATATTTGTATGAAGCCGACGTAAATCCATTTTCGTAATGTGACATTATAATGAATGATTTGTTAATGTTTTGTACATTCAGTGCATGTGCAGCGTACTGCATAATGTCAAGCACTAATACTTTACAGACTCAACCGGCCGTAAAGTACATGCGATATGCATAACTATGTGGAATGTAAATCACCGGATTATAATGACGAAATATAAAAAAAAAACAGCAGTTTTTTATGGATTTCACAACATACTTGGAGTAAGAGAAACATTAATATGGCGTAAATTCCTTTACATCTGTTTTGATGTTTCGTTAACAAGGCTAATTTATTAGTTAAAGTTGTAGCTAAGCTTATTACATAAATGAGTACCTACTTATAAATATAAGTAGGTACTCATTTGTGTAATTAAGCGTTAATTCCGAAAACCGATTTAGCAAGTGTATTTTTTGGCAAGAATGGCAATTTGTGTATATCAAAAATAGGTGCGATGACCTGCGGCGATGTTATCTCAAAGCACACGCTGCCGTAAAATACACATTTTCGCAAACAACTCCTGATGTCACAGATAAGAACATTTACTCCTCGTTGTGTGACATTTGCCTCTTATTAAGATGCTGATACGCTAGGAAAACGAGGCGCGGAGAGAACGTGGAGTTTCGGTTGCGATATGGTAATGGGACAGGGATGTAGAATATAATTATGTATGTATGTAGAATATAGAGAACTGTAGGGGCCAATTTTAAAGGCTTTAGTTGACAGATCTAAAACTACTAAAACTGTTGCTGTTCTTGTCAAACAGACGGGAATGTAAGAGACGGATATACTTTTAGTAGTTTAAATACTGTCAACTAAAACCTTCAAAATTAGGCCTGTAATCTGGTTAAAGTTTTACAACCATCCCCGTCAGATATTATGCCTACAGGCAGAAGACTCATCGTTGAGCGACGTTCTAGCAGTAGACGTAAATATATTGAAGGGCTGGTGGGTGGTGAGGAACGAGAAATAATAAATTAAATACTTGCACGCAAATTAAAGGTTGTATTTCGCCAGCAAGGCCAAAAGCACAGAGAGCCACAGATACAAAAAACATTGCCAGGTTAAAAATACATTTGGTGTTGGTAGTAATTCCAACAATAGTAATAAATGCACATCGTTTAGACAAAGTATTATAACCGCCCGCCTTAACAACGCCTTCCGATGTAGCGACATGATGATTTTTTTAAAGGGTAAACGTATAAAGATATATAAAGCTAAAGATATTAATAGTCCATAAAATTTAATATCTTTGCCGACATATACTTTAGAAGATGCCAGTTTCCCGCAAACACAGTGCGAGATGTTACGAGCAAGTCGCCAGGATGTGCGATTGTCATACGAGTCATCAATCGGTAGCTGCGAGCGATCGCCGGCAGTAGGCGGTCTGAACAGCCCGTCGATTGATGCAATTGACCCAAATGGACACCAGAGTTACGTCGGCCCATAAAACGGTAATAGCCAATCTAAACTTTTAACAGCTTCGTGGACATGGACATTGCCAATGCGCACTTCTCTGAACTACGCAATACAAGTTTACTATACATTCATACTCCCACGACGCAATCCGAACGCGATTATTTTTCGTTTTAAAAGTTAGACTTCGTTTTGTATTCGCTTAGTTAGATCATATTCCTGACCGAACTTTAAGTGACATCATGTCATAGCTATGTACTTAGCTAATAGCTACATTATTTTTCCTGCTCAATAAAAATAAATTAAAAGGCAAAAGAAAAGCGAGTTATTGCCTCTGCCTTGACGGGCCATGTTTTGTGTGCTTTTGTAATCACGCTAATAATTTAAAAATAAATACATATTATTATTAAATAGATTTATTTTCTCAATCACATTGATTGACGAAGTGGTTTTCTGAGAACTTTGTCCATTTTTTGCCCGACGATAAATAAAACATTCTGAAGGTGCGGATGCGGACACAATGCGTTTTTTGCTCGGCCTCTACGAAATACAACACTGAGCGGTGAATTGGTGATCATGTTTAGCTGTCCACACGCTCGCGTGTCCCTCGCTGCACGACCGTTCACGGCCAAGGCCAAACAGATAATGAACGCGTGGAGTGGATGACGAACGATGTGCTACCAAATAAAAAACTAGCGCTTGCGCATGCCCACGTGGGGAGTCTTTACGAACCTCTGACAAGGTTTAATGGTTCGGAAAATTACTGCGCAGCCAACAAATCTATTCAGGAAATGAAAAGCATTGCATGATAGCAGTTTCAGTTCTGCGTAGCATTATAAACGAATGACATGGAAGAAAGATGTGTCACTTGCCACATGGTGGTATTGGTGTGGAGTTGTGGATATATTCAAATATGTAGTCTGTAAATGAATAAGTTCATGCGGTTCAACCGATGCGGTTTCCATAACCAGTTCAGCTACTGTTTGAGTTCAAGCGTTTCGTTATGGTTCAGCAATACATACAGGGATCCGTCAAAACGACGATGTTGCCATAAATCACAATGGTCATTTCAATTTCTCACTAATAGACTCCCGTCAGGCGGTCCGACATCACAAATTGTATTACGTAATAAATAATCGAGCAGCATTATGTACTATGACCAGAATTACGTCAATTCCAGTAACTACGAATAGAATACTTTTATATAGTTGAAAGAGACTAAACATCAAACGTAAACGTTCTTGGGTGTGGGTTGGTAATAAACTAATAATGCACGCGTTTTTAAGGATCCATGTTTTGAAAAACAGAACCTTTATAGGAATATTTTATAGTCTGTCTGTTTGTCTCTTAAAATCTTTATCTAAGCTCAGAAACGGCTGAAGATATTAAGTTGAAATTTAATCGAATACTTGGATTGGATCAATGCTATTAAAACATTTGATTAAAATTGCGATTGTTCGATCGAACCTAGAAATTCGGCATAGAGATACAGCAACACTTGATATTCCGAATGGTTTAGACTGTTTCGAAAAATATTTAAATATTAAAATTCAGCAATTAAATACAAAGCTCTGAATTTGTCACCGATGTGACAACAAACAAGTGCAAACAATCAAATACGTAAGGCTCTAGCGGGCATGTAATATGAAATTATGGTCAGATCCTTTGTGAATACTCGTCCTAGAATGATTACGAGGCCTTGTTATGAGGAAATTCAATTTGCCCGCACCGTTTGACGAGGGTGTGGTTACTTGGTTAGATATACGATTATACGTCCAGATAAAATCTGCAACGTATGAATTGTCAGTCCGTATTCGCATCACGCGCTCTCATTCCTCCAACCTAGTGCATCGTACTTGGAAATGTGCATTGTGCATAGTAGTGCGTGTGTGGGTTGCCACCGACGCAAAGATAATGCTCACTCAACACGGGACCTTGAATGGCGAGGTGAACGAACCGACTCGACGATAGGTAAACATTATGATGATTGATTACCTAATCTAACTCTACGATCGCGCCGATGTGAAAGGTTACTTTGTCGATGATAGTTCATCTCTCATCGTGACCTATTATGTCAACTGTCAACGTTTTATCTGTTATGCCTATTGTAGAAACGACAAAGACGGAGTCATGACCTAAACGGAGCAGCAGTTTAGATGTACGCATTGGATAACTGGCATGAAGGTACGCAGGATTGTGGGAGGGGACTCGCTCGGGCTTGTAAACAGAGCAATCTGGGATCAAATGTCAGGAATGGCGACGTCGCCGTCGATGCACAGTCGAAGGGCTAGCAGAGGGGACGTTCAGCCGTGTCATTCCGGGTATCGTACGCCCGAGCGTGCATTACCTACCCACCTTACCGAAGGTACGTGGAGCCAGGAATGCGACCACGCGGATATTGGAGAGGTGAACGGACTGGAATTAAATTAAAGCTTTTATGGTTCCAGGGTAGAGCAGTGGTTGTGGAGTACGCAAAAGCATTCCATAGGTTTTTATTTTTATATGAATCGTGCGATGTAGGTTTTATGCTTTGACTTGAACTTAATTAAATAAAATTTCATACTTAATGGAAAGACGTGTATGCGTTTTAATGTTTCTTTTCTTCATATTTTTCTTTACTATATCGGTGTGTGTGTAAAAGAACTTGCTTTTGGAAGATAACCGATAGATAAGATAGATAGACCGTATTTAAATAAATACCAACATGATATTATCACTATTGCTCTAAAGCAACTTTCAAACTGTTAATCAGGGGGTCGACTTAACTTTTATAGCAGTTTTATTTAACAAGACAACTTTCATCATCATTTCGAACAGATTCAAGAGAGTCAGGTGCCTCCTCCACAGCAGCGGTGCATTAGATGAATACGGCGCCATGTGTCGGGCAGGACCAACAAGGCAATTGCCGGCCGCGTCAGATCGTATCGCGCGCCACACGCGGCCCTCAGCCGTCTGCGGCGCGCTATCGCCGACCAATATGTCCGCTTTGATGCCTGCCTCTGCCTTCACATTGTGCAGCTATTTGCATTTCTCGTCTAAATTCTCTACTGTACTAAAGCTCTTTGTTGCCCTTTATGCCAAATTGGGAAAAGACAACACTGCAAACGCCATCACTTGTTGAACTAATGCCAAAATAAAGTCATTGTGGAAGTAGTTTATCAAGGGACAATTCGACTAATTCACCACCAATCGGAATTAATTTAATAAAACTGAAGAAAATAATTTGAAACAAACTGCTGCACGCTGACTTTCTAACAATTAACTTCATTCAAATTAAACTAAAATCCAGGACAGCTCCACTTTAAACTAACCTTAATAGCATTAATTAACCATTACACTCTCTGTAGTTCAAAATTAAAACCAACTTGTTTACCTAGTTTACTGATTTGAATAAAAGTTTTGACCGACATTGAAATAAGAAAGTAAATAGAGAAACAATCACTATCATCTCTCGTTCACGACATCACGGCCCATCCGCACCATTACCGGTTCGACCTCCGATATAATTTATGTCGATTGTCGACACATTATAATAATTTGGATGAAAGTAACAATGGGACATTAGTATGCATTTTAAACTTTTACTTTGCCAAATCTCTTAAGCCATTGTAAGCGGATAAAAATATGAGTAACGTTAATAATGACAGCATGAATTATGATGACGAATAGAAAGCGACTGCGACTGTATTCCGATTCGTGAAACCGTTTGAAATATCGAAATTTCTGTAGGCGTTTGCTATTAGGGTGAAATTACACAATTTATCGTGAAACGAAAGCGATTGTTACTAAGAAAGCGAACAGAGAAACTTTTCAGGCAGATTCTTGGTAGTTATTGTGTAGAGGAGGGAACAAAAAATTGACAGTAAACACTTTTGAATTGATAGCCGGTAATAAAGTAACTAAAGGTACAGACCACAGACTGTATAATAAATTGCTAAAACCCGTATCAGGTAAGAGCAGGCGTATCTACGACAGACGGGTGACGATACATAGGAGGTTTATGTAAAAGGTTGAATAAGCAAATGAACTTTCCAATGAGAAGGGATAAGGGGTGGGAAGCGAGAGTGAACTGAGAGATTCAAAGTGAACTATGGCCCGTCGTGACCACGAAAGGCGAAAGTGATCTGGTGAGCTGCATCGGTGAGCTTATATGATGTAACTGTGAAAGTACCAAATTGATTGACTCGCGGTGTTTGCACTTACTGATCATTGTATAGATAATATATACAAGAAAATACAAAAAGAACATGAACATAGTAAATTAGTAATCCTCCATGACATTATTAATGACATAAAGTAAAAATTGACTTTTATGAAAACCACAAGAATTTTGTAGTACCTTTCATTTCGAGACTTTAGCTAGTAAAGTTAAATTAAGCATAAAGTGAGCTACTGTAACGAATCCATGTTTTTATTCAATTGGACATGCAAAAAGAAAATTAAAAAGAACTGATAGCAAAATATCAAAGTACGGCGACTGAATAAAATGATGGCATTTAAATGTTTATCTGGTACGTTAAGCATTTATTATACTATGTATAAACTGTATAATATATCATATATTATAAAAATATATAAAAGTAACCTTAAAAGATAGATATTTATTTTTGACTAATACCAATAAAAAAAAAGTGCACACAGCGAGCTATGGAGAGAGCTATGCTCGGTGTTTCCTTGCGAGACAAGCTCCGAAATGAGGAGATCCACAAGAGAACTAAAGACACCGATATAGCTTCCAGAATTAGCAAGTTGAAGTGGCAGTAGGCGGGCAGGCCACATCGCTCGTAGAACTGACAACCGTTGGGGAAGAAAGATTCTCGAGTGGCGACCACGGACTGGAAGGCGAAACGTAGGCCAGCCCCCACTAGGTGGACCGACGACCTGGTCAGAACCGTGGGGAGCCGATGGATGCAGGAGGCAAGCGACCGCTCAAAGTGGCGCTCTTTGGGGGAGGCCTATGTTCAGCAGTGGACGTCTTCAGGCTGATGATGATGATGATGATGAATACCAATAAAATACATAATTACCTACCTAGTATATGCCTATGTAAAGCTTAGATCCTCCAATTGCAATGGTCGAATATTTTACAGTATGAAAACAACTTAACCCTAATAAAAGACAGTAGTAAATGACGAGTGTTCGATGTAATTGAACAACTTGCTAACTTCATCATTGTAACGGGTAGCATCGAGAGCAAAGACCCGTGGACATTATTCTAAGCAAAATAATCATCAATTTGTCTGAGAACTGAGTACAATTGAATAGCTTACAGACAAAAGCGTAAGTTATGAAGATGTCAAGATCGACGACCTTACAGCTTTATGTATTTTTTATGGACGAAGTTAAAAATGTTAGGTAGGTACCTAATTTATATTTGTTGCACAGCACGACAAAAGACCTAAACGAACAATAAACTAAATGAACATGAGCCGTTTTCAGTATGATGACCCATCTACCCAAGATTATTATGTACTAAAACAATGTTTCTAACGATGAATAAACAATTTTATCTGTTAGTTATGTTATGTTTTAGAATAACTACACTCTTAAATGGAGACAGTCGGGAGATTCATAGGTAGTACCTAAGTGAAAGCTAGGTGTGTGCAAAGAATGCAAATGAGGCAGTCTGCACTCTTGCCTAACCTACTACGTAAGTTTTGGGTACAAGATCAATTTGTTTGGGATCCAAAATGATTACAACGGTTTTGTAAAGAACTTATTGTAATAAGTACTTTATTAATCCAAACTTCGTTGTCTTACGTTTCACCTATACTTAGTCAAGGATAGTATCTAACTTGAGATATCATTTACTCAGAATAGGATATTATTGTTAAACTAAATATAAGAAAGAGAACCGAAGTAAATCGTTTGGTACGTCGCCTTCAAACGTAACGTATGTTATTGTTGCGTTGAAGTTGTAACATTGGTATTCCAACGACAAGTCATATCCTTCAATGTCCTTCTAAACGACTTCCACTTACTTTTTAGGATATTTTTTATTCAACTTTTATTTCGAAGAACGTTGACCGTGTTTTTATTATTTGTATGGAATTTATCGCTTGTCATTATACGTAACAAGATTGGGCTCTCAAGGGAAATATGCCTTTTATTGTTGTCCGTAGAGTTCGTTTCAAGATCGTATTAAGACGGACCGTGTACTTATAAATAAATATCAGATATAGAAATATTAATTTATATAATATTACATTTAGCCAGATGACGATGGCAAACTGCATCTTGGCGGACCACCATGTCTTTGTAGCCTTCTGATCACAATCGCTGCCAATGAGGTTGCCAAAGACGCATAAACGTTCAGCATCATTTTGCTTACAATAAAACCGTTAGGCTCTCTTACTCAAAAGAAAATATAATTTCGAGGCACAGATTAAAATCAAGTTTTTGCAAGGTAAACGTACTATACTTGAATCCCCAATTCGCAATCACATTAAGAACAGTCTCTTGAACCTTACTGGTAATAAATAACGTTTCATTAATTACCCCGAGCTAGTGCGATGGCGGCTTGTCGACGTAAAATATTTAGAGAACGTCCTCCTACAATAACTGTGTGGGATAAGGTTCCAAAGAGAAGCTTTTGAATTAACCTTTGCAATTTTGATGTCAGGGGTCACGCTTTTCACTTAAGCATTAATAGTGGGACGCAGTTTTAATTAGTTGCTTTATTTTGTTACGGTTTAGCAACGTTTGTAATTACAACCTTGTTTTAAAGTATTTAGCATTGTATTTTTTGTAATTCTTAAATCACAAAATACAAATAGTGTGTAGACATTGTAGTTTCAAGCGTCGTTGTTGCAGAAAACTACGTCTTGCATTCCGAGAAGCGATTCCACGGTAACTCTCTTGATAGTAAAGAGGTATCTTGAGGATCTGAACTGTATCATGTCGCGGCAGTATATCTCCATCGGCATTTACATACGGTGGACAGTTGCCAGCAAATGTGTCCACGTGTGCAGCCGACCCTGCCTGTATTGATGTCTCGAGCTCATAAATACATCAAAACCAGCCATAGTAGAGTCCATGAACTGTATACGAACTCTTCACGTCCTCGGTACCGTGGCTTATAAATTATCAGTAAACACACATTGAATTTTGTCATGCGATGATACAAGTACAATGCAAGGTGAACAACCTTAGGTCTCGTTATCTGTGAGTAGACACAGTATATTAGACACGTGACATCATTATTGTGCCAACATCGCCATCGTAAACATTCGTCCTGTTTGTTGCTGGTTATCGTTGCTAACGAGCCGTAAGCATTAACTTTCTATAGATTGACATGGGGATGTTGTTGTAGGACATTTCTTTGGGCTTCTGTTAAGAAACATAAAATATGTATTAGTATATGTAATATGTATATGTATTAGCTGACGGGCCCGATAGCTCAGTTGGTAGTACCTATCCCTGCCTTCTGAACTGATGGCTGTGGGTTCGATTCCTACCCAGGACAAACATTTGTGTGATGAACATAGATGTTTGTTCTGCGTATGGGTGTTATATTGTATTCTATGTATGTATTTACAAATATAAAAGTATATAAGTATATCAGTTATCTGGTTCCCATAGTACAAGCTATGCTTAGTTTGCGGCTAGATGGCGCTGTGTGAAATGTCCACACAAAAAAAATACATATATAAGTTAGTTTCTATAACTATAAATAGAGACGTATTTTGGTAATTTTGTCGTTGAAACTGTTATTATTGCGCTCTGGCCAACAATCACACAATCACATACATAGACCTTAACTAAAGTAAAGCATTCCATTTCTCACATATTGTTTATTAACGGGATATTTACCATGTAATTTATTTGTTTCGAGTTGCCGATATTTCGGTACTGCTGCAAGCACCATGATCACGGACGAACTGAAGATCTTGTGGGTAGATGATAATAAGTTATGGGCAAACGTAGCGGTCTACCCTCCTTCGCACTCGTTTACTACGCGTCGCACCAGTACTATATGTGAGTAATGTTAGTGACCATGGAAGTTTAAAATCTTATAGCATTCCATTTGTCTAGAAACCCAGGAACTACAAAGACCGTGGTCCCCACAACACCCCGATACAAATCCAATATCTGAGCTTTTTTCTGGGGACGGAATAGCACCCACAACCAACCTAACCTCTAACCAGATGCTATCGACGAAATCACCTTGTTATTCGTAGTAAAATTCGTTCCATTTTTTTTTAAACGAACTTATTTTGTAGCGGTGACTTAAACAATAGCACACTGTTACTGAAACATGAATACACAGTGAGCTTAAGTATCTCCTTGCGAATAAAATCATTGAAACCAATTGGAGCTTGCACCTTGAAACAAAGTATCAAGATTATATTATGCCATTTCAAATCGACGGCAGAGGCGAACCTTGCAAGCTTGCAACAGCTCTCTTATCGTGACGGAGTCATTTGAAGGAGGTTTTGGCAAACGTTCGTCGGCAGCGCAGTAAAGACGTCGGTATTGCCGTCTTGAACGAAATGTGACGAGTTCATTGTCAAGGGATAGCCACGTCGACACTCGTGGAAACACCAGTGCGTTGACATGAAGACTTCCAGAGTCGTGTTGATTCCTCCCGCTAAAAGCTCAAGTTCTATTGCATTTGAACTCCTGATCATTGATCACTCACTTGTGTCTTGTGTTGCGCGGTTAGTCAAATTAACAAATTCATCTTTAGATAATAAGTACAAAAAAAATTACAGACAATAATATATTCGCAACTTTTTATCTTGAAGACGTAATTCGAACGTTGTTCTTCGTTTCAAATCGACGACATTAATCGTATTTAATCGCAAGAAAAATAGCTCTTAAATTGAACCTAGTGGACAGAGAAATTGATTTTCATTTGCGCTCGTGCCACCGTCAGCCAAGATGCAAGGACCAAGGTCTAATAAACAAAAACATTGAAAAAAGAATGGTTTGTCGAGCGCCATTGATCGCTGACCACGACACAGGTGTATCCAGGAAATAAAACCATTTATGTAAGCGAGTAACAAAGCCAAAAAATCTTACCGAGAATACAGAACGGCTGACTAAATTTCGTGACCAGTGAAAAACTATCGGTAATAGTTTGAAGCGTAAAAAATTAAACATGCAAAATCGTTTGCAATTCACGTTGAAAGGCGAGTTGAAAGCTTGTGATTAAATAAAGTTTTAACTGAGTGCGCGTGATCAGTGTATGTTTTTATAGTTAGACTGTGCAGAAGATATAAAAACATGACGACTTTAGGTGCATAAAAAACATGGACAAGATCAACACGGGAGTTCGCTCTCATGGGGTTCCGTTGTATTGTAATTACCTATACTTTTTTTTACCAATAAAACGCACATGAAACAGGTTTCAAAACTTGCTAGATGGTTTGAATAAGTGCTAATTGGTGCTTACTTATAGATTGAATTATGGTTAATCGTAAATAATAAATTGCATTTCATCGACGACAAGTAATACGACGGTAGGAGCCGTTTTTCCATTTGATTGAATTTAAAAACATGTACTTATAATAAAGTTTGGGAGAAAACGAAATGTGCTAGTTGAATGTAGCATTACAAATGTAATAAAACGAGAAATATTTACTTTGTCTGTCATAGCATCTTAACAACTGCAGACGGTTTTGATTTCGATCAGAGAACGTTGAAAGATAAGATGTGCTATAACTTTCATGAGTGATGTGGCTTGGGCTGACTCATTAAATAGCTCATCTCAAAGAAATTTCTCAAAAACAATTCATCAGAAACGGAAGCACTTTAGACGCAGTAGTTACTGCTGCTTTATACGTGACCAATTCTAAAGCTGTTCAATCGATATTGCTGGCACAGACTCCTAAACTAAACCACATAACTTGCTACATTAAAATCACTTTGGATATCACATTGGTTCCACTTATCATAGCGGAGTGAACTCTTTCATTTTGGCAACTGCAATGCCCAATCACTGTAATCACTCCCAGCGGTGATCATGTCGTAAATCTTATACTAAATTACAGGTTTCGTTTAGAGATGCCATCGCCCCAGCGTTATCAGTGAGTCATCTAGCTTGGATCTAGGTAGTCAGGCTTAGAGTTTTATTATGACGTTAAATTTGGAACGTGTTCTAGGTATTTAGCATGATCAGATCTGTAGGTGGAGGAAATATTTTTTGCGTTTGTCATTGGGTTTTTTATTGCAATGGTAGTTTTATACACTTAACTGAATTTCTATAAATTGCAATTTTACGAAATATATTTTGTTATTCGTTTGCTAAATGATCAACTAGCAGCTTAGTTAGAGCTATTTAATTTCTCCAATCCAATCTCGCTGTTCTTCCGGCCGGATTCTCCTCGCATCCTCCAGGATTGTGGGTTTGTTTGTGCCCTCTCATTTTAGAGGCAAAGGTACAATTTGGACCGCTGCCATCGAGATATTAGTTGGCTCTTGTGCTTACTTTATATTATTACATCTTTAATTTCGATAGAAAGAATAATTTGCAAAAAGTTACAATAAAGTTCCACATTAATGAATGTATTCAACCAGTTACATCAGTATTCTGAAATTCTTTCTCATTTTGGTATAGTTTGGGTTAATTCTCAATTTATTATTTAAATAATTATAATTAACCTTGACAGTGACATAGAGTTAATATATGCAAATTGCCATTGTACTCTTAATCCGACCAAGAAGTGATGTTATTGCACCCATAAGTAATTAATTACCCATTACGGATTTTAAGTCTACGAATATTTTAATGTTGATTTTTTAATGTTTTATCTAGTTGTTTTTTTTTTTACATAAAAACTACCTACTTACTGTCTGCCTAAAATTATGAACAGAGACTTCACACGGACATTGTACCATAAATATATAATAAATTAAAATTTATTATTTTTTCTTGCATAAGACAATAATTCAAATAATAAACATAATTAAAGATAAATAAATAAATAAATTCAATTCAATTTGAATCCGCATCCATCCGTCCATTTAGCCGGGACACGTTTTCCTAAGCTAACGGGACCTGTTATTTCATTTCCTTTTACCTTTGACAACCCATTTACGGGGACGTCATTTTCTTTATTTATACTATTGGTAGGATTTGACAAAAATATTCAAGAAAAATCCTAAAGGACGGTTATTCCAAAATGATCTTCAGTAGTGGAATCAGCTAAGTTTTATCACTCTACGAAAAGCGTACCGCAGAAAAATTGCGTTATTTTAAAGAGCCGTTACCTTTAATTTGCTTACATTTAGCTCAGGGGTGTTAGAGGTTAATACGTTAACTTTAGACAAGAATTAGATGAAATAGCGTCATTTAATGGAGGCATGTTAGTTCTAGCATTAAACGCGGATGGAGGCTAGAAGGCCGTGATGCACGTATCTCGAGTTTCATGTACAAGTGTAATGGGCTCATCATGAGAGAATGTAATTGCACAGAGCGGTATTGTGCCAAATAGCTGATCGTAAACGTACCTTTCCACCCGCGTTGCCATCTAGGCCTTGGACTAACGGACTGGGTTTAATAAATATTTAAAATGCAGCTTTCAGTGTTATTAATTTTATCTTCTTTTTTACTGCAACTCGCCTGATGTAAGGCGATAATATGCGCTACGATTCCCAACTATCGAAAAAGTTTCGATTCGAAATCTACTCTCTCCGTCTCCTTCATCCTGAATGTAGATGACGGAGACTGAGAGCATAAATTTGGAATCGAAACATTTTCGATGGGGTGGGAATCGTAGTGTAGATTTAGATACTAATTAGTTTGCGGCATGTTCGTATTATTAAGAATGTTCATTATCGCAAACTTTCTCATCGTAAGCTCAGCTTGTATGTCGAGTATTCTTAGTAGACTAGAAAATGTTGAATTAGTATAGTATAGTATAGTATAGTATAGTCTAACCATATATTCAACTTTCATAATCAAATAATGTTCAATGCCAGTCGCGAGAAAACCATTGCACTGAAAATAAATGTTGCTATGCAACATCACACTATTCATGTTTAGAATGCAGTCAGCCTCAGATTGGATTCTGTTAGGACTGATATAAATTACTAATGTAATGCGAATGACCTCACTTATAGCATTTTAATGAGTCGTATCGACTACGATTATGTTCACAGAGCGTCATTATCATGAGCCTTTGTGGAGGACGCTCAAATCAAGTTACGAAATACCAAAAGAAATGCTACAACAGCGTCAGTGTATAAGTCACTCAGTCATATTATTTTATGGCTGGTGTTTTTACGTTCCGATAAATGAATAGCAAGAAAAGTTTGAG
Source organism: Ennomos erosarius (assembly GCA_963580505.1). Taxonomy (NCBI): domain Eukaryota; kingdom Metazoa; phylum Arthropoda; class Insecta; order Lepidoptera; family Geometridae; genus Ennomos; species Ennomos erosarius. Next base: position 3,186,589 of record OY756984.1, read on the forward strand.
AATGATTTTAAAGTGTAAACCACACTTAAGGTATATATAAAGATATTGTAGTCCTCAAAATTTTAGCAACCAGCGGGATTAGATCCCTCGCCCTCCAACTCATCGGATTGGACGCTCTACCAATTGAGCTGATCGCTAGCTGCGGAAAGATTAACGGCTATGTGTCTCACCGACTAAGCAGTCGTAGAAAAGTTTGCATTACCTTAATTTTGGGCTAAACGTATATATAGGTAAATTCGTGTCTGAAATTATTACAGAATGTTGGAGAAGTAGAAGTACATATACAATTTTGTACGATAATATTGGATTGGTCACGGACGCACCGGCTTGTAAACGAGGTTGGACCGACCATATTCACGGAGAATTTTGAATTAGACTGTCACTGGGTCACGATCACAGCCCAGTGTGACATTTTGATTAGGATTCAGTATGTTAAATTGGTTTCACGTTTTAGAATCTAATTAATATGTTGAAATTGCAATATAAACACAAATTAGAATATTAGTAGGTTATTTCCATTCACTTAATATTGTGTAAGCAAAAATGTTAATCATTAATATCACTAAGTATAGGAGTGAAGCGACACACCACACTAGTATATAAAACGGGCCGGCCAAAGCTTTGACAGAACCATTTTAATGAGAGTTTCTAATCCTAAAATAGGGGCACAAAATGAAGATAGAATCGTGCGATACCACCATGCAACTAATAGGTCGTTGCCCGGCTGCAGCCAGCTGTGCATCGAAATCATCCAAGAATAGTTGACGTAAAGCCACCAGCATATATTCGCCGCCTACTTTCGCAGCAGTGCTAGGCCAGACGTGCAGCTGCTAGCACAGAGTCGATGGAAGATAATTAGCTAAGAAATTGCCTGGAGACAGCTAGGCGCCTTACATTGCACTCCGCAATAATAACACACCATACACAGTGACACACAAGCAAACGATTATAATGTTGGAATAGCTAGTCTGTCGTTTGCTGGATAGTTGATCATACTTGAATTTTATTGGAATAAAAATGTAAGTTTTCAAATTTAATTGCAGTCGCACCGCATTGTCTACTAGGTATACTTAAATTGAAGCTGCAGAGGACCAACTACAAAATGTTTGAGTGAAAGCATTACAGTTCTACATGCACTGATTAGCAACAGTTTGTATTGACATTGACAGCATTAGTGTCGAAAGAACAAATCGCCTGTAGAGCTACCACGAAACAATTTCAAAACCATTTTACAGAAAGCGTAGGCGTCAATTGCTCACGGTCTGATTTGCATATCGCCATCGAAAGTGTAGCGGTGAGTTGAGCCGCTCTACATAGCTGTATGCACCGCTAGTAATTACTGACTAAATTATGAGGAATTCTAATTCTAACCGAATTTTGCCAAAATAAAAAAGCATTAATAATTCAGATTCGCCGTTTTACGGCCACAGACGAGATTGTGAATCTGTGAAGTTAATTTTAATGAACTAGAAAACCAGTAGTACATGCAGAACGGCTACCGAGCGACAGATATTAGATGATCTTAAAACCGGTCCACTCGAATGTTAGCCGCTCCAGTTGTTTCGTCTCGCTCCCGATTGTCATGCGAAAGATCGCGTGAATCCCCGCGGAACCAATCCACACTTCAGTAATGGACCCTCGAGACGCTATACAAATCAACTGTTATGGATTAACCCGTTCATAATCTTCTGCAAACAAATAATCGAATCTATTGGTACATTTAACAGCGAGGGCGAAGTGGGCCAGTGAAAAAGTGAAGTTTCGTCAAATGCACCACTTACCTAATTCACGAGAGCGGAACCGATGCCGACGGAAGCATTGTGCCGCAGCATTCAGCTCGTTGCTGATCTATTGTGGCCGCAGTATTAGATAACGTGCTCACGAGAGCGCATACGAGACAATCACGACGATTTCACATTCGAACTCAAGAGCGAGAGCGATCAATCGCAGGGAAAATAACGCTATTAGAATAAACAGTGCAGCATGACATACCGACTTCATAAGTTCCATGATATTTTCCATTAGCCTCGTGAAGATCAATGATTAGCAGACGTGGTCGGAACGTAGAGTGCGATATTATCTGAAGCGCGTGAGACTGATACATCGCGCACCGCGCATAAGACTTCCCATAGCTTATTGCCGTTCACACGCCCTCAAGTGTTCGTGTTTTGTCACACACCTACGCATATTGACGTTCAACACCAGTGAATCATCAGGACCTTGAAAATGGCACGTCTGGAAAATGACCTGTTCTTGGCGACCATATCGTGATGGCCTGTCTTATAAATCAACAGTTTAGTAAGCGCCCAGCAAAGGTTTGATAGTACAGCTCATAGGTAATCCTGACAGGGGTCCATTAGAGCTGTGCATTGGGCCGGCGTGGGCGCTACAATGCCACTAACGAGGGTCCCGATATCATCTGACAGACAAGAGACATTAGTAAACGCTCGAGGGCCAACACAATGAGGATAGATAAGAAAAACTTGACAAAAAGTCGAGCTGTAGCTGTGGTCTACAATGTAAAAGAATTATGAGTTCTGCGGTGGTTGGCCAGCCTACAAAAGATTGTGATACGTCATGCTGTGCACAATAGAAGAGAGCGACAAGCAGCGTGTGCATCATGCATTACTAATCATGGTAACATACGTCTCATAACAACCTGAGCTCGCTTCTCACAAGGACAGGTTTATTTGTTTATTTACAAATATTCATAACAGTTACAGCACCATGTCATTATGTGTTCAGCCATTGAATTCAAAATTATGAAAAGTAAATTCTTAAACTTTTTTTTGTCATTACAATAATTCTGGATGTTCAATCAAGTTGTTCTAAACTTTTATTTTATGTTATTCTTTTTACTTTGAATACTCGCTAAATGTAAGCAGTCAACGCCTATAATTGCGATGACATTAACCATGTTACCCTTAGGCTGAGTTGCACCATAATCACGGTTAAAGTTACGGTCAAATTTTGACATAAGCCCGCCCCGCAAAGCGTGGAACGGTTATAGTTAGCGTTAAAGTTAGAGTTAAAGTAAGCTGGTGCAACTCAGCCTTAGTATTTTAGTCACATTCAATAGTAATAATGTACATTGTGTTCAATAAATAAATAAATAAATAAATAAATAAATAAATTGATCAGCTCAGCTATTTATTACACAGTAGAAAAAAACTATTATATCAAGGTCTTGACTTTTGTTTACAAATTGTTATTAAATAAGAATGCAATTGCTTTGGCTATTTCAAAAATTATAATTGGTTTAGCGAACAGAATCTCTGTATATGTCGTCGTGGCAACCGCACGCATAGTTTATAATTCACGCTATTATGATAACTGTGAACGACATGTTTTTACTTCTTATACAATTAACCGGTTCCATAACAAGCTAATTAAATAAAATTAATAGAAAAAATTGTAACAACAAAAAATGTTTTGATATATTCTACCTTATAACTATGTTGGAACAATTTGAGCGTGCGATTACAAGTGACACTAACATTGTCTTTCGGCACACTCCATCATCACACGAAAGATATTTTACTGTTATGCCCGGCTAGCATGCGCACCACGACAAAATTTTCTCGACACTTTATCTCGTGAGAGACCGTGACAAGGCTATGGTAGCGCCTGAGTGTGTCTCACTCTAACAGCGACGACAAGTTTTCTCGCGGTGCGCATGCTAGGCCATATGGAGGTCGTATTTCAATACATCGATTGCTTTCGAATTACATGACTCTGCTCGGCGATAATTTGCCATCATTATACCAGTACCACAAATTTATCAGTCGCATACATGTATCAAAAATTCGAGAATGTGGCGCGTACGTTTTTAAATAAGCCTGTAAATGCAGCAATTCGGAATCCTCTTGCAACAATTAATTGGCTCCTCTCAAAACCTTTGGTAATGATGGTGAAGAGTTCGTTGCACCACTGCATACACATGTAGTATTAAAACCAGTAAACAGAACATTATACTCACGTTTTGATTACAGTAATGGATGGAAGATAAATTAGGTGTTAAACTGTAATACAACCACTATAATGCAATTCCGACATCAATGGGCAACGATAAATAGAGCAAACACGGTTCAAAACTTAACTAATAGATCATTCTATTATTCTGCAAGTGAATAGTTAGGTAATATCAACTAGGAACTAACAGCAGTTTTTTTTGTCGTATTGACCTTTAAATAGGCATTCATAATGTCTAGTTGTCTAAATTAACTAATTTTAGCTAGGTTAGCTTTTATTCAAATCTAAAGCAAAGACCTTTAGCTGACATCAAAGCTAGCCGGTCATTTGTCTATTCATACTAAGTACTATAAAACTCTCTTTAATCATTAATGGATGTGATATTACGTGAAGACCTTACCCCTAAATGTATATCATATTATATGTAGAAACTAAAAGATCCCAGTTAGTAAATACAGTTGATACGGGAACAACGGTCGAATTGTTAACAAGCTTGTTCTAGATACACGCTATTTACTGAGCTCGTTATTTTTTATCTTTGCTACCGTTACTGTTTAAATGTTTTTGTTCGTTTACTAATTGTCTGGTTATGTACATACTCACTTTAATGCTAATAAAAATGTCGTATATGGGAAAATAAGATATTTACAGATTTAGAGCTACGGCATAGACTTAAATCATATTAATTACGTCAAATTACATCACCATAATTTCATCAAAACACTAATCATTATTATCCGTAACCGATTAGCAAAAAATTGAAATGCATTGTGCAAACGGTATTTTAAAATAATCATGGAGTCAAAACTCAACCGGAAGTTAAGATTACCCGTGAAATCAACATTCAATTAAATTCCAATTATGAAGCGCAATCGTAAAACCAAAAGGTTGGCCATAAAACTGAAAAGCTTTCTGCACACGAGCGGTTAGCAGTGAAGAGTTGGTGCGGTGTGCGCGGGCGCATTCACGTCACTTTCACACTTTTCCTGGGGCGACGCCCCCAGAGCCCGCCCTGCTGACGACGTGACTGCACCACCAAACGTTGCAACACTGATTATACAACGCGTTTAAAATAAAATTTTAAACTTCCATAGTCAATAATATTACTCACGTATTGTTTATTTAACGTGATATTTACCATGTAATTTATTTGTTTCGAGTTGCCGATGTTTCGGTACTGTTGCAAGCACCATGATCACGGACGAACTGTAGATCTTGCGGGTAGATGGTTCAACGCGTTTGTCACTTGAATCCTCATTAAACACTTTTGAAGTAGGTAACGTTTAACTTTTTCTATTGGAAAATTAAAATTAAAATAGTCAAAAGTATAAATCTTGATAATGACGATTCCAAAAAAATCAAAAATCCAAATGCAGTTATTGATTTAAAGAATTGCAAAGAAGCGATAGCAGCACCAATAAGCATTCATCCGTTAATGAAAAATTTCAAAAACTCAGCGTGAAATGTTGGAATCGATGAGGTTAGTCACGACCTTTCTCATAACAAGAATAAATAGGAACATAAACCAATTTAGATAAGTATAAGAATTGAATTTTTGTGAGATGTTCCTAATCTCGTTTGCAGTAAATAAATATTGCGACCAAATTGTTGCCAGTTGATATAACAGTACACGTTCGTGACGACCGCGATAGTTATCATTTGGTATTTAAAAAAAGGCACAACTGTGGACTAGCTAGACAATAATGTTTACAGTGAATGGTACTATCGAACAATCAACGGTAAAAATGAAACGAGTAATGCAGGAGAATGGATTAAACGGTAACAAGTGGGGAGCTCGGGAGGAGTTATTTAGTTAGCCTGTGATGACTAAGCGATATAGAGTTAAAAATAATATGCACATGGTGCAGATCACAGATAATCACAGACACCGCTGCAATTGAGTGAACGTCGAATCACGCAGTGCGTAGTTGAGTCACGCTGGTTCTGTATGCAGCCTTGTTAGTTCGAAGGCTATTCGTGCCCCTCGAGTGTATATTCATTTCACTGCGTTGTCTGCGGTCGGCCCATGTGATGATTCTTCAAGGCTTCATACCTTCAGTTCTTTACATACTCTACCCGGTTTACCTTCAAAGATCCAAGTCTTGGAATGCACTGTGCAACGGTAGGTCTCAAACGCAGCTAAAAAAGAAACGACAATGCTATGAGGAAGAACGCTTTAACGTCGTGTCGGTTCAACAAGGCTAATACAAACCAGTTCAGAATGGTTTCTGATACCTGTCGTTATGTATCATTAAAATTAGATATTGAATTCGTGTAATAATAAGAGCAATTGTAGGTATATTTATGGTAATTATTTCCTGCCTACACACTTAGTGTAACAAGATTTCGTAATGTATATAAACAATTCAAGTAAGTACATATTTGCAATTGTAATCACGAGTCTTTTCAATAAGAAACAATAAGCTGTGAAAATTCACAGCACGATTTGTGGCTATGAAAGCGTAAGCCGTAGAGCTAATTCAAACACAAAGTAAATTTTCACTTGAAATAAGAAACGATTTAGAAAGCGCTATAGCTTTTATATTATCTAAACTCGTGTTACGCGCAGTAAACGCTTTCGTTGCACCTGAATTGAAATCTACTTTCAATTACTAAGTAAATTGCTGTAGGTAGCTTTTTATTGCAATTCTTTAATTTTTATTGCGTTATGCTCGGTTCGAGTAACAGTGTTTTTTTTATATTTAAACAATCGTTAATAGACCTTGGAGATATTTGACGCTCTCCCTAAAGTTGAATGCTAATTACGTGTGTCTGATAGGTATTTTATGCAAACAGCTCTTTGTATTGTACGTTGTACGTACAGTTTGAAACCAGGACAATAGTCGTATGAATTGATTTAATACCGATCATTGTGCTTCATCCGGAATCAAAAGGATCTCTTTGTAAATGGAAAACAATAACATGCATCTGTTTAAATCGTGAATACTGAATGAAATGTTAAGCTGCTTAGCTTAACAGTCTATTATTAATGCAGTTTTAATGTTCAAGCAAAACATTATCGCTATGATGTAATCTATGAGTTGTGTAATCTAATTAAGTATAAATGGTAAATTATCAACATGATTTAATCGTACTTTCTAAGAAAATCCATGAGTTTGGTAGCATAATAAAATCGTTTATCGATATCATCACCACACCGATAAGGGACAGTTTGGGTAAGATATTATAATAAAGATTAGCATTTTATTGAATGCCTACTAACTGCTACTACTACCTACATTATAATAAAACAGCAATACTTATGGTCCAAAAAAGCCCCACTGCTTTGAAAACTTTAATTCCACTAAGGCTGAGTACGCACAGGGCAAGTATAACAATATACAACAACAACAGCAACAAAATACACACAGTAATCAAGCATGGCTCGTTAGCAAAGGACAAAACATGAGAAACATCTCTCATAAAGGCAGCTCATTAAAAAAAAATGAAGCCCTGTTCTGTTAATGGTTCAACCGGACGATGCTAATTGCGTAAGAGGCGTACGTAACGAGGTCTTAATTGGAATGCGCCCCAATTAATGGTGAGCTGCGTTCGTGCCGAGCTGAGTCCATTTTGGAAATTGGAGCGGGTGTTTACGTGTCGGTTCCCGGGTGAACGGCCGCCGGTGAAAGTCGGGACGCGGATATGGGTCAGGTGGTCGTTTACCCTCAGGTAAGTGTGGATGTCGCACCTCTCTCCTGCATCCCAGCCCAGGCCGGGACGCTACGTGGAATTATGTCATATCCAGTAGCCGCTTTGTTTGTGAGTCACAACACGCCGCCACTTAGCTGGCTATTAAACGCGTTATGGAATTTATTATAGTGAACGTGCACTTGGCACATACAAATGTTTGCTGTATCCCTTATGTAACAGGACAAAGAAAAAAACTATACCAACAATAATTTAATTTTTAGTCGTAGTTTAATATGTGGCGTAGGAAACATCGAGTCAGTGACAAAAACTCATGCACCTATTAATCAAATTAGTAGACGGCGTTTAAGAAAACGCTATGTATTTTATGGCATGTTTTGAGTTTTTTGGCTATTTGTCCAATATGCTAACATTTAATTACGACGTCAGATACAACGCAAGAGATGTACAGCCAAGGGATAGGATATCTGTTCAGTAGTAAACGTTGATTTGGACACTGATAGTGATAACTGATACGACATGAATATTCTGGATTCATAGTTTACAATTATCAAAATAACAGCCGAAGCGACGGTTTAACCCGACCGTTATGAACCGTGGCCCGTATCAAACAGCCCACTTGGAGAGGGTTAGAAGGTAGAACAAACTAACAGTACACGACACGACTAGCGGTGCAAATTACCATTTATTTGATTTTCTAAATAGAGCTGATAAACCAACACGAACATAATGTTTTAAGTATATTTTGCTTCTAGTTTATGATAGATGCGGGAAACTTGATGCGATAAGTGCGCGACTAACGTTTCTAATTGTAATATATATCAGACAATGCTGATGGTTTTAATATATTCATTATCTCTGGAACAGGTTTGGATGAAGTTTTAGGCGAGTGGACCACAATTGAATGCAGGTCCGAGCATTCCAGCCCCCATGCGGCGATGTTAAAAGAATTGATTAACATAATAGAGAAGGTATGTATGTAATTATTCTTCCTGTCTGTTTTGTGTTTCGCTTTCGGAGTAGTACCATACTATAATTTATTCTGTGGTAGTATGTAAAGACATTGGCAGCTTGAAAAGACACGAAGCCTGTGGTTTTTCAACATCGCTTACACTGTAAACATGTTCAAACAATATAAAAATGTTCTTTGATGGTTGTTTAATCTTGAAAATTTATTGCTTTTAATTATTGCTTTAACTTTCATTACGTTCGTAAAACTTTTCCCACTGTGCGCCGTTTATTTACGTCAGGGACTCAAGGACACAAAATCCAACTTTCACCTCCCACGGTCCTATAAGAGAAAGTTCAACTTTTTCAGAATGTGTTGAACCCGTTTTTTATGGTTTTAAACTGGTAGTTTAAAAATGGAACTCATATTGGATAACTTTTCGTTTCGTCTGTGTATCAAGGCGTTTTTCTCAGCACTGAAATTCATAAAACGTTTCACGGACTCATTCCTCACATAATGAGGTGTTAAGGTACCGGAACCCTCAGAGCGCTAGTTTTACTCGGTGCTTGTCCGTTATATCAAAAACCACAATGCACATAACACTAATTGCAAGACTTAGTTATGTTGATATAAAACAGACCATGCGCTTAATATGGACAAACGGACTCTTTGTCGTCTTTTAAGAAAGAGATAACTTGATCAAAGGATTCAAAGCGAATACCGAATCAAACGCCTAGAACATTTTGAAAAGCATTCATGTATGCCTTCATTAATCTAGATAACATGATACTTGGCTAACACATTACTGTGATCGGTATCGCAGGAAGTTGCTGTGACGATAATAAACTCATTTTTAGGGTTCCGTACCCAAAGAGTAGAGCCAACCCTATTACTAATGAACCCCCCTACCCCTACCCCATTACCCTATTATTTTGGTCTGTCACCAGGTATCTCATGAACAGTGATAGCTAGAGTTGAAATTTTCACAGATGATGTATTTTCGTTGCTCCTATAACAACAAACACTAAAAAACAGGATGAAATAAATATTAAAAGGCTCCCATACAACAACTGTGATTTTTTTATTCGTTCTTATTTTTATAGATAATGGTACGGAACCTTTCGTGTGCGAGTACGACTCGCACTTGGCCGGTTTTAAAAGGATGTAACTAATCTTAGGCGTAAAACTAATGAAGCCGTGCATAGCCAAAGCGGGTCAGCTAGTATTATATAATAACCCTTTTAAAAGTAAAGTTAGGTAAAATAAACTATTATGTTGTTTATATGTAAAAGATCACACGCTACTAAATACGACGCATATTTCCAAATTCGGATCGAACCTTCATTTTGAATTTACCAGGCTTCATTTAAGCCATGAGTACCTATTGAGCATGTATTGATGTCCGAATATGGAAGGAAAAACGATTTAGTGGTCTTCCTTATTATAGTCACGTACTATGAGGAAGTCAAACGATAAGACTTTATGTTCGTATGCGGATTCGAGTGTTTATTCCTAGAGCTGTCAAAACATGTTCCGCATACTAAATTACATAATTCACATTCACAAAGAAAATTGTGGATAACAAGCTAAAACTCAAGATTCATTTTGAAGAATGATCCTATATACATGATTAGACAGAAGGCAGAACGAGGGATAGATGGGCAAATGGTTGGAAAACGAGCCAAGACACGGTTCACACAAACGAAACAATTTGTTCGAAAGTTAATAGTGAATAATCGAGCGTTTTAACACTGGAGTTAGAAAGCGCAGAATCTTTCAGTCAGCCAATGGAAAATGTTATATTCTATTACTGGTATCACTTCTCGCGCCCTTTATGCGTATTATACGAGAGGTATTCTATAAGCCTGAACCACTCATGGCAGCTATAAACATTTATACAGCTTAACATAAAATCATGAACATACAGATAAACCTAATAAAAGTAATAAACTAAAACAACAACAGGTCCTATCTTCTCTTCATATATTACGCGTGAATTCAATTGAAACCAAGCGACAGAACCAAATTCGAGTACTAAAGGAAAATAAAATGAATATAAATAGTGAACCCGTAAGAAATTCAAGTTTATACAGCATACGTACGTAGTGTCACTTTTTCCTACGTATATGGAATGAAAAAATAAACCGTGGACAAAACAACCAGCCTTGGGACTTGAGTACAGAGAACTGTTCCAGATACAAGACAATTGTATAGAACAAAGCGGAGCTTGTACGAATAAACGAGCCTAAAGTATTATTTTCCGAGAATATCGAGGGCTCGTAGGTAATATGGACGAAAAAAGTAATAATAAAAAACGACATAATGGACCGTTGCCTTTTTGGGATCATTATTATAGAAGAGATTCGGCTTACCGAAAGTATTTTGCCGCTTACCTGTAACAAAAGAATGGATTATAAGTTTTACATGAATACTAAAAAGTGATTAAGATAAAACTAAGTAGTTTTAGTAAACCGATGATAAATCCTGAAACATTTCGTTAAAGTATTCCGTTAGATAAGCGTCACAGCCACAGCAGGGGGTCCAGTGACGTGCGAGCATTCGGTGACGCTATCTAAACGTAATTTTGCTTGAAAGCTTTACATGAGTCAATTTATTGGATTTAAATACTCAAAACCACACACTCTGTGGCACAGAGCTAGTTTGTTTTGTGGTTATTGCTCCTCTTGTATAGCTTCCAAAGGGCACGATATAGATAAAACGTTTTAAGAAACCACGACGCAAATATTTTAGATAACCAAACTACATATAAGTTTACATTTTATGTTAGTCAATTACCTAAACATATTATTTTCTAGAGTGTATACGTAGGTTCTATGGGATAAAATGCATACATAAGCAGTCATTGGTCTTTTTTGTAAAAATGAAACAAGTTTTGAATAGCATTTAAAAATACACATTCATCGTGATCTAGATGAATGAATATTCATGGAGGGAGCATTTGCATGAGTAATTGATAGAAGTAAAACATCAGTGTGACAGGCCGGCTGTGTTAATTGAACCGGACTGGGGTTTATCAAACGTAGAGTTACCATCTAGTACTTTGAAGATGGGATTCTTTGATCTTTTGTTTTACGAGGAATATGAAGCATTCCAGGCACGTAATCTTTGGCTACAATTTCGTACACGTAATTGCTCTTAATTTCAAGGCTAGCTTTCCAATTTATCTAATAACCCCATAAAATATAGTAATTCAATATTTCAATTAGACACACCTGTCATCACAATCTTAATAATAATTACTATCCTGGTACTATTTTAATTTGAATATTAATTGATGTATTCATAGGATCTGGTAACAACCGATTTTACTGTAGCTTAATGGAGATAGAACGGAGCAGGTAAAACATTGATGCATGATTAACTATCTGTAGTACAAACTAAATTATCGACTATTACAGTGAATATTTAAAAATGGAGGATATTGTCCGAGGAAACCAACGAAAGATGGCAATCTACGTACCGCGTAAGAAATCATTCAAGTTTAGAATTAAATAAGATTGAAACTCAATATTATACTGTTTTCTTATCGCTCTTGACTGACGTGGAGAATACTTTATTTATAGTTTTTTTTCAACCAATAAAAAGACAATATAAAATTGAAAAGTTAATGCCTGTTTTTTATTTGCTTTGTATTTTAAAATTACAAGGATATCGGGTGGATTGGATTGATATTTCTTGAAATTGGAACACTGACTAGCATATTAAATTAGAAATGTTACCTACGGCTACTTTTTAAAGTCATTTAAAATTTTGATTGAAATTGAAAATTGGTTGATTGAAGAACACTCGATCGCGTTTTCAGAACGTTTTACAATTAGGAAGTCGCATGTCTTGTTCTGGTTGTGCAACTTATTACTGTGTCAGTATCTCAACCAGTCTGGTCTAGTAGCTAGACCTACAAAAAACCGTCTCAAGTTTCATATACTCGGAATAAATTGTAATCAAATAATGGTTATATCGGTGGAAATATCGTCGGTCGGGGCGGTGCATTGTTGGTATATCTAATGGATCTAGCTACTGGAACTCGTGTGAACGTCGGCGACAGTTGAAGTGCATGCTGAATAATCTATCCTTTGGAATTCACTCTGCGAGCTCAACATTTCCGATTACGAGGATAAAACTGCCGCTTTGTGGACTAAAGGCATCATTGAACCAACATACATATACTAAAGCTACTTACTACTACTACTCTATAGTTTTTCTATATTTGTGATTTAATATATTATATGAAGTGATATCCAAAGATATTTGTAGTTCTTTAAAATTATAACAACCAGCGAGATTTGTACTCGCGTCTTAAATTACAATTACAATCAAATGATACAGTATAATCACTCCATTTTTAACCACAGATATAACAAAATAAAAAGAGCTTTTTCGTTTACGTTTGAATTATAGGCCAATATGAATGAAAAGGAAGTAAATGAAATTCATGACGGTTGAGGAAAATAGAAGAAAAAGACATACTATCTGCACCAACCGTGAATAAAATAATACCAAGGCAAGACGATCGTGAAAAATCTATGATTCCTTATTCCTTTCTCTATTATCTTATACATGAGTTGCATGACTCAATAAAAAAAAAACATAGTTTTATCGACTTTTTCGACGTCAATGCAAACAGGTGTACCGAGCAACGATGCCTTCAGGCTATGGTAATTCAGAACCACTTAGTGTGGCAAGGGACGGGCCGGGTCGATGAGGCCAAGGATACCTTGTGGCGAAGGAGGATTTTAGGTTGTTTGCTTTTATGTATTATTGTCGAGTTCCACTGTTCTACCTATAGGTTTAAAGTGTAATCTACTACCAATGCGCATGTCTAATTAATAGCATACAACACAATACAATAATATGGAATAGCTATATTCGTTGTTAATATTAACTAACAATGAATATAGCTATTCGATATTAATTTACGTCATGCTCATAATAATTGTAACTTATCACAAGTTCCTCGTGAACATATATTTCAATATCATATCTTTAGGAGAATTACTTTATTATAAATCTAGTATTGTTATTGACATGATAATTCAGCGTCGATGTTAAAGTTATGTTAATAGCGCACTGAGAAATGACCATTTAATAAGTAACTGCAAATTTACAGCAGGTATATTAATTAATCAAGGGCAGGACAGGTATATTAAATTAGATACATATATAACACAATAATGTTTGTTGTGTTGTATGATGATGCTACCTACAACTGTTATTTCTATTAACTCACTACAGAGTAGAGACAGCTAGAGAACTTAAATCAGTTTTATTTTTTTCTACGCAATTTGTTAGTTCTGGAATTATAAACTTCATACCAGTGATATACACTTTGTATACAATGCAAAATGTGTCAGTTTCTCTACCTATAAGATACATAGAAGCCAAGGCTTTGATAAACCTAATACGTGAACGTATAAAACATAATAGTCAGAACTAAGGTCGCTCTGATAACAAAAGATCCAGACTAATAGGCAATTACTTTAGTGAAACGAGAGCAATTACCCACAAATAGAGCGAATTGGTGCGGCACGGAAAAAACCTGTATGAAATGTCACAGAGGGTCGATCGGACAACGTACTGATGACCACTAATGCGTCAATTTAAACGCAATGGCTTTCATTTGACAGAATGTTTAAAAGACTACACACCTACAGCCATATCATGATAGCGTTTGAGCGTTCACGTTTACCGGGCAGGTCAAATGAGCAGTATCCGCCAGGAGACAATCTCGTTAACAAATCTACAACAATAATGTTACCTACCGACCGGCCGCTCCCGCCTCGAATGTAAACCGTCGACGTGCACGATCTTCATTACACGCACAAATGACTACCTCTATAAATGTCACGCACCAAACGAGTAGTGTGCGCTTTGCAATGAAGAAACAGGCTCAACATCCGAGAAATGCCATCGTGACGTTCGCCCACTGTCGATAACATCGCATCGCCAACGAGCTTAAGGAATTGGGCCTCTGAAACCACGTATTTATTTTATGTGACATGGAAGCAATTTGTGTATATTTTTTGTCTCGAATGCGATACAATCTCATTTATATTGTTTGGATAATGGATTTCGTTGTTAGAATAACATCGTTGTAAAGGTCTAGGTTATACGGAAGCGGTATACCAGCAGAGCAGCCCGTCTATTCTTTAAATTGTAGGCTGCCAACAAAACCAATATGCATGATGTATGCTAGATGGTAGTTTGCGTTCTGAAAATACCCACGCTTCCTAAATCATAAAGTCGCACTTTATCCTGCCATTAAAACTAAACGCCAAGTTTTAATGGGATAATCTGACGTTATTATTTTTACGAGGAGCAATCAAGGGCGCAGCGATGTCGGTCATCCATCATGCTTATGATTCAGCAAAACATTATAATAAATTGTTGATAGACACATTCAGTGGACTATGATCGCCCTACTTTGTCGTAGGTTGTTACTGATCGTAAACTTTGTCCGGAGTAATGTGATGACACGCTGAATTAATTGCACGACTGCGTCTCGCTGATGAATCAGACGGTCAAGGTGAATAGAATAGTGTCCACCATGAAGTCCGTGAACCTCCTTAGCCTTTGTTCAGATTGATTAAGGTTGATGCTACTTGAGAAGAATCGAGGTCCAAGTTGGATTACGTTAACGAGCTCTAATAGGATTACACTACACATGCCGGTGTGTCCCAGTTCAGCCGAACGGCGGCGGCGGCGGGCGGGCGGCGCGGCCCGTTAGCGGTCGGCCCACACCCGTCGCCGGTTTGTGACATTATAATGATTGTGTATTTATCGGTATACAGCCTGTAGACGTACAGTCTATTGCTTCTCTCGGTAAGCTGTCCAAAGCGCCATCAGTCCGATGAGAAATTATCTACGGTCGTGACTTCCCACACCGCCCGGCGCTGCATCGAGTCAATATTGCCGCTCCGATAGAAGGTGAAAGCCTCGTTAATGAGTACGATGACAAATCCAAAGTTATAGTAATTTAGCATTCACATCACGCGGCGTAATTGTATGAGCCGGCGCGATCATGGACCGCGTGCCATTTTACTCGGCCGTGACTCACGAATTAGAGCTGAGTCGAGATCGTAATTATGGTTGAGATATTTCGTGAACACCCACTCCGCCAGTCTGAGATAGATCGCTAGACCATCATAAAGCATGTTAATTTAATCACAGGTTCAATTAAGGCCAATAATTACTAATTAGTAAACGCACCAAGTAGAAGTATTCCAGAAACTTCTATTAGCTAGCTGTGAGCCAGTGAATCACAGAAAAAATACCTACAATCTGCATGTTTCTAGCAGTATGAATGGTTTCTAATTACGAGCCAACCAACAATACAATTAACACGTGTTACATAAGTGTTAAGTCTATAATATAGGTAAATGAAGTCCACGAGTAGGATGAGCAAATAGTAATTACCAGCAGCGAGAAACATACATCGTGACAGTTTATAGACTACGTTACGTTGCGGAAATGTATTATGATGTGAAGATGAAATGTAAATATCGAGTTATACTGCGCAAAATGTTTGCTGATTACAATGTGTCAATACTCTATGTATACAGGATATGGCTCTAATCAGAACAGAAAATAATACAAAATACACAGAATACATTGTCTCAAAATGAGGAATAGCAGGGTTCATTAACAGGTTGTAAACTCCCTCCATATGTCATTAAAGTCAGTCAGATACGAGCTAGAGATTAGTTTAGAAAGTGTCATGTCGAACAATAGTTAAAAGTGGAGCAGGCGATGACAACGCTGCTCTCCAATTAACAAGATAAAGCGAATGGGAGGAATCCGCAGTCAAACACAATGTTCAGTTCAGACTAATGAGGCGGTAGAAAGCGAACAATCTCGCGGCTGCATCGACGACACGCTACTTATCTGAAAATCCTCAACGCCTGGAGATATTTAGTTGACTAACAAAAAACATCGAATTGTGTGGTCAAGATCACGTCGCAGCAATCATGGAAATTTTAGGCGATACTATAATAATTATTTATTTATTTATTTATTTGTGTAACAAAATCCACAGCTCTTAAAAACAAATATATATAAAACTTATAACAAAACTAAAAGCCAATAATGGATTTACATTTTACGAATTTATCTTTGTATAAGCAAAAACGACAATCACTAAACAGATATAAAACCAAACAATTAATACTTATATAAATAACCATAACATAACATAACAATACCTAATAATAAATAGTGTCTTCCCTTGTAGTGTGCCTACTGCCTAGTGTTCAACAACGTAGGTATGCACTATATGCTTGTAAACATGTACCTAATTTTGCGTGTGATTTTGAGGTTATCCCGTTTTGACTCCAACTGCACCCTCATCATTAAGGATTTGAAGAACCTCCCGTTTATAGCGCAAATTGTTGATGTGGAAAATATCAATGGAGCCAAATAATTTAAGTTCTGTGCAAGACTAAAGAGTGAATTTTGGGCATAATTAGTAGCCGAGTGTGATACAGCAAAAAGATTCGTATGTCTTGTTCGCTTTCTTGGCACACAAAACCTCAAGATTTTTGAAACTAGATCTGGACTATCAGTATAGCTGTTGCACAGTCCATGCAGAAGTGACATGTCAGAAAGCTTGCGCCGATTTTCTAGGGTAGTAAGATGATGATAATTACATGAATCCTGATAATCCTCAACATTATGGTTGCGATAACACCTAAAGTTTAAATTTTTTACAAACTTACTCTGAATGCTCTCTAAGTCATGGATATAAATGACATATTGCTGATTCTACACCGTGCTACAGTACTCCAAGATGCTACGCACATAAGAGTAGTATAAAACTTTCAAACAAACATTATCAGAGAATGGTCGACTAATCCTCAATATAAAGCCCAGGCTCTTGTAGGCCTTACTAACCATAGAGTCCACATGTCCAGAAAATGAAAGTTTTGTATCCATTACTACCCCTAGGTCCCTAATACAATCTACTTTGGTTATTTATGTACCTAAGTATACAGCTTTAGACAGAAACGTTCAAGAAATAAAGACAACGCTGATTCATTCTAAGAATTATTGAAACAAAGAAAAACTAAGTTTAGAAGATGTGAAAAGCTAAGATTTTAAATTTTGGCAACATGCCGGGGAGAAGGAACATTTCTGTAATTTTTCACAGAGGCGCGTTAAGACATTCGTAATTCCAAATGTGTCACGAAAAATTAATTGTAACTGTAAACTTGGAAGATTTAATAGATGTCTTTTTTGTTGTCGCTCATACGCAGAAGAGATATTATTCGAATCAGATCAGTAATATTACTTCGGTATACACAAAACACAGACATAAAACAACTATTACCAATGTAAAATGATGTCACGTCAAACAAAATAAATACAGAAACGACCTTTAGGCGCGCCCTTTGTAGACCTTGATAGGTGACTTACTCGGAGGGAAACTTAACAACTGAGTAAATATGATCGTGTATAGATATCAATTTGGAAAACTAAAGAAAGTATGTTATGCTCCTGGAATTCTGTAGATTCCCAAGCAATCTATTGAGTTATTGACCGATAGCGAAAACTTCGAATTCGAACGTCGTCATCCAAGATGAAAAACTGTTGGCTCACGCTGCCGTACAAGTATTTTCTGAGGTCGTGACTATAAGGTCCCGCTTCCTGAATTACTATACTAGTTAAAAGGATTCTTTATCAGAGGCAGAGGTCAGGCATTAACTATTTTCGATAGCCACCGTTATCAAATATTACTTAACTTAATAAAATTCCAGACGTGTTAATTTACGATGTTTAATTGATCCGATGCCAAAGCCGGGAATTAAACGGAAATTAATCAATCCGTTGGCAAATGCCAATGCTCGACCAGACGTGCGATATTTTTAAGGGGGAAATGAGGGACGTGTATATGGTTACTGAATAAAGCTTTAAATTAAAGGTAATGATAGTTGAAAACACCAGTAGAAAGCAGACCATGTTATGGAGCACAATTAACGTGAATGCATTTATGGTATTTGTGTAGTTAAGCCGTCAGAGGGGCATGTCACAGGATATGCGGTCCGGTGAACTCGCCTCATCAGATGTCCCCTTTTAAAGTCCATCTAGGTATAGAGGTACCAATTTCACCGATGTTAGCTGACGCGTGCAATAAAATTCTGCATTGTACGAGTATAAGTGTTTCGGATTCGCTGCCGGTATAATCGAGGTTATTTGATTCCCATACGACGAACAGTGATGGCGCCTAGACGTGTCGTAATCGAGGTTTACTTTCACTGGTAAGACTTTGTAAATCTAGCAGTTGGATAGGCAAAAACCGCATCAAAGGGCTTAGGAAATCGTCCGCGTCTGAATATGGTTAGGTAACGCGAACTTGTTAAGATTTAAACAAGCACACGGATCGCGGCTCGGTTCTTCAAGTTGCACAATGTGAACTACGATGCATAGAAACAGAAGCGTTGTCACGAATCGCGACACGAAAGGCTGTGAAATATAATACAAGTAGGTTATTTAGAACGTGACCACGCTGTGATACATTACCTGACATGCTGT
Organism: Ennomos erosarius; assembly: GCA_963580505.1. NCBI lineage: Eukaryota > Metazoa > Arthropoda > Insecta > Lepidoptera > Geometridae > Ennomos > Ennomos erosarius. Next base: position 3,205,706 of record OY756984.1, read on the forward strand.
GTGGCTATGTGCCTGTTTTAGGATAGAAATGCATGCAGCTCCCTCGCCGTGCGGCTAAGCAAACCATAAACGGTTGTTAAGTTTATGGAGAGTGTAAATAATATTCATGTGCATACTTAAATGTAGGTACTTTTTGATATACACATAAGAGTAATAATACCAATACATTCTCTGCCTCTTGTTCCAGCGGCTTCTTTTTTAGGTCGTAAATAAAATCAGTTCTACAAACGAATTAATGGTGATCAATATTCAGCGCTCGCGACAGACCTGTCTGAAATTGTCATTTGCTATTTAAGTGGCAGGTATTATTTAATATGAGCATGATGCGAAGCTATAACATATGAACAAGTGGACCTGCCAAAGAAGGAAATACTCATAGTATTCCGTAAATATACATTTGCATAATAATAAGATGACATGTGTCTCACCTTGGATGGTCAATACAACAAATAAGCAATTCAAACCTGTATGATGTTTCCTAAATCCTCCATGTTAGAGATGTTATGATTGTGACACAAGATGACATAATAAAAGGAGACTATTTTGCAAAGGACTGAGTCAATGTTAACATAATCGAAGGTGTGTGCAATGATGCAATGTTTCGTAATAGCCATGCAACATGAAGTTTCATTGATTTACTAATAGCTATGAAAATAAATAATAACATAAAATAAGAACACTGAATACAGGAGGAACTTAGACAAATATGTAAAGCATAATACATAGACAGCACTCAGGAAAATCTTTGGAATATTACTCAACGTCCCTTCTCCATCGCAGTCCTTGGCCGCATCGAGGCGACCCATGCCCTACACAATATATTAGCATATCCACAAAGTACACCGTGCCATTACGCTACCGTAGCATGTGTTTGTTCACTATTCAATTCACGGCGTTTACTATCTGTAATATCAAATTTTATCGAGCACTTTAACTAATGCTTTTAAACGACATGTTATTTTTCGTTCTTCGTTATATGTAAAAGTTGTGCTAAGGTCGAAGACGTCGACGTGTCCTCATATTATCTTCCTAGTCAGGTCGGTGACAGCTACCTTCCAATCTAAGTAATATTTATGTATAATTACGAGTAAATCATCAACAATTAACTGTCATACTACTAAGATTCCCTTACGAGTGGTGCAATTCTCGCATTAGTCAAGTGTGTATAGAATCTGCGATGTCTCTTTCTAATAGCGGGACCGAGTTCGGTATCTTCATATCGGTAATTGCGGTAATCGTCACAGTAAACATTCACGGTGTGGTGTAGATGGATGGACTCGTTTATTAGGTTATATCGCAACGCAACATGTTTTAAGGCGGCGCTCTTGGTGGTCTCAAGACTCGAAGAACACGCTGCTTCTTTAGTTATATATTGTTTCATAATATTTTTCATAGATTCAATTATAGATAAGTGTCGATGTTATTAGAAGAAAGGTCAGGCCTAAAATAATGTATCTTATATTATTATCTACAAATAACTACATCTGCAAGTGTATTAAAAATTAACCCTGAAAAATATGCATCTCATGCGTCTATATAAAACGCATACAGATCAATAATAGACTTGAAAATCTCGTAGATATCGAAATGTACTTACCGCTAGCTACTAGCCTTAACAATAACATTACTTCCCTTAGCAACCCTTTTTGTAAATAGACACTTCGAAGCATTCAACGTTCGCCAATTATGGTTATTTAGGATAATGCACTCGTTTACGTTGCAATGTTTTGTTAAGTACCGAATAACGGTAAAGTCTTGCAAGCTGCTAAGCGTGGGCTCGGCGAAAGCACAATTCATGAATTCGTTAAAATACTACTACCAATACTTAGGATACCTTTGTACCAAACATAAGATTCTAGTAATCTACGGCATATCTTTATTAATGAACACAAACAGTGAAACATAGAATCTTGTCTAGCACACATGATTCCAGAAAATAGAGAAACGAATCAGTAATGGGATTCGGAATCGAATTCCCGCGATTATGTTAAACGTGTTCCCGATATTGCACAGGATTCCACGTAGGTAAGTAATCGAACTATAGTAATAAATCTAAAACGATTTCAATGGTTTCCATTAAATGGAAACCCGGAAAAGCTGGACTTTAATGCTCGTATAAGTAGACTGTAAAATAAGGAACAAGTATAGTTTCTTGTTAAATTAAATGGAATCAATACAAATGTGAAATGAGGCCATGTTCTCATCTTTGCTGGGAAAATCAATTATACCCGAATCCGATGCAAGTTAAATGTTCTAGTTCGTTCAATCATCTATATCAGTCGATTTGCGATGGTTGACTATGGTCTTGTTCTTGGACATCGACCTCCTATCTTGAAGGCAATCCCGAGGGATGTTGCGTGGAAAATTCTCACATGGATTAAAGTCAAATGGACGCAAAATCTACGAAAAGCAGTACCGGTTACAAACTCTTCCTATAATCTAGTAACTTGATAATAAAAAGCCTTGCAGACCAATAAACAACTAAACTTCATTTTTACCCCACTACTGTAAAAAGGAGGGTATACAACAAGCCACTTAAACCGCTGTCATGAATTTCAAACTCCTTATCATAAAGTTCAGAAAACCTATAAATCATCGAGGTATATCGGACATACATAATCATAACAAGTACTTGATGTCTGTTTTATTTTCTTTCCACACCTAATGGGTCCCTAGATACAGGGAATCCTAGCTAGGGTCCAGGATCTATGTACGTGATCGTTGGGCGTTATTTATTTATTTTACTTTAATGGTATCGATCAACGGTTTAGTGTTATGTCCGCCACAGAATTGATTTTCCACGTACCTAATGAAACCTTTATCGTAAGAAGATTCTGATCATCTTTGTTGATGCTTGCGAAGGGCAATATAATACAGTTAACGACGCGATAGGAAACTGATGTGCTAAGGAACGGAAATACAGATGGATGACAGTGCAAAAAAAAACGACTAGTAAAATCAACACATTGCTAGTCAGCAAACAAAGCGAGTTGTTGAGAAATGAGGCCACACGAAGGGCCCTGCATACAACTGAGTACGAAAGTGAATTACACGCTCCAAGGCTGACCGGTCTCTCCTCAAACCAAGTGACCTTTACCAGTCGAATGATATCCTCGTTCCCGCGCCGCCACACGGTATTGAAATAACACATTATTAACAAGAGCACTGAAATTGTAACATACTAAATTCAGCCTTAAAATAAGCGCCGCAAAAGACTTTCAAAACTTTTTGCTTGAAGTGGAAAAAATACATTTTCTTAGATTCAATATAATAAAACGGAATGTTAGTAGCGTAGGCGGAATGGTACAGTTGTTGCTTTGAAGATTTCATAAAACCAAGACATTTAAAACGAGAATTATAAAAAGCTGCAAAGATAAGGTAGAATTTATTCTGAAGGCGATCCACAATATTATGTCTCTAAACTAAATAAAAAACGGAGACAAAAAGTGTTTTAATTATGGTCTATCTATAGAAATATGATCCACAATTTTTATTGTAGGTTTGTCAGCGAGACGTGAAACTTAATCGCAAAGATACAAAAAACACCTAAGATATTATTACAACTTCATTATTTATGATCTGGCAAAAAACTAAGATAATTTTATCCGTCTGAAAAACTATTTGAAACCATAAATATCTCCAGAGCTTTTGGCTAAGAGCCGAGAGCTTAAGTGTTTCCCGAAAAGTTAAGAAAGTTAAGTCTTACGAAAAAGTTTACGGACTGTTTTGTATTTAGAATTTCGTAATAGTGGGAAAAATGGCAAAGCTCTCATTCATCTACGTCAGGATTATAAATTTAGCATGCAGAGTAAAATAAAATTCGAAAATTCCACGAGAACCTTCCGCTAACAAATCAGCTTGGTAGCGTTTGCTCCAATCAGACACTATCAGGGGGGTTACAACGACGTGTTATAGAATTATTACTTCAATCATACTTTGAAAAATGACATAAAATTAAGAATATTGTAATGTTGTTGACGCAGAGCAGTTTTGATGACGTCACGTTAAATCGTTCACTCGAATACAACTGTCATGTTTACCGTCGATCATGTTGACACCGACGCGACGTGCGACAGTGGTAACGCTATATAAAATATAGACGTCTCGTTCTCGCGCCGGAATACATTATTAGTTCATGGTACGAATTCGAACAATATTATTGTAACCTTGAAGCATTACTGTCACGAACCATGATGGTTTTGTATTAGTTTGTGGTAGGGCTGCAGCTTTCATTTGCATCTCACTTCTTGTCCTTTTCTACATAAACGTCTGCATCATTATCTTTAGTTTTGTTTCCATGGCCTGAATCAGTTTCTTTATTACCTTTTGGTTTTGGTGTTTACCAGCTCAACGTAGGTGTAGGTGCAATTTCTAACACTTATTTATAACAAGTACTTGCATGCATATTGGACAATAAAAGTGATTTTCTTCATGTAACGTTTAATTTAGATCTCATTCCACAAACATAAAATCTCGCCCATCCAGAACGTCGTATTCATATAAAATGTATTTATTCATTGGATACAGTGATCCCGACGCATCAGTTATATCAAATCTGATTTTCAACAAGAGTACCGTTTTGTTTTCGAATTTTAAATTGAATTGAATTTTAAATTTTCACTGCAGTAATAAATAAACCATAGCACTGTGAGATGTATGAGCCTCCTTTATAGTCAGGCAGAGAACTTGCACCTACAGACATCGTGCACTAAGTGTTTCGCTTGTGTCTTGCCGCGTGGTGGTCTTTTGCACAGAATTCACTTTAGAATTTTAAATTAATAAAACTGATCCATCACGTTTATATAAACTTTTACTCTATGGAGAGAAACATAAAGTGCCAGTAACCCCAAATTCGGGTGTAAAGGCATTAAGGCACCCGTTGTATGAATACCCGTTGATAAAAACCTTTGTAGAATGACCCGTTTTTCCGTGGAACTCTTATTTTTATTACAGACCAAGGTTTTTTTTTTACTTTGATCTCGGCAGTGCAAGCAATCTGTGTGCCGATTTTATCATTATCGGTAAAGCCTTTTTGGTGGAAAGCCACATAAACGCACAAACAGACAATGTTTCACTTCTATATTAAAATAGTAGGAAAATTAGCATCGTTATGTACCTACTTATTATGTCCATGTAGTGTAGGTAGTGTCTAAGCACTTATTAAATAAGTCAACATAGTAACAACATGTTAGCTCAATATCTATTTATGTTAAAATTAATAACCATTAATATATTACCAGAACTGTAGACGTAATTAAAAACTTCCGGTTGATTAAATTTGCTAATCATATGTACGTATACTCGTTCGATTTTATATCATCGCGAGTAGGTAACGGGGTGGCCGAAATACTTAGATTTGACTATTACCAAAATTCGACGAGTATATTTGATATTATACTTACGCATGACATTTTTTTAAGATATATGGCTTATTATAACTGATTAAGGCAGTGAAATTAATACAGTAAGTAGAAAAGTTAGGTATTAACATAGTAATAAACTAAAATCGGCCCGATAGCTCAGTTGGTAGTATCCCCCTGCCTTCTGAACTGAGGGCTGTGAGTTCGATTCCTACCCAGGACAAACATTTGTATGATGAACATAGATGTTTGTTCTGCGTCTGGGTGTTATATTGTATTCTATGTATGTATTTACAAACAAAAAAGTATCTAAGTATTATATCAGTTATCTGGTTCCCATAGTACAAGCTATGCTTGGTTGGGGCTAGATGGCGCTGTGTGAAATGTCCACACATATTATAAAAAAAAAGGATGGCAATTAATGAGTATGGGTCTAGAATACGACCTAGAAAATATTTATTAAACAGAATTAATTTTTATTTTCATTCATAGACAGTTAGACGAATTGTCGAACTCTTTAGGTATTGCATGTTATGTCACAAAACACAAATAATTTTGAAAAAAAAATTTGAATAAGTTTTGAAGGAATACAAATATTAAGACATTTGTGGTCCAATGCCACAAAAAAAGCCAGAAATGTTCATATTGCCATGTAGTCTTTGCATTTAAAAAAAAGAATAAAAAAGGCGACCTTATCGATAAAAGCTGTTTCCAGGCCATCTCTGTACGAGACGTATTTAATATCGAAGAGTAGTAATGAGCTAGGTGCATTTAACTACTACTTTATACTAACGACATATAGATAATAATAAATTTTAATTAATTACCAGGACGAAAAACCAATCCAGATACAATTAGTATAGAGTCAGTAATATCAATTCGAATTCAAAAGGCCGAAGCAGTTACTCGCCCCATGTACTGCACGTTACGCAATCATTCTAAACAATCAATTGGCGCTTGCAACTTTTTGCCAGCAAAAACGAACAAAAGCAATCGATCACTTTTGCTACAATGCTATATTAGGTATCGACAGATCACGTACGCGATTCAATTCGGGGTCGCCTGAACAGTATGAACTAAACAACTCTTAGGTAACACGTTCATCTTGATTACGAGATACAACTGACAAAACAGAAAACAACACGACGACGGTTACCATGTGTGTGATTTTCCTCATGGTTTGAGGTTTCTAGAAATAGTTCGTTAAGGTTTTATTGTGGGCGTGATGAGAATAATCTGGCTGTTTATACAATAAAACATATTGTTCTTTATTAACTTGAGTTTGGTCTGCAATGTCTTGCTTACTAATTCACAGAAAATTTTAAAAGATTCGAGATATACAAATGTACAACAAAGTGTCCGTAAAGTAAATCAATGGCCCCATAAAATATAGCCTTTAGAATCTTTACATAATATTGACCAATGCTTATGGAAAAGAGAGCATACAAAATGAACAACGGAAGCTAGGCAGACGGACAGCTCAATAAGCTTTTACACAAACAGTCTGTTCAATAATTAAATTCAAAAATAATAGACATTCCAATATTCAACACAATTTCAGTCTAACTTAAGTTTGTTCAACCATTTTATGATAATCATCGTAGATAGAAAACTTGCTTCCTATATTAATTTATTTAAGTGCAAGGGAGCCGAACACTGATGAAAATATACTGGCTGTGATACCGGCTGATAATAGAGTAATTATGTAAATTATTACGAAAAATGCAAGGCACTAAGCAAGACTGAATCTACATAAAAAGTGTTCTTATGACCGTTTCTCTGATCCGTGCCGGATGAAAAAAGCGTTCAGAGGGCAAGTGGGCGGACACACAAGCGTGTCCGGTGACAGGACACTTCGGCATCCCCAAAGAATTAACTTTTTAGAGCAGTGAAATATGAACGTGGCACTGGTGGGGTGGACGCGGGTAAGCGTTAAGTGCATTCCGGTGTCGGTCTAGGGTTTCATTGTTGGCGGCATGCCCTCCAAGGTAATAATAAAAATGCTTGTGATGTTTGCCTCGGGATAACATAACGAGAATTTCGTACTATTTAGAGGAGAAAGTAGATCAGTGGTCATTAAGATTATTGCTGCCAACTAACGCACATCGAGGATTTTTTTATTATTAGTTGTTGAGAAATCATTTATAATGGTTATAAAATAAGTACTAATTTTGTCGTAAGTATCGTTCTTTAGCAACTGAAAAACCGGTTAGTTTAGGCTACAGCGATTAAAATTTAAATCTCACAGCTCATCTGGCACAAAGAACTCTGTCATGACGAATGTAAATCAACTGTAGTTATACAGCTTTTTAATGAACAGTTAAAATCTGCCATCAAAGTAAAGCACCTCGACGGAAAAAAGTCGTTTCGTGCATCTAACAGGACTGTTATGCAACTTTTTCAGGTTTTAGGTACGAATACGAACCGTGTAGTTTTTGCGATAAAAACGTGCGAAATAAACGTGAACCCATCATTATGCAACCGGGCTCCGCAGAGACGGTGAAAATAGTTACGTCATATGCAGCAGTCACGAAAACATATTATGAAGAATAATCGGCGTGAAGCAAAAATGAATTTCACCTCCTTTTATAGGTCACAAAGGCAAAGAAAGAAATAAATAATATTATGTATACAGACACGTATATGCATGTAAAAATAAATAATATACAATAACAAGACTATTATGTGGTAGCGCAATATGAATTATATTTAAAAAGGATGAATAAAAATATATTGTCATTTTATGGTGTCAGTGAAATGTTGGAGCATAATATTCATAATTCACCTTTGATATAATTTTCTATATTTCAAATGGACTTTAATTATGGTCCCGTAAAACGTTTAGGTGCAGAGTAGTGCGTAATGCAATCGCAATATATCAGGAGTGTCACCGAGATATTGCCGCGGCAAATAAATACCTAGATATCTTTTATATTTTGCATCGGAAACCAAATCGATAAATTGTGAATGCGGTAGGTAATAAATACACTTGTAATTGCATACTTGAGTTACAGTTTTTTTATGGCGCAGATATCATAGTCATGTGTGTAACTTGGGTAGATTTTTCAATGTTGGTGCATGTTTAGTCAAATATAAATATTATTTGCGTTTTGCATGCAAGACGACAGTTATCCATAGACATTTTATTTTTTACGATCCTACGGATATTTGTGGATACGTCTTTTTATGACACTCTTAATTATTTCCAGTATTATGACTATTATAAACAAAAAGATAACTAATATTTTGAATTACACTAAAGCTGTATTTGAATGCATCTCTATGCTAAAGAATACTAACATTAAAATAATAGTTTAGTACCTACTAGTAACTACTAAAATAGTAAGCAATTGAATTGACGTAAAAACTATTGATATGTTTATCGCGATTATAACCCATTTTAATTAAAACTTCATGAAGTGGAATAATTAAAAATATCGCCTATATTTTATTAAAGATCCGGAAATAATAATATTGGTTAAAAACAAGTCAAAACTCTTGGGGTTTTTTGTTTGTAAACTATTTTATACATCATTATTTAGGCAGATGTGAATTGTGAACAAAATATTTAATGCAGCATCTTGGTTAAAAAAATCCTTCACACACGGAATAAAAAATATAAACGACACGCAGCGCCGTGTTTTTAAATTATCGGCGAAGGAAGTAGGTGGACCGGTTTGCAGTAGACATCGTCCGAGACGTTTCCTGGGGGACTGTGCTGATCATCGTCGATACATTGACGTCGAATTTGCACAATTTTCTGTACCAATAGGAGTGAAAATAGCGTGAATGCGACGTCGATGTAAAGTTGATCGAAGATCAGAATAGAGCCTGTTTAAAAGTTTTAAAAGTATTGTCGCTACTCATTCAGTCATGCCTACTGTTGCAGTCCTTGGAGACATCCTGCGCTCCTAACCTGCTCCTAAAAGCCGGAAAATGATGCAGATTTAAATTATTATTTTTTCAGCAATGTAAATCCGCACATGGTTCGGGTGTGGGGCCAAATGGGATTCGAACTTGGGTGCGTCAAGTCGTCGGTTTCAAAGTTACCGCTGAAGCCACATCTTGCTTTAAATAATAGTGTTTAATCTTTAATTGAATGCTAGCATTTGTAAAAGGTATTAGATGAAAGAACCCATAATGGACACAAGGTTATCATAACCCAACACAATGCTGTTGTTCTTAGGGACTGCTACAAAAGCGTCCTTGATGTCTGCTATTATAATGTGTGTCAGCTTGAAAGCCAAGTTCCATTAAAAATTCTGGCATTTTGACGACCACTACAAGGGCATTGCGTGACAAATTGACATTATGTATAGCAGCGTGTACATTTGTACAAGTTTGTTCGCACCGCGTAACGTTAGGCTGTTCATCATCAAATTACGTGCGAGGGTGATATTAGCTCAAATACAAATGTACCTATACGACTCTGGGTTAATAAATAAAATAATAAATAAATAAATAAATGTTTTTTTATTTTCTTTGCAAAAGGTTTACAAAAGTATTTTAGGTACTAATTACAATCAGTTATGACAATAATATTTATTACATTATTGCAAACCTGCGTTGCAAGGACTGGTGCCTGATGTAGGCATAAACAGCCTGTATCACAGGTCACCAGGCCTCACCTCCACGGATCCACCTTATAATAACTATTATTATTACAATAACTATCTACCTAGAACTTACTTACCTGTAGATCCCAATAACATTATTATAGTTTTATCTCAAAATTGTATTATTAACTACCGTCAGTGACCATTGGTTATCAAACAATTTTTATAACGTGAAGTTCGATGTATAAATCACAAACCTTAACTAAGGTTTACACAAATAGGCTAAAAGGTTAAATAATTTCTATGACCACGTCTTCGTATTTGTACAAGCGTATCAGGAACTAATCGCTACATTTGTAAACGCACCTAATCATTTTTCGTGAAGTTATTGAAAAAGATTACTTATATACAATTCAAATGAGATAAAGCGCGACATTAGTATTATCACTAGAGGTATATTAATTTTGTATAAATGGTTAAATTAACAAGTTATCACACAATTCTAATCTAGACCGTCTGAAGTCCAAAAAGGTCACGTTCGGCGCGTCTACTATAAGTAGTACAAAGTTTCTAAGTATATAAGCAATGAGAGAGGATATCGTATCAGATGACCTCCCAAGTTGTGCGACAAACTTTAGTTGTCGCATTAAAGTTGGACCAACGTGAGAGGTAATCCACGGAGAAGGGGATTCGAATTTTTTAAGAGTTACTAAAGTCACATTCTTGGAAAACAATTGTACAATTACCCCGAAGTATATTCCCAGGCGTAGTTTTTGTGAGCACTCACGTATGACATGTCATTCATTCTTTAGTAAAAGGACAAGTGAAGGCAAATACAATAAACAATGTCAACCGCAGTTCTCAAGTGTCCTTGGTAGCTTTGTGTCACAGCTATGGTGAATTGAGGATTTTATCGACGTGCTCCATGAATATAGAACCGCAATAGAGAATCAATCACGACTCGGACAGTTCATTGAAAATAATTTAAAAATGCTTGCTAGAGGACTGTGAACGGAACGTGAGCGGCGCGATAATGTGGACCAAGCCTTAGCCGAGATTATCTCAGTGTCAGTGGAACAAACAAAAAAGTAATGGTAGAGTAAACTTGTTTGGATTTACTCTACATGGCGCGGATCTATGGAAGGCGAGGACCCCACGCTGTGCGGACAAGATAGACGCTTGTAACATGTCATTTCAAGGTCTCGTTTAATGTTATGAACACCAACAAGATTAAGCACCATTAGCTTCGTGATCACTCAAATCTACTCACTACACTACTTAAATCCTGTTCACCAACATTGGCATCATTGGTAAACGAATTTTGATGAGTATTTAAAATATAAATCTTTATTACGGGAATTTAAATTGATACATCGCTTTGTCAGTGTCAGTCAACAAGCAAACAAAAGTATATTCGCCGGTCAATGTGACTTTGTATCGGTCGACATTGGGTTGTCTTTCAGAAAAATCCCTGTATGCCTAATTTAAATCAGCGGTCAGCTGCTTGACTTTGGAACGGGCGAAGTTATAATAGTCAGCCATGGAGCTAATAAAAAAGAAGGAGGGCATCCCGTCTGATCCCAAACTGAAGCACCCTTAGGAAGCCGGAACGCTTCGTACGTACGAGCGGGCACGCACACACTAACATCATACGCAGACGGCCGCCCGCCAGTAACGCTCCGGACCTCACCCAAGACGCTATCAACGTGACGGAAAAAAAAAATACAAAAATGCCGTCCTGCGTCGTAAAAAATTGTCGAAATAATAGTAGTTTAATTAAAAAAAGTCAGGGGATCGCTTTTCACAAGTAAGCTTGTTATTATTCCACTGATTTCTTAACTTTTTAATGAAATTATTTAGATGCAATAAATACACAAAACCAACCAGTGCTGCCAGCAATCAAACTTGCAATTTACCCGAAAGTGTGGGAGAATGACCAAATTGTGTTCGAATACAACATATTCACATAATATTGATTATAATTGAGACATGACTATAATGCCGATGCATTTTGTGATTGCGAATGTGCATGTTTTGTCCTTTTATTGAATGAATATTTTACCGGTAGTGTAGTGTAGTAGTAGTAGAGTAGTGACTTACTAAGTCGTGTATATTTGGGCAGGTTTCGATAATGTAAAAAATTAAAGTAGGTAAAAATACGAATGATGTGTTCATATAGGAAACATATCGCTAGGCCCTGGCTATGAATCTTTATGCCAAATAAACAGTTTTATTAACATATATTTAGATAGCATTATTTAAACGCCTCCCGAAAAAAGAAGGTCAGGGTAATGGTTTTTATTAGGGATGCGCCGAACATGGATTTTTGAACCGAACCAAATAACGAACATTATTCGGTCCAGAGCTTACCGAGCCAAATATTCGGCCGAACAATTCGGTTCATTTTATTTTACACGAATTTTCTCGTACATGCAGTTGCTACAAAACTTCAACAAAGGTTGGAATTGGAAACAATTTTTATTCCACTATTTTTTGTGAAAAATCTATTTTTATGAAAATTTGATGAATGAATTAAAGTGTATGTATGTAATTAATTTTAATAAAAAAAAAACCAAACAAAATAAACAAGTAAATAACCGAATCTTTAGAAACAAGCAAAACGTCGTATTTAGCGCAATTTTGTATTGTAAATGCAATTACTTACCTAAAAAAGATTATTCAAACTAGATATTGGACCAAATCGCACGCTCTATAGGTTATATACAAAATATTAGTTTTCTGGTGACCAAGCGCCTAGATAAAGCATGTTATCAGTATCTAGAAAAACGATTAAAAAGTGCTAAGTGTTCCGATTACCTTAGAATAAGATCCCATAAAAGATAATTATGGAAGTATTTAGCGGAAAGTAATAAAAAAATATTCGGTCATTATTCGCCACTTTTACCGAATATTCTGTATACCGAATAATTACCGAATATTCGGCGCATCCCTAGTTTTTATTCATCGTAATATACGGTACCTGAAAGATAGTCCACGCGGCCTAGTAGTTTTTATAAAAATCAAATGGGACAAATCTTGAGGTATGAAAAATAAGTAAGACATGAAAATTTGACTTTGACTTGCTCGTGTAGCTTTTTGGACATATACCTATATAAGGTACAAAACGTCAATCACGCCAACTTCGGAAGTTTTTTTTATCGGATTCGGGATTTTCCCCACATGGCAATTCTTTAATCTGACACACATATTTATGTGTCCGCCATTTTGTACTTCAGTTCTATGTCAATCAAAAATCAATCCTTCTTTTTTTTATTTCATCCATGTAGTCAGCAATGTCAGCATACATACCTGCTTCTAATGAAACCTACGCAGTCAGCAGATGATACACGGAAGTGGTAGGTACGTACCTGAAATGAAAAAGATACAGTTTATCCATCGATTCGTGGCATGTGTAGATATGTACTAACTCAATAACATAGAGAAGCAGCAGGATGATGATACCATAAAATTAAATATGGTACCGATCGTAAAAAAGCTCGTGTAGAGACGACACGTCGGAGGTTGAAACTGTGCCGAATGTAGTACAGACAGAGGAATCGTATCATGTTTTGTTGCAAAATCATAAGCCAAGTGGAATTAAAGTGTTCGATGTTGCAACACGGAATGGTACTGCGGTTCGTGAGAGGTTAGATCGGTTCGATCCAAGCTGCTCCCCGGTAGATTTCAATTATATTTAATCGTCTCGTAACGACAAACATAGAGCTTTACTCGACTACTTTATAGATAGCGTTGACGTTTCCTAATTGGTCTGAATAGCTCGGATGCAGCGAGCGGCTCCGAGTGCATAAATTGAAATTCAGCCGTAGAAGCTTCATTATCATACTCATGAACTGCGAGTCTGTGAGACATTTAATTAGTGCTCTCATGGGTTCCAAGTAGGGCACCGTGATGTATTTAATTCATTACTAGGTACGATTTAAATAAATCACAATATCATTTGTGACTGTGGTACCTATGACGAAGCTTTGTATTTTATTGACTTAAAACGATAAAGCAATAATAAGAAGTAGTAATGATCTTGATGTCAAAGAAACGTTAAAAGTGCAGGTGCGTAAGGCTTTGCACGTCATTGCCGGCCAGCGATGTTGATAAGGGAATGTGTGTCGGCCGTTCACCTGCGCCCACTGACATACTGTTACGTCTCCTTCACTCTTAAGACCAGTAGAGCTCGATAAAGAGAGACGGCTTTACTCAGGGTAAAATTACGAACAATGCAAAAACAATTCAAGTTAAACTTAACGACACGATATGCTATATTTCCAATTTGCACGCGAAACTACACCACTGTAGTAATTAGTGCAGCGTGCTTTATTAATGCAACAATAGCCTTTTTCGGACTAGACGTATTCTATGGGATTATTTGAACAGATGAAGCAAGAATGGCGGTAATCTAAAAGTAAGGCAACGCGAGCCACGCGGCGTCAGCGATAAGCGTTATAGCCAATAAACTAGTTCTTCAGAAAGGCTAGCTTGCAGCGAATTGTAGCTAATAGCTAGTCTTCTTTATGGTCGTTTCGGAGACGCTGGAAACTAAGCTAAATCGAAACGACTCTGTCACGACGATTAAGAGATTTACAATAGTGGCGATGTGACGATTAAAAGTATTTGAGCAAAGGAGAAGTCACCGGCAAATGAAAAGTGAGAACGATGGTGTAGTCTAGATTAAACAAAGAGGTATAATGTACTACGTAGATTAAGTAGTTTAATTCTGGAGCCAACCCTATCTAGTATAAAAAAGTTATGTCGAATTATGGACTCCGTACAAGTAAATTTTCGTGTAGAATACTAACATGTGACATGCATAGTTATCACGTCTCTAGCTCTCTATCGCACGTGCATTCAGAAGTGTAAAGTAAAATCATGACTTTCACCTACGTGATAAATATTGATTCAGAAATGATGGCACCCATTTGCAAATGGGTGTTAATAAAAGTGTTTTGTTCGCTACGGTACGAACATAAAATTTAAGGTCAACGCAAATATATTACACATACTATCTATGCCCCCCACTAGATGGACCAATCTGGTAAAAACCGCGGGAGCCGATGGATGCAGGAAGCGAGCAGCAATTCAAGGTGGCTGCTCTCTGTGGGAGGCCTATATTTAGCAGTAAACGGCATCAGGTTGTTGATGTATATAGGAATATAGGACAGCTAAAAAAAAACCCGACGCTATCGAGCATAACGTTACGTTCAACGAAAATACCAACATTACACGTTCCCACGTTATCAAAATTGGGAGTGTATTAACCGGATATCGGATGCCGACAAAGACGTAGATAATGAGGTGACAAATAGATAGTGAATCTAGGTTCACTAATGAGTAATGATTTAATGGACACAAATGGTGTATCTTTCTAATTGACTCCAATATTAGTCAAAACAAGTTTTATCACTATTGATAACCCAAATAAACAAAATGACTCGGATTTGATTTAATTGTGTATTCCGTGCTTGTAAGTCTCACATTGAGCTGTAAAACGATTATGTCTTAATACACGGAAAGTAGTTTTTGATGTGAAAGCTGCTAACTCTCGCATTATTTACCAAGAATTTATGTTTACGATGCACTTGACATCCATGTAGCATTATTTCAATGAGATATTCACAGCAATAAAATAAGAATTTCAGAGAAGTTTATGTAAAAATATTTTTGATTAAAACCATAACACGATAAAATAAAAAAGGCGAAAGAACCATCATGGAATGGATTTGGAAAGTGTAAACCATACTAAACACACACTACATTACACAAATAGTCCTAAAGATTGTCGAAATCATTGGGGCATGTAACCATAGCTCAGTTGGCAGAGCCTCTAATCCGTTGAGTCAGAAGCCGAGGGTTCAACCCCGTTGCCGCTGGTTGCTAGAATATTTAGGAACTATGATATCTTTGTAAACATAAGACCATTAATTCTTTCAGGTAAATTATGTTTTAATTTTTATGCCGCCCAAAAACTTACGCCAGGACTAACCAATTGCCTACACGAGAAGATGTTTAACTTTGAGGACTAACTTAATCTAATGTGATGAATTTAAACATGCCTTATTAATTATACAGAAACTTTTGAGAGCTACTGTAGAACGAAACTGCGGTGATAGTTAAGGGCATAATCAAGAATAATTTAATATATCTTATGAATTATTTTCCAAGGTTGGTTTAGTATATTTCCCTCATTAACGACTCACCAGCGATGTGTCCTAACGAGCTCTTGGGTGCAACAGTTTTCGAAACCCCGAGTTGCCGAGTGGCGCTTGCGCAAGCACCGTCACCGCCGCGCCGCCGCCGCGGGCGCGTTGCCGATTCCCACGCGGATTTCATACAAACAGGTGCCACGGAGCCGTTCCATTGCAATCATTACAGTGCTATGTTAGCCAATTACTACTGCCCCTTTGTTTAGCAGTCGAGCTAAATTGTTTTAGGTATTATAGTAGAGTGTGACCAATATGTACGTCGGATATTTCGTGTATGTGACTAAACTGTGCACTACGTACTACGTCTCAATCTTTGATTTCCATATTCATTAAAGCCGTAAATGGTGACAGTAATACAGTAGAAGCAAGACATTATATGATTCAAATAGTAGATCTTATATCATTTGGTAACCACGGCGGTCCGCACACCAATGCTTCGTCTGAGCAAGATATACGCAACATTCAATTGTAACCCAAGACGGAAAACAGATTTCGAAACTGTCGGATGATTTAAATGAGATCCCACAATGAGTCCGGCTTACAATAAAGCATGAATAGGATGCAATAAATATGTAACTAAGCTCACGAACTAAACACCCGAGAGGTCACCTGCTGCGCCTACAGATAAATAAACTGAGGTCCAAGTAGATGCTGGCAACCAAGACAACTAGAGAACCAGCATCCATGTCGCAATAAATACTTTGCACTCAACTTAATTCCCGATGATATATTTTCACTTATATAACAGCGACAAGGTACGCCTATGTATAACGTATTTATGCGGTTGACTACGCAACACCAAGCCTGTGCCCTTTAAGATTTACATTACATCTAAATAGATTCGTGAATGCCGCGAATGCAAGGCTACTTTTTGTTATGTTTCAATATCACGTTTAATATAAAAACGATACACATTACACCTATATCAGAGCAATCGTTTGAATTCCGGCCGAGTTCGAGGTTTTGCGTAGGCGGGTGTCGGTTTACAATATTTGTATTCGGGAAAGCTCTCCCACATCAACCTTTTCAGTCTTCAAGTTAAGAAGGGTCATGTCGAATCGTAATGGAACGGGCTAGCTGATTTGAATATTGAGGTAGTTAGCTAAGTTGCAAGGTTTTTTATACAAAATATAACCTATAGCATTTCAAACTATATGTTAACTGCAACATTAAGCTGTAGTTACTCTTTGCAAGACTTTTGGCATATTCTCATATATATTTCTCAAGACGTTGCGAACGCACAGCTATAGAGTTCAAAGTTACTTTAAAATATTAAATAAAACAGAAGGCCAAGAAATTATGTTACTTCACAACGGCATTCCAAACTCCATTTGCATAAAAGGTTAATTGAATAAATTCGGAACACAGATTAATTCACAATGTAGACGTTTTCGAGTCTAACTGCTGTAGGCAGTGTGATAGAGCTGTATAAGGCGATGACATAGGTACAGCCAGTAGTGATGCATTTATAAAGTGCTATCCAGCTCACGCATACTAATGTGGATGTTTATGCGGAGTACATCGATACGGTTTCCTCAGTTTTCACATGGGGTAAGATTGTACTAACTAAAGTGACCGATGTAGCTCTTGGGATTAGCAAGTTGAAATGGCAATGGGCAGGCCACGTCGCTCGTAGAACTGACAACCGATGGGGAAGAAAGGTTCTCGAGTGGCGACCACGAATTGGAAGACGCAGCGTAGGCCGGCCCCCCCACTAGGTGGACCGACGACCTGGTGAAAGCCGCGGGGAGCCGATGGATGCAGGAGGCGAGCAGCCGCTCTAAGTGGCGCTCCCGGGGGAGGCCTATGTTCAGCAGTGGACGTCTTCAGGCTGTTAATGATGATGATGATGAAGATTGTAGCAAAATAAGAATTCCCATGTAGAGTGCAATTACGTCGATGCAGAGAAATCGACAGAATAGCAGGACAACAAAGACAGTATGGATGCCAGTGTTACGTAAATCACACTAGCATAATGTTGTTAGTGATCGCAGCACAGCACAGGACGGATAATACTCGGTTTAGGAAATCGTTCACTTTAGTAGCGTCACAATCTTGTGTGGTGAGACTGATATAAGAGGAGATCAAGATGGGAACTCTTCTAGAATCGACTGTTCACACCTGTGGCTTCAAAATAGATCAATATTTAGTAGCGCGGCCCGTACTGTTGTTTAACTTGTTTAAAAGCAGTGTTAAGGGCTGGAATGCAGCGGTGCAAATTACACGTCCTATCAGCTAGGTGCGCCGATAAACCTTCCATTCTCCGCAGACTATGACACCAATGCCGATGCTGCTATTAAATATTAACAAGCCACAATTGCTACCTAGTTTAAAGCAGTAAACGTCTTTTAACCGTGTAAATATATGCATAGCTCGATTAAGTGATTGCGATGCTTCATCGTTATGTAAACTATTGCAGAACATTATTATTGACACCTCGAGGGTTCCTCGACAACATAAAACGGTTCCGAAGTATCGTTTTATGCAGTTGAAGTTACTGTTATTACGATCTAGATGCGCAATATCTTTAACATATTTATAGGTGATAAATATTTACTCATCGTAAACCGAACGACAGCTTTCGCGGCATCGTCTAAAACGTCTCAACCAGCATTTGAAAATTTTTAAATAAAGCAGTCCACAATAAATTACAACATTAAACGGTTTCCAAAACTAACAAGCGAGTCTGTCTCGGCTCGTGAGTATTCAGACGTATTGAGTGAAATCGTAAACCCCGTGACCTCAATGGAGATGGCGACAATCTTTAGTGAGCGTCTTGTTTACCCAAGGGAGAGAAATGGAAGATAAATATCATGGCAATAGCGAAAACGCTTCAAACTTTGTTGACAGATAAATGGACGGAGCTGTTTGAAATTCAATCACTTAATATTATGAGCGGATTTATCAATTAGTAAAAATACTAATGAAAAAAAAAACGCAGTGCGAAAGTTGATCGTAAACTTTAAGAACAATGATAAAACAATCGTATGGTCCGCATGGTTAAATTTTGAGAGGCATAATTGATCCTACTTTTTTATTAAGTCATCCTTTCTAAAAGAGTTCTAAACATAACATTCTCAAACAACAAGACATATACTCACAAAAGTAAAAATATTAGTAAACCATGTAAGAGAACCCGTTCGTCAGCTGGGATGGGCGTAGTAGGATGGGAACACATCAACCTTGGCCTGGGGAGCACTGACGACAATGGTCGCACGTCAATCATATTCTATTAGTTCAAAGCCACATCTATAAAGTTCATTACCTCGATAATAAGGAACGATTTGCGCCCGCGTGGCAAAGCAGCGACCTTCTATTCAACACCAGACTCATTTAAACTTAGCCAAAATAGAATTGTCGAGGAAACAATATAAAATGGTACCGAAATGGCGCAACGAGGTGGAGCATGGCACTTTTTTCAAATCTTCCAGTTCTACTTATATATCGAAAGAAACTTGAATTATACCCATATATAGAAGCGTAAAACTATTTCTTGTTTCAATACAGATTTAGAGCAGTATTGCAGAACCGATAAGCTTGTACGGAGTCCTTGGAAGCTCGCCGTCCTGCCTTGACACATCACTATCGATGGAAGTGCGAAAGCAATCGGTCACGTGCTGGCTCTCGACCAAAAAGCTATTAACGAACAACGTCAATGTAATCTATTACGGGTAAATGTGGAATTTTGGGTCGGAGAACAAAGAAATGTTTGTTGAGGCTTGAACGGTTTCTGATATTAATGACAATCTTTTGAGCAATGCTGCTCAGAAATGTCTTTCTCTTCTTTCATTGGATATGATTTCGGCAAAGTGTGCCATTTAGTTGGTTTTGTCTTAGCTACTATTATAATTCAAAAGAATAGTTTTAAACTTTCTTATCATACTTTGGAAGTGGATTTTTGGTGAGAATTAGTTAAAATGTGAGTCGTGTGACTAGATCTAAATCATCAAACTGGTTTAGCGCTGACAATCGCTTAAAACGCTCACGCTTCTTACTTGGAACCGTTTTATCTAGGTATCCGAGTTTGCGATCACCTCGCTCTCGTCAAGATTGATAGAAAAACTAGTCTAAACACGGACAAGGTTCGCAACAACCCCACCGATGGAGTCATACCATCGCCTATTATGCTTGACCCACATTTCTATAGCTTTACTTCTATAGCTCGCTCAACCTGATTTATTACAAGCTAGCTACTACAAAAGGAATGTTTTACATATTGGATCACTTAATCCTCGGTAGTAAAAAGTAGAAAGGTATTTCTAAGTGGGTCGATGGACACTTTATCATTAAATACAGTGAAATCCTTGACAAATTGAGACACGATACAATGGAAGATGTCGAATCGAAAAGACATCGAACTCGGTTATTGTTGAATCAATCAACCTTGAGATTGAATACAGCACAATGAGTGTTAAAGCCATTTTTATTACAGTGCCATCGTTTAATGGGTCCATTGTGTAACTAATCTTAGCAATGAATCCACAGTTAACGAAATTAACATAAGCAACATTCAACCTTAAATTTTCATAAAAAACATGGTTATGAAACATGAATATTAAATTGTAACAGAACCACAGCCGAAGGCTACTCTAATTCGATGTGTTGAATAGAAACCGATATTTGCATGAAGGTTATATCAATAATGTTATTATTTCTACAATGATAGGTAAGTATTATAATAATTGGAATGAAATATTCGTTAACAATATACAGCACCACATGTTTTCCCAATTAAATTGCTTCAGTGTAAACACAATAGGACCGAACAATTTGTAATAATGTATCTTAGATATAAAATTATAAAATGATCTCGCATATATTATATTGTTGCAGTTACATTCTAGTGGTATTGCATATTTATTGATTAAAACATTCAAAACTAATAAGACCTATTTAAAGTCCATAAATTATTCTATTTCATCAGGTCGGCGAGTAAAAACGAGCTCATTGTCTGACTAAAAGGTGACATTAGCATTTCAGAGTGTGTATAACCTTGATCACCATTACAGCAGTTATTAAGAAAGTAACAAATACAATCATCGCGACCAAAAAGAGCAACTACTGCAATCTGATTTTATGAAGCTGTGAAAAATAAAGTCAGCACCTACAACTATTTAAACGGAATTCAATCAAAACGAACAATACCAGGCTACAAACGCTATAAGTATAAACTTAATTAATCCAGTAGCCACTTAAAATATAAGACAGTTCAGCTTTATAATGTAGCAAGCAGTTCGGGGTCTCGGCTAATTATATTTTCAATTTCACAACGCTCTTGTCACGCCTGAGGCCACACATAAACCAGTCAATTTCGAGTGAGAATTTGCCAGGTAATTACAACTTGAGAGCTTCTTGAAAAGAAACTGGATCGGAAATAAAATAAATGAAACGCGGAATAGGTTTATAAACGAGGTTCAAGGCAGACTTTAAATTAAGTTATTGTTGAGTGGATGGATGCTAAATATGCTGATTGAACAAAAATAAAATGAGCAAAAAAATTCAAACAGTAAAAGAATTATTGTACAATATTTCCTGAAATAAAAGCATTCGCTTTTAGTTTTAATACCTACAGGTATGTGATATAATTGCTTAAACGTACACATGTTTGACCGTGAGCATCAAATTAGCTGCCCGGTACCCCTACCTGCTTATTACGCTTAACAATATGACGAATATTTGCAAAGCAGCATTAGCGGTCTAAAATTAGAGGGTGGTGTTCCAGTCAGACGGGTTACGCCATCACCATTATAACTGGCTGGGTCGCCGTCGTCAGCGAGTTCATAAAAAAGATTGAATAAGTGGTATCTACACGAGCGAACTCCATCCAACACACGAACCCAGAGCTCGCTGAGTATATCATTGACACGACAGTAGACATTAATACACGAAGCTTACAAAATGGTAGCAGTCTGATCAAATCTTTATTTTGTTTATTGGAATAGAGTATTGTAAATAGTGAATAGGTTTGTCGAGCGCCACGCTAGTCGGTTGTAAATCATATCAATGACTGATGTACGTATTCACAAGCGAATGGTGTATGCTCGGTTCGGTCGTGTAGACCTAGATATACAGGCAAGAAAAAAAACAAGAAAATTGGTGCGGCTAGTCTGTCAGTAAAGATAATAATTGGCATGTCGTCATTGTCAAGTACCGTCTAACTAACATCATTATCTGAAACCAGACGCAGTGGAACCTGAATGTTAAAAACGATTAAAACGAACAAACACGCCATCTTCTTATTTCTCTTGTCATCTTTGTAGTAGAGATGTTATAAATGACGTGTTATTAAAATATAAATTAAGGTACGTGATAGTAATTTTGTCGGTGTGTAATATATGTATAAGACTACTATCTCAATTTTAAATTAAGCCGTCTACCTTTATGCCACATTCAAGACTTTGAAATTAGTAGCTTTACACATTTTCCGAAAATCGTGTTACATTACAAATTTATCGGAGTGGCATTTTTATCTTTCTGCCTGATACATATATTTACAGCAGATACATGAATCAGTTGATCCATGAAGGGATGCACGGTGAGATCGATCGTAATACCTTACACAGCGCCCGTAGCGTTCACGTTCCAAACAAACGATTTATATGTAAGTACATGGATAAAATACAAGCGCACTTACATTTAAAACAAACCGCAGATCACGAGGCGTAGAGCGTGTGGTTGCTTTACCCCGTTTCGACAAATCACGTTTGTATCCCACAGCTGTTCGCGCCGCGTGATCCGATGACGCACTAGGAAACTGGATTAAGGTCGTCAAATGTGTGCCCTTTTTGAGCGAGAGCTCGTTAGACCCCGTGAGATATGTGTGCCAAGCACAACAACGATTAGTAGTGTTACTTTCATTGTGCAAATTGTATGCGGGATGAATAGGTTTAGGTCGACAGGAGAATTGAATTCACTAATTCAAAGTCAAAATGAATACAAAGTGGGGCATCTTTATGCCGTTAACTGTCGTCAAGTGCATGTTCAAAAACTTGTGCAATGTCAATCGATACTAGTACTGCCAGATTCAAGAACGTATATAACGTACCTATGTGAACGTGTGAACGTATATACATACGAGTCTTTCCTTTTCCAGTCTTCACAAGAGCCTTGTTCAAAAAACCAATGCAATTATGTAATAATACAAAATTCGCATACATAACTCACATATAAGCCCTGAATATTTAGCGATACGTATACGTATCGTAGTAAATATGTTTACATATTATAATATGTGTTAGATAGGCGGCTAGTGGTGGCATTACACTTAACAGTATAAAGGGTTGGCTTTCATGTCCTTCCGTCTGGCAATCGCAAAGCCACATTAATCGCGTAAAGACAACCGGACGGGTGAGAAACAAAGCATTAAGTTACAAACCAGCCTCGGCATAGGCTGCCCTGTGTTCGAACTGAAGCCCCACACTTGTTCGCAGCCCGGTTAACGGTGCGAACCAACACGTGAACGAAACTCGATACAAACTACGTAGTTATGCAATCGCAGCAACTGATTTAAACGCTTGACCTAATAAAAATGAACATAAAATAAACCGAGCGTTTATGAAACTTTGTTTGAAGGTAATGTGGAAGCCCGTGAATTTAAACTCTTGACACCGAATCAAGATTTGGTGTGCTTTAACTTTTAAAGCACAAATCAAATAATTTCTGGCACAAGGTCAATAATGGGCACCACTAAACTGTTCAGTTCAGACGTTTATGACGGCGTAGATTGCTAGATAAGATCAGAGGGCAAACACTGACAAACGATCCTTTTGCACTTCACTATTTATGCGGTAAAATGGTTGTTACATTGTAACCATGGTCCAATAGCATCTTGAACGTCCAATTTCGTTCCCAGCGCTCGCTCGAGTTGCTAGAACGTTTGTGCAAAGAAATGAGACATCAATGGACATAAGAAATTCGGGGAAAGCAAAGGCTTTGCCTTGAAAGCTTTTAGCCAAAGAAGACGTTGATTTATTGTCTCACGTTAGACGTGGTCTCATTTATCACGAACAGTTTTACCGGCAAAGGCACACAAAGGGTAATGCATTACCGATTCGTTTATCGAGATGACGTTGACGAATTCGATGAGAGATAATACAAGGTAAAACGTAATCCGTGGGCCGATGCCACGATGTGACATGATCCTCACTCGAATCATTCTAAAATGAATATCTCCCTCGGTTACGTCGATACAGGCTGACGATAATTTCGGAGGGTATAAGAATTTATTAGTCTGTACCCCAAGTTAAAACTTTTTATTACTTCTATTTCATTCCGATAGTAACACAGATTCCCGAAGTGGGGTGGAGCTTTGTAAGAAATAAATAAATAATTGTGTGGACATTACACACAGCGCCATCTAGCCCCAAACTAAGCATAGCTTGTACTATGGGAACCAGATAACTGATATAATACTTATATACTTTTTGTTTGTAAATACATACATAGAATACAATATAACACCCAGACGCAGAACAAACATCTATGTTCATCACACAAATGTTTGTCCCGGGTAGGAATCGAACCCACAGCCCTCAGTTCAGAAGGCAGGGTACTACTCAGTACTACCAACTGAGCTATCGGGCCCGTCCAGTGAAAATGTAGAGAAGTAAACATTAAAAAGGTTTTTTGTGTGTCTAAACTTGACTTGATAATTTGTTGCCGCTATAAATTCAATGGAGGCTCTAATGACCGCCGATATTTAGTCGGCATCGTCCTAAGAGGTTTTTTTACATGGAAACAATTTATAAAGCAATGTGGTGATCAGAGCTGAATACGAGTTGAGTTAAATTAATCGCTTGGTTAAGTTTCATGGAACTGTGACGCAATGAAATAACAGTTTCTTGAGAAGTTGATATTATTTCGGTTGATCATATTGGTTTATCTTTGGCTCTAGAATTAGTTATGTAAATGAGCGTGTCGGCGGAGTTTCAAGCCAAAACAACCGAACTCGTATGGGATTTGTAACATAACAAGAACGGAGATGCTATCTTATATGGATTCACACGTGGAATTTTATGATAAGTACCTAGCTATTAAATTAGAACTCACATGGACAGGCAGTGGATTTTATAATTTACAACAACCTAATATAACTGAATTAACAAAGGAAGCATCGAGAGTTCAGCTGCTAAATGGTTCGGTGATTTTTGTGTTGATTGTAAATTCAGTCTTAAAATAACTTTAGGTACTTATAGCTAAAGTAACCTAAGTATTATGTTAAGTATTATGAAATAACCGACAATGAATCAATCAAAGAATAGAATCAAAGTTAGTATGAATAATGATAGTAAATTCAAACACAGCTTTCCAACTAACATGGTAAAAAGCAATAAAGACGGCATATTGGATATTGGGAAGAACTGAGATTGTAATAAATCTCACAATCGGAGGCAGAGGCAAGTCAACCCCGAGGCCTGGTAAATGTATCCAATTACCTGATACCCCAGCCGTAAACACCATGACGTATAATAATCCAAGCCGTAAATGCTGTCGATAAAAATCTATTGAGCATAAATTAAAGGAAAGTGTAATAAAGAGATTCTAAAACAGCACTAGCTGCGAGGAAGTTTTTATTGGTGAGGAGGTATCAAATTCAGCAAATAGTGCGGTATGCTATTCAGTCTGAATAAATATGGCGTGATAAATTTTATATTACAACCTGTATCGATGTAATGGGTTTACTTCTTACTTTAAACCGTCAAAATAGTTTATTCTATTTCTGAATCACGTTCGGCTTACTTTATAGCTCATTACAGTTAATGCAGATTGATTTATCGAGTGAGTAATTACAATTGGGGATACCTAAAAAACTATAGTGAGCATAATACAACATGCTAGAAGAATGGGTTCAATTGAAATTGTGTTAAATTAAATTAAATTATTTAATTTAATTATTGTTTAAATTAAAATAAAATAACTACAGATGGTAATAACAGATGGTCCATTAAGTTCCTGTTCGTTTAGTTGAATAACATTTACAATTTTTTTAATTTATGGAGTATTATCTGTATTTTATTCATCAATTATAGAATTGTTCCGTAAACGAAGACGCACATAGGAATATTCCGCTTGCTCCTCATATAGACAGGTACTGGATTCGAAACCTGGCTCATTACACTGTTCAATATTTTATACGAAGGGAATTTGCTAGCGCGGATCACGCGATAGCACGATTTGCATTCTTGAGCTGACCGACTAAACCCCCAAGTTAATGTTGTAGACTGGTCGGCTACGGCTGCTCTGTTTATATTAAGTACTGAAGTATCTGAGTAACGCTAATTGCAGACCCAGCTTGTTTCTAAAAATTATTATTACACCGCCAAAGACTGAGAAAGTGTAAGCGCTACACTTCTTCGTAAGCTTAGTTCACGTACGAATATGGTCTTCCACGAAAGGAAAATCAGTTAAACTGGTACCTCATGGTTAAGTCGCGATTTCACTTTGTCGCATCACAATGCGTGTACGAATAGGTATACATATATACTCGCTGTTAACCTTTTTCCCATCGTGGTAGTCGTCTCGTTTTACACGAGAAACCGTTGGGTGAGTCGGATAATTAATTCTGTCCTGGGCTACTTATATCGCCGACCGAGTGGAAACCGCATCGCCCTGTATTGGTCTAACATGAACTACTCCAAGCGGACTCGTATCACTCATTTAACTTTGCTCCAATTTCACTCGGTGGTGTTTTCTGACATTACAGAGTGTAGACGTTTCGAAAACGTTAAAATTAATTCAGTAATTGCAAACAGCTCCAGATTTTCCAGTTGGTTGAGTCAGTATTATGATCGAGTTCGGATTCGGATCGATATTCTTTACCGGTCTAGTATCTACATTGTTGTCAAACGGAATCTGATGTTTATTTTATAAATCTTTGTTTACACACTATTTCGACTTGTTACGTATTTATTTAGTACTTATAGGTTCAGTGAATTGGCTCGAGTCTCTGCGTCATGAAGTCCTGTGTCCTTGGTTATTCATTACCAAACTAATTTGCCAAAAATAATGGCTTCAATATTTCCAATTAACTTTCGATGGCCTTTAAACAAATGTAACCTTAATTACTGAATGGCATATAGCTCAAATTGTCATAACTCACCGATTCGTAACAACGTATTATCTTTACAGTAGTAAGCGCATTAACTTCGCCCTGATACTTAGCGCTTACTAGGGGCATATATCCGCGATTAAAAGGGTTTCTCCAATATCCGTGCGGTCACCGTCAGCAGCCTTTGCGGAAGGGCTCCGGTATCCAGTGAACATAAATCAAGTTAGCTCATCGCCCCCGACTCACCTGGCCTGACTACACCGAAGCCGCTATTGTTTACTCGCCTAGATATTTTAAATAATAACGTTGAGATATAATCCTTTGAGTATACAGAATGATAATTTTATTTAAGGTATTGAATATTTATGGACACCATATCGGACTTTACAATCGACAGAAATCGATAAACCCTTTTAACACGTGAATGGATTCAAAGGTTTTTTTGTGGGAACTGACCTCGACAAGTTTTCAATAACCAACGTCACAGAGGATACAATCGGCCACGCGTAAAAGGGTATAATGGGGGCTTCGCATCGGCGCGATCGTAATCACGGGCCGGCAGCAGAGGCGCGGGCGGCACCACCGCGCCGGCACGCCGCGCGTACCTCACACCTTTGTGCGTTTTCAACTTTGTGAGTTTGTAATGTTCGCTGAATCGGCGGCGGCGTGCTGGCTGATTCAGATCGAGGTCTGTCAGGTCGCCCCGGCCATAACAGGTTGGCCGCATCGATTACGTCTCAAACACACTATACCAAACACTTACAGTGATAAAGCCGTTGTATAAATCATCCGTGATCTTATATTTCACGCAATGCTAAGAACCGCTCGGATAATTCAATATCTACGCTAGGGGCGTTCCAACAATAAACGTTTCGACTTTTCATTAGCAGTAACTTAACTATACATTACGAAACGTAATTGCGAGTGAGGAGAGCTCGTGATGTTTTCGCCGAGCGCCCGCTGCAATATCGCAAACTACATAGTTCCGAGTGCGCAAGAACGCGGCGGAGTCAATCTAAAACAGTAGAGCGGGCACACCGAGAGATATGATCTCTGCCATAAGGAGGACCACGTAGCAATAACCATTAACAATCAATCAGGCGCGCGGGATGGCAATCAATGCCCCAAAGCATCTTTTACATTGTAATGCTATCCTATCTCACACGAGATTATATGGTGAGCCATGGAAAATATGAACCGATCGTAGACAGACCAATGTCATTTCAAATTGCCTGGCCTCGGGAGCCGCATCGATGAATATTGCCCTCTGTATAGGTGTGCCGTGTGTGTCCGGTATCATTCGTATATGGCGTCCCTGGAGCGCTTCACATCCGCTTATTGTTGTTTGCAAATAAACGGTTTAGTGCAGAATATGTAACTAATGTTAGCCGTCATGTTCGGCGTCAGTTTGGACAGCGAGCCCGGGGCTTGTGTAATAGCGTAACAATAGTCATTACATTAGCAATCAATCAGACTGCGGTGGGTGGCTGAGGAGGGCGGATATTTTGAAATTGCCCCTTGCGGTAACTTTAGAAAATAGCTTTCAGAACCACATCCTAATAAAAAACCTTACGGAGAATTATGAGCGACTCTGGTATTCAATTTCGGAACGCGCTAAACTATTCATCGTCGACCACAGAGTTCAAACGACTTAGCGTTGAACAGGGGGTTTTATCGAAATTGTGGGCAGCGCAGCGCGGATGGCTGTGGTTGGCGGCACGCGTGGCGAACACGTACGGGCAATTGAAAATAGCGCGAGTTATTGCGGGAAATCGAGCCGCAATTGCAGCTGCCGGGCAAGCCACACAACGTGCCGGCGCAAGATAACAACGCCGCGGTCCCGTGTCGCTTTACCAGCTTCTCGGGTCACGCCTACTATTGAGCCTCAAGCGACTTTATTCTAAGGAACTCCAGCCAAATAACACTATGCCTTCCCAAAAAACCTATTGCATAACAGCCATTTGTCATGGTTGAGATGGACGCATGTGACGAATTAAGAGAAGGTTCGTCCATAATAATGGTTTTATTGTATTAGGAATATCCCGGAGCCTGAGTTCTCTGTCGGTTATTAACCCAAAGCGTTTCATTATGAACGTCCGGCGGTCACGCGTTGCGTATCGAGGTATATGGGATATTGCGACATCAACTGTTAATGTCCATGAATACGTTTACCGTAAAAAGTGTTCAGAATAAGAAATATGTCAACTTCCCAAAAACGGACGATCGCGACGTGGAATTTTAATCGGCGTCATGCCTCGAATGTAGAGACCGATGAGTTTTTTCTCTTGGGTCCCTAGAGGATTGACGGCCGTCAGGTATCGTATCGTAAAGCATCGATTCAAAAAATTACCTGTCGAATTTTGATGTCAGAATTACGTAACTGATTTATGAAATGAGATGCGTTTCTTTATTTGGTGCGTTTGGCGGTGACAGGACCGATGCATTGGTTGCTTCACATCGACGTTTTGCGATCGATTGTGTAAAAATAATTTTATGGTATTCTCTTTTAGGGAAACATCGTGAGGAAACCGGCATGTTCAAGTGTCACAAAACTCGAAAACATGTGTCATCCTCCAACGCGCACTTGGCAAGCTGGCACACTTTCACCCCGTAAGAGAAGGCCCATGTGCCAGCAATGAGACTCATGTTAGGCTGATGGCGAGTGGAGACTTTTAGACGTACAACAGTTCGATTATAAAATTGAATGAATCTAGAATGGAATTTGTTGTATAAATACCTGATCGGAACCAAAGTAGGAACTAACAAGGCAGTAGCACTTCGACAGGTCACCTTCTAAGCTACTTATTTCTTATACGGTGTATAACAAATTAGCTGACCAATTAGTGAATGTTAATTAAATTCTCATGGAACCCATTAATATTCCTAACGTTTCTCCACGTGACAATACTATTAATAACCACGACGAGATAGGACTTCATTTGAAGCCATGAATGATGCATGTACTGACACATTTACTGTAATAGATCCATTCTGTTATTGTTTTTGCTGTAGATTTCTTCCGATAGGATGGCCTTTGAAATAAACAATGGCTGGAGCACGCACCCGGCCGTTCGTGGGAAGATGTGCGATAGCTCCACAATCGTACTTTCATCCGATCACGCATGATTTAAGTGCGAACATACAACAATACCAACAAACTGTCACGCACTGACAATACTTTTACATTGTAACTGTCATTCAACTTTGAACTCTATTCCGGTAGCAAATACACCGACTACGGCCCGTATTGTTCGTCTTAAAACTTGCGACCGCGATTATGTAAAGGTTTAATTTTACATGTTTGTACTTTAGCTTTGTGTTAGGAGGCTACCTTTTCTTATCTATGTTGTCAGGATTAAAATTGATGTGATATACAATGAAAATCAGTTCTCTTAACTAAGTGTTGTTTGTGACTTTGCTTTAAGTTTGACATTTTTTAACCCCAAACTAGTAGTCGCAACCTGTTTTTTTAAAAAGATTTCTCCTTATTCTCATTTTTCGGTTTCATGAGCTAAGGTCCTGAATCAGTGCGTCATTAACACGAATTCATGTTACTTTATAATGTGTTTCAACTTTCAGTTTAGTGAAATGGCTTAACCCTTTACTACGAGCTACAGTCAAAGAACCAATTACAGTTAATGTTTAACACCTCTCACAAGTCCGTTAAACATTTGAAATGAGCTATAAAACTTAAAGAAAGGAGGCGAACGACGAAGTAAGTTCTAAACTGCTAACACACTGAATGAATACAAGGGCAGTGTCCACTTTCAGCGAACAGCGAATGATTGCCGAAGTTTTAAACGTTGTAGCGTTCATTGCTCGCCTAGCCGTTCCTAGCAGGTCAGTCAAAGTTAGAAACGTTCGTTGCGGCCAGTCAGTACTCAGATGGCTGCCGGCAAAAAAGTGATAATTACAAACGTCAGACATCACGATAAGCCTTCGGCGTCGACTTCAGAGGGTGCCTTCGGGCTACGTTATAAATCTAACACCAGGGCTTACCACTTACTTGTCACTTTACTTAATTTTAAGAAAATTCTTTTAATAGCACGTAATCCGGCTTACTTTACGTAAAAATTACGTCCCTCGCACCGCTCTCGCAGCGGGCGGCGCGGGTTTTGGTCCGCAGTCATCGCAGAGCTGCCATCGGCGCCGCGCATACTCCGTGAGGATGGGCATCTTTATTGCCCGAACACCGGTCGAGTTAATCGACGTAATTTTTACGTAAAGTAAGCCGGATTACGTGCTAATTATGAGTTCTACTTACGTTAAAATTCTTTTGATTAAGGGAGATGTAGTGGTACAATAAGATACCTACATACATGTAATAGATAGTAGTAAGTACCTAAGTTAGTAATAAAGCAACATTCAGCTTAGACGGTCGTTTCACTCTCTGCCCCCACTCCTCTACCAGTTCAATACAATATTCGAAAAATTATCCGTTTTATTGTAAGAAAATCTGTCAGTTTGCGATAATCGTCGCAAATAAACGGTTTATATTAGTTTTTTTTTATAAACAAACGGTTTTTACAAAAAGACGGTGACACATACACAAAAAAGGAAGAATAAAACAATTTCAGTTACATACTATAAATTACTTAATAAATATTATAAGCAAAAATCGCTACTCGCGGCCTATCGAACCAGGTCCTTCCAAAATGGAGATATCCCCGACAGTAGCCAGAAATCCTTGTACCCTCGTGTGGTGATATTGTGTCCAATCACGCGACTGTAGGCAGGCACTACCGCCGTTGTCAGAGCTCACTCCAATTTCGTCCAAAAAATAAATCATACATTGATTTCCTACTCAATTCCGCCAAACTATTATCATTTATAATGTACCTATTATTTAAGTAAGTTATCCCATTTTTAGAGATATTATCAATTCCAAATAGATGGGTTGGATTTCATAAATTTTGGTCCACACGTGATCGGTGATAGGAGTAGATACCTAGTTTCAAAGGATGCTAATGAATAACAGTGGTATTCATAAACAAAGGTTGAAAAGCCCCCCAAAATCTATCATTCCACTTTTACCCACAGGTGAAATGCTGAATCATTCTTCTTTCACTTTCATAAACAATCGATGGAGAAACCCATAACTGAAAAGCATTTTAATTAAATACTCTGCGATTTCAATCAAGTTGTCTTTGAAAATTCTGTCGAGTGTCATTTTGACGCGGCTTTTGAACTATCAAAAGTTGCGCCAAAATGTCACCCATCATGCCAGATTGGGGGCTGCTTTTGTTTATGAAATGCATAAAGCTAGAATTTACCGCACAGCGCCTGAATCATCCTCTAGAGGAGCCCCCACCTCGACTATGAATTCCAGTGTAAATCTATCTCTCTCTACTCTCTCTATACGTAGCGACTTCAATATACGAATGTTCTATAAAAACATACGTAGATACCTATTTGTTAAGTAATTAAGTATAGGAGTAAATTAATATGTATCCAGCCAATTAAGCCCTAAAATCATTATCGTTATATTATAACCTTCAAATTATTTTTAATAATCAGATAAATCATAATCGTTATAAATATTATTTAAATGTTTAGTCATAACGAGTTTTAAATCGATTATTTGACATGAGAAGCGAATTAATAACATAAAATTAGTTCTATTTTAAGTTATTAAAAGGATGTTATCATATGCCATAATGAATAATAGCTTTGAATATTCGCTTATTTTGTAAGCAATTAGGCGGTGGATGTATCTACACAATGATAATTTATTGACGTATTTTGACCAATTTACTGATTGGCAAAGAGCGTTTAAAGTTATATATGAACAAGCACCTATATCTCTGAATCGTAATTAACAAAAATATACGAAATAGTATTTTGTAGAAAAGAGGAACATTTATTATGCGATCGTATTTATTTTGCAAAGCATTAATTATTGTAAAACAGTGGTGAGTGTTCCGCTTCGTAGGGTCTACGAAACACCTCTACGGCGTAGAGGCATGGCGTAGAGGTTCACTATCGAACGCTGTTACACAAACAGTACAGAAAAATTCTGCAAAAAGAAACGTAACTAACGCGGAACGACACGAGAAACTACAACTTTTACCGCCAAGCTCCGACTAACTTCACCATTAAACATTGTTTGTCGTCAAAGTTCCACGGATTTGCGGCTGATCAATGGAGTTTTTCACGTAAGCCGCTGAGGATGGGAGAGGAGATGATATTTTGTTCATCCGAGCAATAAATCCAAGGCGTGGAAGCGAGGGTAGCTATTACTACAGCATTTTGTTGCTTGCAGCGTTTTGTTATTGCAGTAACGAGCGATAAATCAAGTGAGCGAGGACCATCGCCAACCGCTACCGGCTTACAACATTATAATAGGGAAGACTACATTTTTATGTTTAATTTTTTATGACATTTAATTTTTACACTCCTTAATTTTTATATTGATACTTACATTAATACCTTATAATTGTTAAATTTATTTAATTATGTACCTAATTGTTAATGTTTACAATATTTGCATGCTGCCGTTGGTGGCAAAATGTATCTGGCACTAATGATGTATACTTAAACCTTATATACTTACATTTAAGCAAATAAATGATTCTTTTTCTTATATTATTTTAATATTAGTAGATATCACGTATTCGTATATTCTTACTTCAACATCAGCCTGAAGACGTCCACTGCTGAACATAGGCCTCCCTTATAGAACGCCACTGTGGACGATTATGCAAAATAGAAATACAAAATCGTTTCAATAAATGTAAATTTTGTATTAGTATTTTTTTATGCTATAGTTAGCAAAAAAGCATACGGCCCTCCTGATGGGAAGAGGTCACCGTAGCCTATGGACATCTGTAACACTAGACGTGCCACTGATGCGTTGCTTACCCTGTGATAATACTCTTTTGACCCTCCTTTTAAATTGCTGCATGTTGTAGCTCTGGGGAAAGACCGCTGGTGGAAGCTCAACTCGGCTACAACAGCTTATGTAGTAAATCCATAGAGACTCTTGTACTTGGTCACTGTGTTTCAGGAAAGGATTTTCCATAATCACCACGCGTGGCAGGCGGCTTGATGATTTTAATGTACCGACGAAACAACTGCTACCCAACTACCCCTGTCCTGCACCCCTATTCCCAACCTATCGGAAACCTTTCGATTCGAAATCTACACTCTCCATCTTCTTCATCTACGTTTAGAATGAAAGAGACAGAGAGTATGCATTTCGAATCGAAACGTTTCCGACAGGTTGGGAATAGGGGTGCTGGATATTCTTTTAGCCTGCTCTTACGGCTCCTACAAACTATACCATAATATATTGTTAGGTACTTATGCTATATGGCAAATGTAAATTCAATGAATATGTACCGAACATCGATGCAATCGAAATATTACCTGCCTAAGATTATGAATAATCAAAATACCAGTTAAACATTCAAACAATGTGTTTACGGTTCCATTGTTCTCGATTTAGACTACCTATTGTTTTATTTTTAGACGTATCATAGTCACAAGTGATAATCGCCGACGAATTTGATTATTATTAATCATTGTCGATTGTCTCATTATATTTTTGAATCCAGAAGACGTAATTGAAGTTCTACTTCTAACTTCATTAAAACTACTCGCACTTTATCTTACAAAATTCGTAAACTACATTAAAACACTAAATTTAAGAAAACACTATTATTACATTCTTTAATCACTGATTAATTTATTTTATTCGTGCATTATAATCATATTAATTTAAATTAAACAACTTACATTGCCTTTTAATGTGAACTATTTGACATTCTCTCTATATTTGTATGCTATTTATAGCAAAAAACATGATTTGATTTGATTTGATTCATAAATACAATGAAACGTTTATTATTTTATCAAATGTTATAGTACTGTTTTTTAAAGTGTAAGCCATATAAAAAAAAGATAATAAAGATATATTAAATACTATAATATAACTCTATCAAAAATCGTTCAAGCCACCTGCCAAGCGCGGTGCTGGTGGCCCTATGATAAGCATCCGTAATGGCGTAATGGGGAGGCCTATTTTATTAGTAGACATCTTCCAGCTGATGTATACAATAATAGATATATGTATACGCCCACATCGGTAATGATGCGTAATCATTATTAGCGTATTGTTACATAACATACGTTTATCTCCAAAATAACAAATAACACTAATACGTAGGTACGACACAGAACACACACGGTACACAGATATGAGGCAATACGGCTAATTCGTCTATGTAAAAGATACGAGTATGTAAACAGAACAGCGATAACACTGATATTGCGAGCTTTCATTACGTGTATCCGATATACGGTAAAATCAGTAATCACGTGTAATGGTGATAGAGTTCAGTTTCCCGCTGTGTTTTGTATAAGCATTGAACTGTTACATAACACATTCGATATCAAGCTACAGGGTAAATGATACGACCTTACGAACGCATCGCTGGGCTTTCTCGCAGCAACTGTGGCAAGTATGTTTATTATAACAGGACTTTACTGTGATCAGAGTGATTTGTACTAATATTAGGTAATCGGTAATGTATTGCGTCCCATCTGAATATAACATAATTTTATTGTGGTTAGCTTAATTGTTTTAGTACCAACGAGCTTAGATTCTCAGGGACTGTCTATTTTTACTTTTGTTGTTGAAGACGTACCCCTTACCTTAGTTACATTACATCTACTAAAAATAAAGGTCTTTTAATTTATTATTCTCTTTAATTTTGATACTCGTAGATACGGTTTAGCTACAAATAACTTTTTAAACTTGCCTGGTGTTATACAATCTTTTGTAACACACGTTTGTCATGTTTGTTTGTGTGTTTGTTTGTTTGCTTAGACCTTGCTTTTGTTATGTGGTGTGGATGATATATATATTTACACTTCTTCTTCTCGTGTTTGCCAGTGGTCAGCCCGTGTCAGAATTTTTAGGCCACCCCGTGGCCATCTTAGCTTGACTTACGCTGAAATGTGTCTTTAAATCTAACAAAATAAAGAAAAAGTACATTTAAACCAAAAACAATAAACGACTATTCATTCAAGAGTGCATGCCTGGCGTCAATAGCATGCTTTCTAGGTCGAGCACGTATAGCCTAAGGCAATTCAATTAAAAGCACCTCATTCGCACCTGTCATAAATAGAAAGTCGTCCACATAAATTGTAATGAAGTAATTTAACAGCACATTAAGTTTTCAGACGACTACTGTATTACTCGCAGCACAGTCGTGGGCAGAATTTTTATGATCTTTATAAAAAGTAGTTTAATATGCTAAGTACGTTTAAAAGTAATTAACTGGAGCAAAATTAGAATCCGACGCTCTACTTTGTTTTAGATATTTTTTTGCATGTTTATTCGAAGCTCATAACGATTCGTTATAGAACAGTTGAACAAGAAATAATATGGAGCAAGGTTGCACTTGTCAGTGTGGTGTTTCCCAGGTTAAATATGCAGAAAATCAATGACACTGCAGAACTATAAGCAGTAAACTACCTTCAAGTCTTACCAACTTGACCTACTTTTTGACGTAGTTTATTCCTCCTTCGAAGCTCTTTGAAAGGATGCCAGAACGAATAAAGTATATGGCATGCCAATACTATACTTATAGCTTAATAATTCAGGCTGAAAATGCCTGCACGCAAGGTAAAACAGAATAAATTCGAAATCAGTCTTAACGAGATTACAAATCTACAACAAGAGTCTTAGAATAATAACGCCTAACGTTAGCATGCATTTTAGATCTTGAACCCTAACTAGGCTTCCCTGTGTCCAGGGACCCAAGAATTACGAGGACCATGAAACAGAAGTACAACTTTTGAAACGCTATTTTGTGCGCATATACTTGCCCTGTCACGAGAATCAAACCCGCGGTTTCCGAGTTATGAGCCTACCTGGTCAACGATTACACTACAGAATCTGCCTACAGGTATACACCTAATTCTTTTCTATAAATAGTGCTGCTGTAGGAGGAATGGATAGAAGGTGCTCTGTTCCGCAACAGGTAGCTACTGTACGACGTGCTATAATACCACAGGAAACCTTTACTTGGCAAATCTTTAAAAAGAATCACGTGTTCGCCATTAGCTATCCCCCACGCGGTCGCAGTACAAAATAACTGGCCCACAGTGATTTGGCTTTACGTATATCTTATAACTTAGCGTGATATATATGAAAACGTAATAAATACTTTAAAAGGACGGAATAAACTCTATCATACGTTTGATTTATTAGTTGAACCGATTGGGTGACAGTCGGTTAAGATAACATCCTTACAAAAACTCGTTATGAGACTGCCTGTTTTTGTTGGAGTCTCATTATTATCTATTAAAAACTACCAGAACATCGTGTTTTTTTATATAACATGGTACAGCATTGAGACAACCGTAGACATTAGTTATTATAATAGGAAAGGCGTTTCCAAAAGCTTAGCTAAAATAAGCTATTTGTTACTATGTGTAGTACACAGCCTCCAGAATTCCACGTGATCAGCTCTCGCAGACATGAAAATTTATACAACTTTGCATAAACCTCCATTACTGGCTTTAGAATACACTGAGCCCACGGACAATGTCACGTGATTCGATTAGTGGCAGGAGCCGAATTGATTCTATTTTCGTACGGGACACGTTAATAAATTTATTGCTCTACAGGACGAAGCTTCTTGACGAAATCTGTGATCAAAGGTGATTTAAGTTTAAAAACGGATAAGATACGTTGGCGCTTTTTGTATGGAAAATAAGCAGGCATTTAATTTTCATCTTTACTTTTCCTATTGAGTCCTCGATTCACGTAAACGTTAAAACACATCAGGCATACAAAAACAAGACCTATAACAATGTAACTTCAATGCAATTTGTAGAAAGGGCATGTTGCAATACCAATACAAAATGAACTCTAGTTGAATTTGAGGGTAAGCCTGTTAATAAGACTCATTAAAGGTTGCGCATTAACCAAGATTTAAATTAAGATAAAGAACCGCTCGGCTTGTTTAAAAGGGAACGGGGAGCGTGTTTCTCATATTAAAGTACACGTTATCACGAG
Source organism: Ennomos erosarius (assembly GCA_963580505.1). Lineage (NCBI taxonomy): Eukaryota > Metazoa > Arthropoda > Insecta > Lepidoptera > Geometridae > Ennomos > Ennomos erosarius. The sequence continues at coordinate 3,243,913 of OY756984.1, forward strand.
TTTATTTCTCGGTAGTATATGAAAGCCGACCCCCAAATCAAATAAGGAAGAAGATAACTGTGACCTCCTGCGGGCCTTTTATCATGCCTTTATCTCACATGTTGTCTTATGGCAACACGTCCGTAATCTCCGAGCTGTTTCATAAAGCTCGGCCTTATCTCGGAAGGCCCTTCCGAGTATGTTTGATAATGATTACGTTTTCGTTTTAGTCCGGCATGGCATTAACTAATGCCACTTGTTAAACGATTCTCTTATATATAACTAAAAGATATAACTTAGGGTTTAGAGGGATAAGGACGGTGTTAATAGACGTTTTCTGTAGCCACAAGAATAGTGTATATATATATTGGAACTGGGTAGTTTTGGGAATTTATTTGCATATGATGAATGCAAAGATTATAAAGCCCGTTGATAACTCGTGAACATAATTTCTCGTACAAACAAGACTCACCTACGGGGGCAGGGGGCGAGGTAACAAAACGAGACAAAGTCATACGAAATTACAAAGGACAGAGTAGGGTGGAACAAGAGACGCATTAGGTGTCCCGCTTCCTCTCGCAGGATTAGCAGTTGAAATACACTACTAAATTTCGTACGAGGGGAAGTTGTATCGTTGGTCAACTGGGTTTATAGTCAATGGCTGAATGCGTGACAAGTATACATATAAATGTATACCAATAATTCTCGTAATATATAAAAAGAATTTGCTAAAACATATCTCTGTTCTTTAAAATACCACTTTGGTAACATTTCCTCCTTTGCATCTTCTTTGAATATAAATCGGCAGTACAGTTATGTAAGGAAAGCAATAACTCCTAATAAGGCAATTTCTTTATCACGTATTGTGCCAGCACTTTGCGAAGGTGTTTCGATATTGCGTAGGCGCAAATTGGCTATTGTATGTGAAAGCGAACCCTTCGGAAATGAAGAAGCGAATGTCATTGCCCGATTAATGCTCGAAGGCACGCGTGAGGCGATTATAAAGAACAGGAGGTGAAATATTGACGGATGGCTTTGATACCGCCGCATTGGTGTCCGTTTTCGAACAACGCTGAATGTGGTTTTCGCTTAAGTTTATATGGCGTAAATGCATTATGCAGGCACATTCTAACAGTAATTTATACAGGTGGACTGATAGTAAGAAATAAGTATACACTTTGTAAGCTCTTCAAGGTTTTCAATAAGCATTGTGCTAGGTAAGGATGATGTTTTCTACGTATCCAAACCTCTGCATTTCATTCTCTTGACACTGCCTTTTCTTAACATCTCTGTATCCGCTCCCTACCAAGCACATAATGTGTTATTTAGCCGGCCACCCACCTCAGATCTGTGTTTATATAGCTGTTTATGGAAGGCCCTACCTCAAGTAAAACTGCAGGTAGCATATTAGAGTGTCGGATAGTGTCTGCGAGATCATCGGACTCGGAGACGTGAGAGCAGCCGCGCAACTTTCTCGACGATCTGGTATCGACGAGTGCAGCTCCGTACGGGCATGGTGATCTACTTGCGGTGTAAGATGAACGAAATAGGCGATGGTTATCTAGCATACGAGTGTTTAACATAATAATATGAAAGAGTTTGCATGGAGTATACGGAAGTACGATTCCCCGATCTACCAAAACTCTAGATGGAAAAGTTTATTCTATAGTTTTCTTATTAGATACTCGAAGAAGTAGTGAAAATTGTATACGACGAACGCTTTCCTAAAAACCACTTAATTACCCAGAAACTGACCAATGATGACATGCACCATTATTTTTATAATAAACGTTAGTAGATACGTTGGTCGTAAGCCAATTTCAAAGTCAAACAGTTTAATGCAAATAGGATATTTTTAGCTGGTTCGATTATATTAGATATTCGGTGGTCGGATAGATATTCGGTGATACGACTCAATGTTTTGTGTAGTTATTTTCTCCACCGCGCAGAGATCCGTGTGCAATGCTTTAACTTTAACAAAGATTGTAATTATACTTTAACATATTGGCATGATAAGTGTTGGATAATAAAACATTAAAAATTTCAGATAAACCTTTTCTTTCTATGTATGTATATTGAATTCATCGCTTAAGCTCATTAATTGGGTCTATGAAGTGCACAAGAACATCGGGAAACGCAGCACTATATCGGCTTTCTCTCGACAACACCAACAGCTGTATCTAGGCAAGACGTGACGTGGAAATCGACACCCAAGGGAGAAAAATCAGAAATTATACACACCCAATTAAATCAGGGTACAGATAGAGGAATATTTTTGAATATACAATGATTAAATATTGTTTATGGAGTTATGCATGAAGATAAAGCGCATCTATTAGATGTGCCTATCCATTCCTATTTCAATTTAGTCAACTGGCAGATGATCTGTCTTGATACGCCTACTAAGATAAAAGTAGATATTGGTTTAAAGCCTTAGATAGAAAAATTTCCACGCCTAAGTAGCATATGAAAGAAATCTTTAGGGACGGTTAATATTTTAATACGCGTCATTCGTAGGATTTGTCAGATTAAAAGTACCATCGATAATGCCGCACAAAACATTTCAATCCAAGACGAAGCTACGGCGGCGTACGCGACATTGCTTTCGTCTGTCAAAAAGATCCCGTGAGGCTGTAATTTCAGCGAGCATTATGAAAGGAGATGAACAAGCTCATTTGTCTGTCTAGATGGAGGACGACTATAATATAAATATTATACGTTAAAATACGCGACATTTTGTTCGGGCAAATAGAAACCGGAGTCGAACAAAAACATAATTGAATGTGTACTCGATGATTTCATCCAATAATTACATAGTAACGTTAAAATACATGTTTAACTATAAGGCTTTGAGAGTTCAACGTACGATTAATGTGGTGTTCAAAGAAAATTCTGCGATGAATTTGCGGACAGTAATTTGCATTGAAATGTTTATTATAATTACTAGAATATCCAATTTTTGTACAGAAATATGGCTCTGCCAAGAAAAGAACGTCAGTTACATAAAAAAACTATGAATTTACGACTTTTATTCAATAAAAACACGACAATGAATACCTACGCATATTATAGTCTCTCGATCTTGTAAATCAGGTAAATAAATCATATATCCGACTGCGAACAAAACATTACGTAATTGGCAGGTTAGTAAATATAAACAGACCATAACTTACAATCCTGGCGCAACATTTTAAAATAACTCAAAGTGGAATATACGGACAGAATCATGAATAAAGAAGTAAGCCTAGATAGGTCTGTGAATTTTATACAAATATTTGTCCTCTGCTAAAAAGAAGATTACTATTTTATAGAGCGAGATGAATACAATAAAACATACATTTTAATTCATCATCATCATCATCATCATCATCATCATCATCATCATCATCAATAGCCTGAGGCCTGTCCTCCCCCACTGAGCGTCACTTTAAGCGACTGCTCGCCTCCTGCATTCATCGGCTCACCGTGGTTTTAACCAGATCGTCAATCGTCAGTCGGTCGATCGGTTCATAAAGCATAGGTACAATACATATGTAAATAAACAACTAATCATCCTATTACCAAATGACAAAACCTCTTAAGCCTTAGAATACATATAAAAACTATAACTATATATAAATAGGCGTTCAAAAACTAAGGCTAAAGTCTGACTTTAGTCTCTGTAGCCGAGCAAATACGAACAAGGTAGTCGAGTTACCTATAAATCAAAGTACATACCTACAATGGTAAAGATGATTTGTTACTAAAACCAGATTGGCTGCAGCCGGTCCTGAGACTCGAGGGCTGAATACTTCATTAGATGACTAAACGAATTGTTAATCGTAGCACAGCAAGGTGCAGTAATCAGTCACAAAGCATTTGCACATCATCTTTGTGAAGACTACGCTTCCATACTAGACTTTTGCTTGAATAAAAATTTCGTAATAAAAAGTAAATAATAGAAATCATGTTTACAAGTTTGCATTTTAAATGCATAATAGCATTTACATTAATGTCGGAATATTTAATATACCAGTGTAGATATGCCAAAATTAAAACACAAAGCTAGTCTATCAAATAATAATGACACAATCGAATTTAAGGTCCGTTTTAAGTTAAAATTTAAAAGACCAAGTGAGAAAGAGTTATCCATCAACATGCTTGTTTCAAGAAAGTTTTTATTCCAAGCGATGTAGCGATTCGTGACGTATTTTATCGATCCTTCCCCCAATTAGGTGTGAGAATAAGGAAAAATGTTAAATATTGCCGATTGGCGAAATAATAAATCATCAGAGTTTTAACATTAATCGTGCAAGGGCACGCGATTAAACACCGAGCGGTACAAATCGTCCGTTTATACAAAGAAATAAATAAAATGTTATTTTTTATTCCTCATAAAACCCTTCAGGATGGTATGGTCGATCGTCTTCCATGCGACGAACTGGTTGCGCATCCAGAGCATAAGCTGTTTTAAATTAGAATAACACTACAGTTGCCGTTTGGACTTTAATAAAAACAGAGTTATGTTCAGTGTCAACGGAATGAAGCTTATTGTTTGCTTCGGTGAGGTCAATAGCACTGGATTGGAATAGCACGCGATGCTTGAGACAATTGGAAATAATTTTGGTGACATCCTTAACTTACAAATGGTAACCTGTCTGATTTTCTAGCAATATATTTAAACGCATTAGGCGGAGTTTGACGTTTACAGCCGTTACCATCTGGAGATTTTAAGTTTATAGCCAAATCAAGAACATTGGCTGATAGGAACCCAATTATATGTCTTGTGAGCCATTTAGTACCTACTTCAACCCCCATCTTTTTAATAAAATTCACGTTAAAATGAGCAACAATCTCAGGTGCTTGAAATCTGCTTTCAATAAACCTCTACAAAATGTTTAAGCGAGAGCGTTCGCCTGTAGCTGAGTTTTCTATGAGCTGCGAATCTACTCTGCTGGAGCATATAATATTCATCCGACGTTGCGGTGAAGCCGGTAGCGGTGTAGACTGAGATCTTAGGTCAGTTTGAGTAAGGTTATTTATCGAAACCTAACTGAATAGCTCATTAATAATAATAAAATATTTAATGCAGCTAATTTTCGACGTACGTGGCTCTTAAAATATGAGTATCCACTACACTTTCAATCAAAAATCAAAAGTTCAATCCGCTAATTACCCAATTTCCCAAGAGAAGCCTAAATTTTCCGGGGCAAGGATCAGCCATTGCGTAGGGATAGGGTGAGGGCCCTTCTTCATCATCGCTCAGTAAAGTAAATTAACCTTTTGACCCAAGTTTACAGCAGTTGTTAAATCACCAAGCCCTGTAGTTAAACTGGCTGGCGCCTCTCGTTGTATTTTATCGGCAGTAGTGCGTCATATCTGGTCGGGTGCTAGTGAAAGCCCGAGAAACTTCCGAACGGAAGCGAGCGGCTTTCTACCCCGCTAGCCGTCGGCTCTAGAAACTAGCTAACCCTACCTAGCTGACTAAAAAAAACTATAATCAACATATATCCAGGGGTTTTTAATTAAGTGTAATATTTACTCTAGCTCTACAAGAGGAAGAAGAAGAAGAGAGGCAACAAATCAAATTTAATCTGCAAATGGGAGTAAACCGCTTACGTTTTATAGCCTCTGGAATTTTAACTGCAGGTGTTATTGTTTATTTTACGTTATTAGTGAGGTATGCGTATCCTTTACGCATAGAATTATTATGGTAAATATTTGTTTATGAAAACTAAAGAATGATATACAATCTTCAAAGTAATGAACACTCTGGTATTAATGTTTAAGCATTTGAAGGAGTTCCTATGCTAAACCGTAGCAGCAGTAAATTGGCTTTAAAGCGAACGCCGTAAAGCATGGTGTAACATTAATCAATGTTCGTCGCGACCAAGGAAACGGCATAAAATATGTTAACAGCGCGAAGTCTTCCACGGTAGTTACGAGAATATACCAAGTACCCAACACAGTCGGAGTGTTTGCCTTACATTGTACCGTGCAAGACCGCGCGGTTTGTATAGCCCACCGCTCTCAAGGTCGCCTTCACGCCACGTGCCAGCCATGGTATTGTCTCATGTGTGAACAGCATTTGTTATGCGTTTTGTGCCTTTTACATCAACTTGACTACATTTATAATAAAAAAAAAGAACCAAAACTGACGCGGTAGAATTAGTTTCACTAGATAATAAAACTCCCACAGAACTGATCTAAAATATTTCGTTTACGAAACGAACTAATGATGATCCATAAAAATTAGAGGCCATTAAATTAGCCAATGTCGAAGTCGATAGAGTTAATGATAATGAATAGCGATTACAATTTAGATATTACAACACCTAATATCGTAGACGCGGAGATAATAAATTCGAGAGGCGAAAAGACTAACAAAAGTCGTGTTTTATTATGGAATCTGCAGTAATGTCACATAATATAGGTAACGCGGAGCAAGTGTAGCGAACATAAAACTGTTATAATGTTCTCGAGGAACAGTAACGCGATGTAATAAAGTAACGAGTGACATGTGAAGTTACGCAAACAAATAACGTGACTGGCGGCTTATACGGGAATTTACGAGCGATCCTAAAACTGTGCTCTAGATTTCAAGTACAAAGACGATCTACTGCGCAAACCGACTAGATAATATAATAACGCCTACGCTTGCGGTGATGTATTTGTGGAATATTAGGAAGAATTTATATTCTGTCATTGAAGTTACTGCTCGTTGGATGTTTTGTTCTTGTCATTTTGAGCGCATAAATCTTGAAATAAACACAAAAGTGATCCAAACTACTTGAGGGATTTTTCATAAAATTAAAACTGTCAAGAAGAATTTTTATGATCCATTGAAACATCTATAAAACTAGTTAGCTAGCATATGAAATGTTAATACAATTTCTACACAAAACACATTTTTATTTCGCGCTATATTTTATGACTATCTAATATTTCTGTACATGTATGTACAAAATTTTAATACAAACTAAAATAAGCGAGCAAATAACCGTCATTAAATCAGACATGTAAACCATTTATCATTTGAGATAGTCATCAAAGTGGAAAGAATATACCTACCTATTCGTAACAATGAACAATGTAAAATATAAACTCAGACTACACACACAGAGTACATGTAAAATCTGCGCAGTTTCATGAAAAGGCCATAAAAATTGGAAAACAAACTTGAAAAACATCCATGACATTGACCGAAGCGATGTCCTTGTGGGAGATTATCTGATGAATAATAAAGTCGGTGGAACGAAGGCTTTGTGCTCGCTGAAGTTAATACAAGTCATTAGCGCAGAGCGTAAGATTTTTTAAACAAACTTTGCAGCAGATAATACTGTTCGAATTGAGATAATTTTGCACACGATATTTTTAACACTTTCTACTAAAAAATTATCGCGTATGTAAGCGAAAAAACTATATAAAGGTAAGTGCTTACGTAGATAAATATGAAATGTTGACTACACGCAACGTGACCAATACAGTAGCTACAATACGAATTTTATTACAAATCTACATCAATAAAACACTTGTACAACGACCGTGACGCGCGACGTCTCGAATTCGGCGAGATAAGAAACGTTATCATAAGTGACTTTTGTCCTTGTACTTGTTATGACTATTTAGATTATTATTGACAAACTAGTGTGAAGAAGTGGCTGGCTAAGTGACGAAGAGATTCTCTTTCCAGTTTCTCAATGTATTTGTCGAGATGAACTCGCATGTTCTACAGTTGGCGCCCAAACTCGTCCGTCGCGAATAAGAGTACAATGGTACGCGCGCAACTGGCCAACAGCTGTTCGGCAACAATAGAAAGTCGCATTTAGAGTTACGCAAACGTTCGGAGCGTGTTTACAAAACACGTTATTGAATTTCCATACGCGCCTACTGTTCACACCATTCGATACTTTCCTTATTATTCTGCAATATGATTCATGACCAGAACATCAAACAGCTTCAAGCGTTTTATGAAGATGAGTTGGGTCTCATGAATATGCAACAACGTTCAACGTTGTTATGTAACTTAGGCAGAAGTGGTAAGCTAATAACTGTCGAGTTACGGAACTTTCGCTCGGGTTTGATCGGGCGTTCTACAGTAAAATTTGCATCTTATGTTGGATTTCTAATTAAATTAATAATTGGATCAAACTCGGTTACGTAAGTGTTGGCGATAAGACATTTATCAACACGTGTTACTTTTGAACAAAATATATTGAAAATCAATGAAACAACAGCCATTTATATCAGGACATGGTTTTTATTGTACAAAAATAGTGTGCCAGCAAGTAAGACATGCCTCACGGCATACACAAACAAATATTTAAACCTAAGGTTTTCATTTTATAAAATGCAATCATTCGTAAGTTATAGACATAGCCTATTTAATATAATAGTGAGGAGTATCGTTGAGTTTTACAGCCACCGCCGGCGTCCTGCCCCGAATGACTCCCGTGACCACAGGCTCGGCGGTAACAATACCACCGATTTTATACACGTCTACAATACTACTTCAAGAACTGCTTGATGAGGTTACATCCAAGTTAATTTGTTCACGTCTCGAAGTGAAAAATTAAATTGATTCCTCTTTACAACATTTTAATGAAATCTACATTCTGTCGGGCACAATAACTACTTGTCATACTTGGTGTAGTTATGAAATGACGATGGAAAATTTCGAGACATCAAGTATACGTAATGAGGAAGCTATTGTCACCTTACTTTTAGATAAAAGCATACATTAAGCGAAGGTGGCACAACTTCACAATCTGTGAACTCAGGTTATTCACGTGGCAAGTCTTAGGAAACTATCACAAAGAACCCGACCCATTCAAATCTGAATTCACCAGGAGATAAGGGAATGTAATAATAACTTCTCGTCTACACCGAGCCTGTCGTAGAGAAAAAAGATAGTTAAGCAAGAACCAATGTATCATGTCGTCCCACACACTCACCCAGCAAATATAAGCAAACACAACATAGAAATAAAAATGTTAAACATAGGATCAGCGCGTGGAGTGTAAAACCCAATGATAGAGACTGCTTACAAGTGTACAGTCCATGAATAACTTAGATATTCACATTATCTACATTATGGAACTTTATCTGGCGCGACCCACACCCTTGGACCCTTTCTTAAAAAGATTCGGAACACACATTCGAAAAAGGAAAACCCCGTGTTCGCCGTTTATCAATAGACATTTACGATGCTATATTATAATAACTTTCTTTATTTATTAATGCTGTAAAACTTTCAAAATACATGTCTCGTGTGACCTCAGGATACAAAATATCTTTTTTATGGATTTGAATCGGATTTGGAACATTTACGATGTATTTAAATTGATAGTTCTAGTTCTCTCAAATAACGATATCGATTTGAATTTTCCTTCTAATTTATATGCAATTAGATTAATCATGAAAAAACGTGATATGAGAAGGTCGAGTAACGTCAGCCACGTAGTTTCAATTAATGCCAGCAATTTAAATGTACGTAAGATAATTGAAATAAAGGCACCGGTTATTATACCCAGAAACGGGTCATTGTACGTGACCTAAGTGAAAATAACGATTTCGATGATAATGTAGTATTTCAATGAAATTACAACGAGCGGTAAGACATGCACGAATTTGTGATGATTCGGTAATGAAATATTAAAACGTGTTCGAATGTAAATTATAACTCTGTGGGAACTGTGATTTTAATTATGAAGATAGGTTAGAAAGTTAATGGAAAATGATGAAGCACAGAACACTCTATAAGAAACGCATTTACTAGCGGATTTAGCATTTCAATTTGGCGTCGATGTATTGTGAGGTTTAATGGTTGGAGAGAGTACACTTAAGTAATGAAAAAAGTAATAAGGAGTATGAACCGTAGTCGGTTTTGTGTTGGCACGAGGCACCGCGGCGGTGGGCGAAGCGCCACCCGGAACGGCGCGCGTGGAGAAAACCGCGGGAAACCGCAATCGCAGTGCTATGGCCGCGGCCCGCGAGAACCGTGTCAGTAGTGTGAAACGCTAATTGCACACGGCGAGCTATCGCGCCGTTGCACATCGCGCAACTGTTTCCAGTTACAATCTAAGTGATTTATCGCATTTGATTTCGAGTGAATTGAGTTTTTCACGCTCATTCTTATCGTATACACCGACGCGGTCTTTATAATTTGAGTTTCAATTGATATGAACTTATAGATTTTTTTTGTGAGGTCTAAGTTATTATTTTAAATGCAAATTTGCGATCTTTGGATTATGTTATGATAAATGGCGAAATTTCAAACATCCTCACATGCATCCAGATAAAGTTCCCCGTCAGTTTCCTACGCTATTGTTAAAAATAAATTAATTATAGTAGAATCTACAGGAAACCGAATCGGAGATCTCATTTTTTCAGTGGGCCGCTTTGAGACGCTCCGTGCATGCCTCGCTGTGACAATTTGAGTCCAGCTCAAATGGCGAGCGTAGAGTCCTCTGGACTGTTCGACAACACTAATGTTCCACTACTCTATCGCATAGCTCGACCACGAACACCTCAGGCAGTAACTAAAGCTAAATCACAAACGTTGCGCGAGGGCTCGCCGGCTACAAACGCCGAAGAACACCCCGCATCGGGCACATCCTCACTTTTTTTGCCATTTGTTTGAACACTAGATTCAACTCTGTTATTATTCACTGCACTGTTCACTTTAAGATCATAGCTCGCGATTATGCATTTGTTCACAGCACTTTCACTTTTTTCGGCAAAGAAGGAGCGTCGCACAGAGTTCGCCGGGGGCGAGGTCGAAAACAACTTGATTTCCAGATCCCGCTGACCATTCAATGATGTGACGATTTCGGAAGATATCTCCAGAGCGAGAGGCGAACGAGGCTCAGGCGAACTGGCCCTTCTAGCCGGTGGGAACAGGGAATACAGATTAGGTGCTGAATATGCTTCTCCACTGTTTGCTTCCCGACGTTCGGGGATCCTGGATGATGGATCACTCCAGCTACGCCGTAACGTCGCATCGGGTCCTCGCCTTCCAAGAGGTCCAACCACTTTCATTGATTCTTCCAATTTAGTGGGCGCAAAATCACCACTAGAGTTTTCATCAAGCAATTCCGCAATCGAATGTGCATCCCAAATTTGTCCAACAGGATCACAAAGACGACACTGACACGAGCTGACGGCGGACTCAGCAGGTGACGCCGCCTCAGCCAAGCCAAAACGAGTAGCCTCCAAAGCCTCTCCCAACGCTGCGACGCGATACGTCTCTGGACCATGGTCTGGGTACTCTAAAACTTTCACGTCCAAACGGTACGGCAAAGACATTTCCCGGCAGTAGGAATCCTCATAAATGCCGTGGGTAGGTGTGATGCCTGAAACCGCACAATGATCAACTTCACCGAGGTCTAAAGTACCAGCTGTTAAATCGTGCGGTGCAATGTTGTTGGGTTTTCTATCCTTTTTGCGTCGTTTTCGCGGTTTTATAATCCTGGGTAACATGGTTTCAGAGTTCGTCGAGCCGGAACTTTCATCGCTGGCGACACTGACCGCATCCGTGTTGTTATTGCGTCCGCCTCGTGTGGACCGCGCCTGCTGTTGCTGGTTGCGCGGCCTGTTTCCTTCGGTCGGCTCACACCTGTCCCTGGTGACGTGCTCCGTCGGCCCCAGAGCTCGGTGACAGCGTTGTTCCGGCGCAGCGGTGTACTTTCTTCGATCGTGTCTATTTTGAATGATGAGTGGAGCACCCTGAGCTTGCATGGCCAGCTTGGAGACGGACGTGTTGCGTGGTTGTGGTGGTACCCTTCCCGCCATAGATATGAGCGGTGCCCCAAGCCATGTATTCGGGTGCGCCACACCATAGGGCGGGTAGTAGGGCGGCGGGAAACCCGGTGCAGTAGTGGCATATTGAGGGCGGCCGGGTTCGCGGCGCCCGTGGGTGGCGCGCTCGCCCGGACTCATAACGTCGCAGGGGACGTTTAACCCATATTCAAAAAAGTTCGCTTCACTGTCACGGTAAATGTCCGAGTGTCGTCGCGATGTCGTAATCGTACACTAACATCGGATGCGCGTGGAGATGCGCACGTTCGATCGCCGCGACAGTCGGCAGAGAACTGGAGTGAATGAGCGCGGAGCAGCCGGCGGCAGCGGCCGCGGTGCCGAGTGGGAGTGCCTCCGGCTGCGACACGCGACTGTCGCTCCGCCACCGCTGCACCGGAAAACTTTACAACCCTAATCACTTTACAATTAACCGGCCGTCGCTAATGTTTACTTTCCACGCACTCTACAAAACAGAATCTTTACAGGGCAATTCATCGAGATCGAGCCCGTCAAACGAGTGCTGGTCGTGGAGCAAAAAGCTTAATTGGACCTTAATTAAGCATTTAAACTTTTTAAATACTCCTAGTCTCTTAAAGACGAACTTACTATGTCTGTCACAAAACATTCTTTGATTTTGTGAAACGATACCTGTAAGACTTCAGACAAGTAATGTACAATATGTTTCATTCTCTACATAATATATAAAGTATGACGTAGAGTGATGATGGTAGTTTACAGGACCTGCATCCGTCAGTAAAAAAACAAATAAACACTTACCAACAAATTACTTTCTCCTCCAGCATCGCAAGTATAATTCACACTTACCTGCAACAATAAAATTAAGTTTATTAATGTCACGCTATCACACCGACATAACAAATCCGGAAACGTAAAAAGTGCCCTAAAAATGTCTTTAATAAATTTGTACGCGGTACAAACGGAGTTAACAAAAGGCATTTTATTGGACAGTAAAATTTTTTAAAACTACTAGCTGTTTTATTATGCTACCCATAGGGTTGGCATGCCAAAAAAGGGATGAAAAATGCATATTTCACGAAGTGCTTTTAAGAGCACTTATTTATTTTCATTAAAATATTGGGAGTCGTGAGCGGTTAGTTGGGTAACGGCAATGCATGAAAGCTATTTTTGTTTCAGAGCTTAATTTTTTGCTGAAAAAAAATATAGGCGCCCGTGTAGGGTATGGCACTTTTATAAACATCATGAATTTTACAATTATATATTTGTGGAAACAAGCTGTCTATGGGATCAATTATTCAAATTAACATTGATTTAACAAGATTATTTACAAGCAATTAGGATGATAATATCTACTTTTAATTTAGTTCTTTAGTACTTTATTGGTATTAAATTGGTATTAGGGGTATTAGTATTAATGTAGATTACAAAATGTTGAGTAAATGTTTATCGCACCTGACTCCCTAACTCCTTACTATTTAAAGAACGTAATTGGTACCAACCAAACCAGAAGAGTCCCATTGGATGACGCATCTACTTTTGGATCGCGTTTCCGCGCCCACAGGGGCGGGTGAAAGTGAACCTGATGACTCACCAACTCACCATCCTCTCTAAAATTCGGTGAATATACAACGCAACGTTTAACATGTCTGCGGTTAAAAACTACCAACCACCCTCTATTAAATTCAACCTTATTTAAATAAGGATATGGTTCATAAACGTGAAACGCGAAGGGACTTTGTAGATTGCGTTGTGTCGATACGTGTATGTGAATTAGTTTAGCATATTCATATTGCAACAGAACTTTCAACGCAAATGAAAGTTTGGAGGCGTACCCCTTTGCGTGTGATTGTGCAACTATCGTAAGCAATTGCAATATATGTATAATAAACACGCAATATTATTTCAAAATCAAGATATCATCATCAATTAACAGCCTGAAGACGTCCACTGCTGAACATAGGCCTACCCCAGGGAGTGCCACTTAGAACAGCTGCTCGCCTCCTGCATCCATCGGCTCCCCGCGGCTTTCACCACATCGTCATCTAATTAAAACAAAACAGTGCCTGTGACATGGTTAGGGACGGAAACACAGATGGGACATTTATCACTTCAAAGTTCACTGAAACGGTCATACATCTCATTTTTATAGCCGGACCCGTCACCGTCAAATACAAAATGTGACCCATTTTAAAGCTGGCGATATATTTATAATGGTACGAAATCTGTTGACCTTTGTTTTATCGTTCTTTTATACGTGTGTTTAAAACAAATTGTACCAAGAAGTAGTTAAAATAAAACTGATATTATGCTAATGCACTTGTCTTATTTTAATGTTTTTGAAGATCAAGGGCCGTACTGTGAGCTCTTAGCGCGATTCAAAACAGAGCCAATATTGGATCGCTTGTCAAATACTTTATACAAAAAAAACAAAGCGATCCAATATTGGCTCTGTTTTGAATCGCGCTAAGAGCTCAAAGTACGGCCCCTGAACTTCAAATCGGTAATCGGTTCAATAATTTTTAGGGGTCAATTTCTAATCAAACACCATCGTTATATTAGCGTAGTTTTGTAGATACCTTGTATATTCTGTTAATAACTGTTGGGTGCGTTTTATTCATTCGGATTCAGGAAATGATTATGACTTATGACGAGAAACACGTTTTTCTATTATACAACGATGACATTTTCATATTTTCTTCCTGATTAGTTATTGATCAAAGTCATCTTTATTTGAAACAGTAGTTCAAAAACTTGTGCAATAATATTGATATATTTAAATGATAATAACAATATTCGTTCACATTATAAAACGGTTGCGAACACTGGCATGAGGCCACAATAAGGACATCCGAAACGTTTCCAAAACCACATTACATAATCATATTTCCAACAGATAGCTGACGGCACAACTTAATAACTTTCCCTTCAAAATCATGTAACAGCAACACGTAATGACGAGCGGTTAACGCATCTAGCGGAGAGCGAGAGTGGTCCATTTGATTTTGTCTTGGCACGCGACTGCGCAAGGGTCATTGAATCTCGTGCTCTTCGCTTTCTCTCATCCACTGTGCGGTGCATTACCACGCTGTTGTATGCAATTCTATACACACGCAATATTAGAAAGACTAGACCACAACGCGCCGATTGTTTTCGGCCAGTTATAACAGTCGCAGCAAAAATAGAAACATCAGACAAAATAAACAGTAAACAAAAACAGATTGTCCAAATATGGACCGGAGCCAAGTACGAAAGCGTTAATAGTAGCAATCTTGTAGCAGTAGAGATATTTTAACACAATGTTGATAATCGCGATCTATATAGTTTTTTGGCTAACAAGGTTAAATCTATGTAATCATTAATACAAACTCTAATTTGCTTCCGTGACTTGTGCATTGGCTTTATCAAAGAGTTGCTAGAACTGTACATCTCTTCTTACTAACATTGTCAATGCACAACACTTTCAATATGGTAAAAGAAAGGCCACATTCAAAATGGTGATGGTCCCATTTACAGAGCAAACAGTTTCTGTATGACGATGCGTATTTTCACAGCAGCGTAGGTAAATAAAAATGTTTGTGACTTTGTGACCTTCCTTTGAGGTGTTAATGCATTACAACCAGTCCGTAACCGCGGAGAGAAGAAAGACAAACATTAACTACGGCATAACATTCGAAAGCAGCCAAATATCGTATTTGCAAGTTAATTATCGTTATTTACGGTCGCCACTTTCCGTTTTCATTGCTTTCGGTTTTATCAGAAGAAATTACCGGCGACCGGTGCAAAGTAAACAAGTAGCTAAGTACCGTCCAAGTTGTGAAATTCGAGTCAAATCAAGCAGTGGTAATCAAATTAATTTTTACAACACGTTTTCTGATGCTAAAATTAGCTTTCGAGGTAACATTTGCGACTAAATAATGCCAGTAGTGCGACTGCTGTAAAAGTTAATGAGTTTCATTTTCAATTCAGTTCTTTAGGGTTATCACGATGCGGATTATAATAATACTAAAGGTAATCTTCCAGTTATCGCTCTGATCAGTCTGTGTATTCCAAAGATATATTTTGAGCTCACTATGAAATTGAAATCTCATGAAAAGATAATAAATAAGAGATCGAGAAACAGTAAAAGTAAGAAACCGAAAAAATGATTTTAATAATAATAATAACGTTCGTAAATAACCGGATAAATGAGAAAAATTATAACGAAGTTAATAACTTCATAGAGTAGGATAATAACCACTATCGAGGTTAAAAGGAGGTTAAACGTGACATTAAAGCTCGGCCAACGCGTGGGGTCCGGACATTAAAAGATAAAAATGACATGGACACTATAAAGCAACGCGTATCTTAGAAGTACTTACTCTATCCCTGACTAACTTATCATTTCACTTGTCAGAGATAGACGCTCGAAGATGAGCAATGAACACATGAAGATAAATATTTTGAAGTTTGCGCAAATATTGCCCAATGCATGTAATGCCACTAAAAAGCTATTTATTTTTCGAATTCCAAAAAGCTTTTTAAAAATTTTTCTTCGTAGTCATATTCCTCAATATCCATGTCATTTTAGTTGTTATAGATTTTATGATCGTAGTAGTTAAATGTTAGCAGAATAAAAGCATTTAGCCAGGTTGTCTTGTCATATCAGTAATCAAATAATTACGAGTTACGAATCGTGATCCTGAATTGATCGAAAGTACCAAATCGGCTTGATGATATTACTTTACACCTACCGGTTCTCGGCACAAATAGGACTGCCATGCCATGGTGACTTGGTATCTTATCAAACCATACAGCTAATCAGCTCTACAGCCTACGTTACACTCTGCCAAATGAACCGTAAAATGGCTGTCAAAGGCGATTCACACACGAGCGATTAGCGTAAAGCGTAAACAATGGGCAGTTATCGTCGCCACACAAAGCGGCGCGACTGTGGTGGCGCCAAACGGAAGCGCAATTATGCTGGCGTTTGCCGGAAGCGTGCAAGCTCAAATGACACGGTAAGTGGTAAATGGCCGTTTTACCTTTTTCTACTAGTTGGTTTTTATCGTCGTTTCGCAAATACGTAAAAAGTATCTCAAAGACTTCAGAGACTGTGACTGTGATGTTTGGAAATTAAATTACCTGTCTCTAAATAAAAATTAAACTTCTCCGCAACTTTAGATGGTGACCTAGGTAAACACAGAAAAAATAAAAGTACGTGTGTAGACCCAGAGGCATAAATGTAGGAACTACATAGAAGTTTTTGCGTAGACCAGGGTAAAAAAACAAGATCCAGATTTGATTAAGATGGTAAGTCCGAACAGAAAAGAGTCAAAGGAGAATAAGAAGGATCCTGAAAGATTTCTTCGCTTGCCGAGCATTGGTACTATCCTATCTGTCGCGCATAGAAGTACCAAACGGAAGCGTTGTTGCTCAACGTTCACCGGAAGTGTGTGCAAATAAGGCGGTAAGTATTGGTGTACCCACACTAGTTATTTAATAGCTATTTGTAAAACAAGCAGGTTGCAGGTGAACCGGCTTTATTGCAGTGTGATGTGGACCAGAAATACATAAAGTATGATCTACTATTATGACCAAATTGTACTTATTCTGATTTTTCGGTTCTAAGAACGACAGTATACAAAAAAGGATATTTGTAACGAAACTCGAGACAAAAAGCAGCACTATTGGATGCGCTTGCGCCGCTTAGGGCTATAATACGTTTTTGATTGTCATCGCTCGCAACCTGCACTTTCACTAACGTTTAACATCAAACGTTTACGTTACGTACGTAACATATTTATAGGTCATCTGTGGTATAAGTTTCGGTAACGTTCACAAATAGAAAAAGGTTTTTAAGTTTACGAAAATAAGCTTCGAATGGCGCCCTAATCAAAACGAAATCTCGTACGAAGAACGATTCCCGAATATCAAATAAAACTCTATTGACTGTCAATTTTCGTTTTACGTAATTTTTTACTTAATCCTCCCCACTGCTATCTGCTCAACAATTTCAGAAAGCCAGCAGGGGTGGCTAGTTTACATAAAATCTCCTCCCTCCCGTTATTCAGACTATGTAGCCCTTTTGTGCTCGTTTGTGAATATTTTATTAGCACAACGGCTTTACTTATAGAGCTTGATATTAAATCTAATATGCACACCTACCTGTGTATCTGATGGGTCTGAATTTGAACAAACGAAAAATATTCAAGATGTTTTTCAAGGAGCGCGATCAGCAGAGAGGTTTTAACGTAAGTAAAAGAGATCCCGTAATACGATACGGGGTGTCTTCTACTTTACGGGATCCGCACAAAAGATAATCGATATTTGGAACGAGTACGAACTGCCACCCTAAAAATTAAAGATTATCAATATCAGTCATCCATCATACCAGGAATTTGCTGGGTCAAAACAAAAAACAACAGAAACACTGCCAAGTTCTGACCGATTCTGCAGTCAGTGGATGTAAAATAAGCCTCAAATTTATTGAGTGTGCAGTAGCCAAACGCTCCGGGCGCATATCTGCGCAAGGTTCAACTGCGAGCTCGAACCGGATAGCTAAATAAGCTAGTTAGCCTTTAAATAGTGCCTCAAATGGTAATATTGAACTCCGTTGACTTGGAGAACGTAATTTTAATTCAAATTTTGTGTTTGTTATGGTGTAATGATGTAATCATACTTCGGTAAAAAGGTGGACTGGAGAGTATGCTTGCCTTGTAATATATTCAAACTGTAATGAAATCCTAGTTATAACTGCCGACCCGGGCTCATTTGTGGATGGTCCCAGAGCCCCAGATTTATACTTGTATGTAATACATTAAGTATGAGTACAATATAGATGAATAGGTAGGTATAGGTAGCTAATCTAGCAGATTTGCGTGCCTATTTATTTATAATAAGAGCTCTTAGTAAAATTAATCCAAACAATGTCGGAGCTGCGCAAAGTTTTCCACGTGACCTCGAAATTTAATTACGAAGATGGCACCCGATTACGAAATCGAAAGTAGATTAAAGCAAGCTTGCAAAATGCTAAGGTTAAATAGATATCCTTAGCAACATCAACGACTACAACCATTTAGTTTAAGCAATAACACTTAATATTATTCAATTAAGTGACAAAACTGCATGAATATTTCATAGGCAATGATGAAAACATTGTACCATTTATATTCATAGATGTATCCTCCGCCACAATATATCTGCAGCTAATGACATCTCACAAGATGACCACCACAACAATCTAAGGATTTATGCGTGAATACAAATGAGGATTGAGTGGATAGTTTCTTAATATTGGCCACTCATAGGCTCGACGTGGAGTTTATGCGGTCGTAAACTTGACTCGTGCCAGAGAAATCGCATAACTCGGTGTTAAGTTACAATTTCATTGTAACCCTTGTCTGCTGTAAGCTGTAACTATGCTCTTAGGTTTCGTAGCTTAAACCAAGAGTTATGTTCACAATTCGTCCTTTGGTAACGGTACCTCTGTCTGAATATATTGTTTTCGCAAGATTATGAATTTCTTGGTTATTCCTATTCGTCTTTCACTCAAATTTAGGCTGAATACAAATGAACTTATAATTTTTAAGACTTTCGTTATTCGTTTGTTTTATTAAACCCTGCTTAAAACGATTGAAGAATAATGAAAGTGGATTAGAGAATACGAAAGGAATTTTGAATGCTAGTCGTCCCATCATCAAAAGTAAAGGAGAAAGTAAATAATCGATTCGATACGCAGTGTCTTTCGGTTTGTGTGTTCAACGTGATGCCCAATCGAGAGCTTCCGTTCACTTGCATACTTTAAGGTTAGCATGAAGATAATGGTAGCTCTCTACCCTTACCCCTTAAATGGAGGAAGACAATAGAACTGTCTTTCTCTTCTCTCAACAGTCTTCTCAATATTCATATTTATCTTTCATACAGATTATAGGACTATGAACACGACACTAGTGAAATAACAACTTGAGAATAAAAGAAAAAACAACGACACAAAGCCCACCCTTCCTTCACTTTCCACCATACGCCCTTCAAAATCGTAGGTGTCTTGGTATAATCGGACGGACTTTTATTGTCAGCAATAATCGAGATGTAGCCAGAAAGTTGCGTGGAACTCGTGGAAGGGACAAAATAAGGGTACATCCGCGACCTCTAGACTGCGCCCAGTCGGGACAAGGGCGAAGGGTGCCCTTGCATCGCGCCTGCGGAGCGTCCGCCCTTCGTCTACCAACGGGCATGATTTACTGGTGCACGCTATACGACCTCAGACAACAAACGGTGGCACGGCGCGCGTTGTGCTAGAAACTAGAAAGTTTTATAGGTACTCAACTTACCCAACAGTGGAACTAAAATCATATCCGCAGTATTCAGCGGTCAGGAGGTTAAGTCTAACTTATAGATAGACTATAATAAACGGAGCGTGAAGATCGTCAAAGAGTGGATTCTGGGAAACTAGCGACCACAAAGTCAAATGTCGAATGAGACTACATTTCACTAAAATTTAAATTTTTCTGAAAATCAGCATCCTAATCCTGCTAGCGGAGATAAATAGTTTTGATTTCGGTATTACCGTTTATTGATTCTACTTTCTAGTTGTATGCGTGCCAATTGTTTTAACTTTTAGTTCCTCCGTCCGGTAATCTCTTGATTGTTTTAACAATTGTCAATGTTGTTGGTATATAATTATTATGTTGTTGTTTATGCAGCGCAATCCAATCCCTTGCAAAATATTTCGATAAAGAAACCTGTACCTAAGGCATTTCAGTTCAGTCTTTTTGTCAGTCTAGAATGCGAATCATATATTGCGAAATATTTTAATAAAGTAATATATTTAAATCATACGAATGAATTTGTCATAATATCATGTCTTGTGTCAAGCTTAGCATCACATATGTCGATATGAAAAAAAGCAATAAAAGTTAATCACCCTCAATGCAAAGTACATTATTTTTTGTCGAGCCCGCCCCTGACTCCCCATGATGTAATGTAATCAACTAAAACGATCTGATAAGCAAAGCGTATGAAACATTAATTAAATTGCCTAAATTCGAAATGACACAACAGGCTAAAGTTTTAATTAAAAACGATTTTTATTCAAGGTGTCGCTGATGGGTATACCGATTTAGTCTTCATATTACTTGGTCTTGCGAAGGAGGCGGAGCAATAAAACAGACGTTAGATTAATGTAACGTCGTAAACAGCAAAGCTGTCAGTTGGGTTACTTCAGATGTTTTTGGGTATGAAAGGGACATAAAAATTGAATCGGAAAGATCGACCGATAGGCGCGGTTTGGGTACCACCTCAATCGGCGGTAAAGAAAAGCAAGCACCACAACGTCTGAAACAGGGGGTCCAAAAATTTCTATGAAATGTATCATACGGTTTAGTTTTTCAATTTGTAGCAACAAAATGATCTTTTAAATAAAACAATAGTGTGGTTTCACCTTTCACTTGAACTAATTAAAACTACGGGAAGCAAAGCTGGAATTTCGATACATATATTCCTTATAGAAAAAGTATTGCTCTAGTGACCAACGTAATTCAGCCGTACTAATACTAACATCTTTGAGATTTGGATTGGGATTCATGGGAATACATGGGAATGTCCTAGCAAGAAAATAAAGCTTTACAAGACTTCAAAGCTAAATGTTATATCAATGTTTGCAACTCAAAAACATTGGAATAATGACGTTCGGTCCGGGCGGTCGTGCCGCGCTGGACATTTAGATGTTACACCGGATGAATCGCTAACTACGGACGACAATTTATCTTTAGGCGTGTAATGGCCCGGTTCATTTACATGGAAACTAGCAAAAAACGTTAGATGATACGTGCTCCACGTTATTATTGAGTAGGTATTCTTTTGACGGTAATAAATGTCCGTACAATTTTTAACAACATGCGGTGTTCTCAGAAGTGACCAAAGAATAATGTAGTCATTCGCACCATCCGTCTTTTGAGTTAATATTGAAGCCTTCTCTTCGTGGGAAATTAGTACGGCTTTATCTACCGACGAGATTCAAACTTTGTGATTGTCTTGGGATCACTCATCCTTTTAACAGCCAGCGATGTCATTTAGGTTTCAACGGGTCTCTGTTTAATTTTTAACAAGGTGTCAAACCCGGAGACGATGTACGTTGAATAACAGTTGAAAACTAAAACCACACGTCCCAGTTGAATATAATATATTCAAGAGTTCGAGAGACGTATTTTTGTCAGCCAGCATGTTCAGTGTAGAGTTGTAGACCAAGCGGTCCCATGTGGCAGAGGCATGCATGCGACTTCCTCGCAACCGCAGCCACGTAAATAGAGACAGGTAAGCCCAGAGCATAAATAAAGAAAAAAAAACACGTTTATTTTGGAGGCAGAAAGGGCTTTCACTTTTAAACTTGCGCGTTATCGTCACGAGAACGGTGCAGTCAGTTTGTATAGCGTGAATAAACAAACTTTAATCAGCTCGAGGGCGTTCTAAATATTTTAAAGAGGTTTAGTGACTCCAAGCGACAATATAAAAGATTATGACGTCATCGAATGGCGTTAACGATCTATTAATGCTTGAAACTCTATTAACAATGAGCAGTTCACTTTTCAGCAATAGCAATCTTGCCAAAATTAGCAAAAGAGACACGAGTAATAAAACTGCGCAGTAAAGTTATCTAGATAGATTCAATGAGCGGTGAAAGAATTATGTAAGAGAATCTGAAGGCATTATGGAATGAGATTAATATCTCATGCCACAAAATCGTGAGCAACACAGCAGCAAAAAGATCTAAATGTATAAACTTAACAATAAACGTAAAGAACCGTAAAGATTTGATAAACAAAGTTTGGAACCGCTAAAGGGAACACCGGACAGAACCAGTTTTACAACCTCAAAATGACTCCATCGCATTTCTAAAGACGAACGTAACATTACAAAGGCACCACGCGTCATAAATAAAACAGCACGTAACGTATCCTCAATCCCGACAATGAAGCGAGAATGGCCAGATAACATTTCGCAACTCGCCATGGGCTGTGGCGTTGCGCAAATCCGCGTGACGTCACCGCTCGGTTCCGGCTTCACTTTCGCAAACACTTTCACCGGCAGCCGTGCCCGCGGACTCTAGACGTGTGCCGAGCCACAGAATCATCAAGATACAGTGCCTTAGCTTCCGTTGCCTCACCATGACTCACAATAAAACAAACAAATTCAATAAGGGGGAAATTGATCTCGTAGAGCTTCTGAAGGTATTTTTTTAATAATTGGCAGAAAAATGCGTGTGGAATTGGAACAAATGTTATTACATCATTTGGTTATCTGATCTGTGTTGGTCAAAGACATCCGTGCAGTTTCGTGTGGATTTGTTATATAAAGCAAATAGTGGAACTCATACTGCAGCAATCACAGGTACTGCTACAGTAGCAGTACATCTAAATAAAACTGATTGTGATTCCGTACGCGACCGACGATGACCGGTTAAAAATCGGTCGCGATTATTCATGAGCGGAAACTGGGTTATTGCTATGGAAGACCAAGTACGACACGATGTTGGTTTTGATTTACAACTAAACAACAACTAAAACAATATAGGTATAGGTAATAAACTTAAAATAAATAGAAATGAAACCTTATTTTAAATAAATAGTCACGTTTATTTTCATGATTGTAATGCTCTTATGTGTAAATTTAAAGAAACAATTTCTGCAAAACAAAGAGAATTGGAGTCAAGCAAGAAAGGTCAAAATACAATTTGCGGTCGCTGCACCATCTTACTAGCTAAATCGGTTTGGATACCAAACTTGTGTTAAAGATAAAAATACTGTTTTGCTGCTCTTTGAAAACTGGCAGACATACATAATCTACATCACAGTAAAAGGAGGTCTATGTGAACGTCAACATCATTTACATAAGTTCGTTGTTACTGAACCGTCTACCAAAACAATATACATACTTACATGTTTGATGTAAGGTATGTATATTGTGTACCTTTCTAATTATAGTTGCGCAACATATCGAAGCAACAATATCGGCCCGCTTTGGGCTCTCTCCTTTAGGCGAGAAAGGTTAATTTCGCCGGATCCTATTGCTCAATACCAGGTCATTGCGTAAGATATGAAGTCAATACAATTTGTCATCTAATAAACGTATACAATATCTGAAGTAGGATAGCTAATGGAACCAGTCATTAAATTATGTAATCTTTATTACCAGACGTGGACTTGAGCAAAGTGGTTAATGATATTCACTTCTTACCATAATTATACATAACCAGCCTCTAAAATTACAACCAAAACGACGTATCTAATACATATTTAATATATCTAATTTATAGGCATAGCCTATCTCGAGCATAGGTGACATTACTTAATCTCATAATCTGAGGTGACATTGTGGTCAAAGTCAACCTATAATCTGTATTACTACTAGACATAGTATAATATATCAGATCCTTCCATGGCTTCGCACGTTTTATTCATCTCACGCACACAAAACATTTCATTAATATTAGCCCATTGGGTTAGGAGGATTTCAGTGACATAGGCAAGTAGAGAAGAATTATACGTTTTAAGATAAACAGAGGTGACTGTGGTCATATGTTAGCCTATCTATGATAAAAACCCAACGCAACGTAAAGATCACATAGGTAGGTAGATCCAGGAACTATGACGACCATGGTGCCAAATACAGACGGATACAAAAAAGTATTTGCGCTTTCTTCCATGTCCAAATACTCGTTGACTTGAAAAAAGAACGTTTAAGAAAGATCACTTGTTTATCCAATCTGCCATGGATATGACAAAGTCGGTGAATCAAGGAGATTAGCCAAGGATTCAAAAACTATTTCCGGAGGCAACCCCGCAAGTTCTGATAATATGCTAATAACGTGGTCGTCGAATTTCACCGGGTTCTCAGACGTTGCGTAATACAGATGAAGTCGGTGCCGTTTGTCATTCCGCTCACGTAACTCCGCAAATGTTCCGTTTGATTGCCGCTTTTACAGTTTCCGTTTAATTGATTCCGGGACTTTATGAGACCATAAAATGTGTGTTAGGTAGTTATTGGGTGGCGATTTTGACAGCTTATTGTTTAATTATTTTCTTACTCTCTACCAAATGTGGTAGAGAGTTAGGCGCTATTTGATTTTGGATACAATAATTTGTTTGTATTTTGGCTGCCGTTCTTTTATTGTCTTGCAGATTATTTTCAGAATCTTTGACCAGACCCCAAATGATAATCTTTACAGGTACATGTCTCAGCATTTTTTAAAGAGATTGATTTTCGTTATGAAATTGTTTAGATGTGAGATACAAAACTGGTATTCTGGTATATTTGAGAAAGTGCATTTGTAATGCGTATTAGGTACTGCGATGTCTCTACATCGCATTATGCGGAGTTGAGATCGATTCGACACTGGCATCCTGGAGACTCTACATTTGTGACGTGCTGCATCATTTTATCATCATGAAGTCACATTTAATACAAAAGTTTGCTTCTTACAATTCGGGTATTTATCGCAGAATTATTCAATTCGAAACACAGTTGTTCCTCTTTCCTCCATAGTATGAGTACTTATATAATAACAAGATTGATAAGGTATAGAGTTTTAAATTTGTGATACCTTATCGATATTGATTTTACGACTTTGTGGCCAAAACTTATTAAGTTACATCACAATTTTGTTTGTGTTTGTACTTTGCAGTAAGACCTGAATACTGGATCAGTATCAAAACTAAATTACCTTTTAACATAAAACAAACCTATGTATATCTGATTGATATTTAGAAACTAACAGCTACTGTTATTCCAAGAAGTCATTTCGATAAATAAATTTGTTTGTACGCGGTTTGATCCAAACCAAATAAAAAACTTCCGTTGGTCATATAGTTCGTGACGACCGATAAAAAGTACCTATAGTATTTCAGATACCTACCTACTTAATGCGTTGTTTTTTTTACATAAATATAATATTACTAGCGGAAATTAAATATCTAAAACTATGTAAATGTAGTCCTATGTTTGCTACCTAGTTTAAATGCAAAATATTTGTTAATGAGGGCATGACTGAAATTAATGTGCCTGGTAGTGTAAAGCTTCGATTGAAAATACAGGTCAAAGGTCAGGTACTTGAATAACGTTATAAGTACCAATATCGCCGAAGACAAAAAATCCAAGAAATTGCAGAACTTTCAATACAGAAAGTTTCGACAAAATTGGTTGAAAAATACGCCCTGTACGCGAGTACCAACACAACATCCTTGATAGATGAAGGCACGTGAGTTGATGCAGATTTCGCTCGGTCAACAAGCAAGTCGGGTCCTAATGCCAGACTGGCGTCTAAACTGATAAAGGAAATTTAATAGGTACTTCTCACGGGAAAACGGGTGAAACCACAGGGCGGTTCTATAGCAAACAATAAAGAGTTATACTTGAATGAAAACAATCAAACGGCAGAGGCGGAACACGTTTCCCATCCGTCTACCCACACAAACATTTCCAACGACCTCGCCTATCTAAACCGAGAAATACTAAAACAATTAATATCATTATCGTTCTCACACTTTCTAACGCCATTGTATCCGAGCGAGACAATAGTACATTTTATTGTCACGGACTGAAATCACGAGGTTACCTTTTTGTTGGTAAAAATGTATATCGTTTGGTTCGTACTTTCGTTTATTGTTCGTGCGACCTTCAGGCGTGATTCGTGAACCTTTTCGGAGTGGGACAGCGTAATGTGACAGTAATGTTTACGAGGATAAGTCACAATAAAAAGCTGAGGATCGATATGTCTGCTTCAGCTATCGAGGTACAAGTTCCTCGCTGGCTTCAGCCTTTGATATTTACTATTCAATCTATTTTACTCATGTTTTCTGTGGTCGTGTCGATGGCGATCATGACAGTACTCTGTAAACTAATAGGTACTCTACTACAGAACTATTCTTTATTAATATTTCCTTTCTGTAGATAGGTTTTGGTAGGTAGTTTTGTAATTCAAACAGCATAAATTTGAAAAAATATATAATAAAAGTAGGCAAGTTTTCTTTTCTTATAAGTTTACGATGTTGACTTCTGAACTTACTGAGATTTTACATATAGGTTCCCATCGCGGTTTCACCCGCAAATTACTCGCGGGAATGAGTGAATTGTCCGGGATAAAAGTCCACTTTTATATATTAGTAGGGTTTTGGATAGAAAATAAACCTTATGATCAAAGATATCCTTGTAGATGCGAGATATTCTTCACACTGACATAAAGAAGCTGGCTCAATCCTCTATAGAAACGAAGGTCAAATAAACCAAAAAAGGCTACCCGTAAGTAGTCTGCCGTTTTATTTGACGGCTCTGTATGTGGCTAGTCATTCGGGTTCTTTAAAAGAGCAGGTTGTATTATCGCGTAACTTTAAAAGGAGCGGTCATCGCGGTAATATAAAGAAAACCTGATACGGTCACGCTCGCATTTAAGTAGTCATTTGTGTCATTTTAGACTAAGTACTAAAACTGTTGCTTTTTGCAAAACAAAGGCAGAAGCCAGACTATCTCACAGTTATTCTGTAAAGCCGGGATTACACATGCAAGAACTTCTGCAATAACTGTCGGACTCTTCTACCAAATAGCAGCTTGCATGTGTAAGCAGTTTCAATCGCCTAAAAGTTTTATACAAAATTTGGAAATATTTAAGTACAGACATTCGAATTTCTCTTGTTGACTCGCTCGTGCTTTCTAAGTTTAATTACGTGGACTCTGTTTAAGGCCCCTGTCTTTTTTCCAAAACCTCGCGACTTATTCAAAGAGTGCAAAATGCGTGCGCTCGGTTTTGCTTCCACATACCGCCGCGCAGCCATGTGACTCCCTTCTTGAACCGTAATAACATTTTGAACATGAAGCACAGGAGGGACCTTCATCTGGCTACTTTAATGTTTGGAGTGGTTAAGTTTCAGCAGCCGAAATATCTGTTTTCCAAATTTATATGGGCCAGTGACCACAAAAAATATACTATAAGGACATGCTCGTTCCTATTGCGTACTCCACGGCACGGCACAGCTGCATTTCGTGGCAGTTTTCGTTTTAGTGCCACGAAGTGCTGGAACTCCCTTCCCCCACCCATACGTAATTCCAACACAAAATTTAGTTTTAGAATAAAGTTCAAGCACTATTTGTTACTACAACAGAAGCTACTCTCCATATAATTTTTACTTTTTTACTAGTATATAATATTTACTTATATATTAATAATAGTTTTTTACGTTCCTTTAAAATTAATATTTATATACTACTTATTTGTTTTAGTCTTTTAATTTTTTATTAATCTTTCGTAGCTCTAATAAATCAAATACAATTAACCCCCCCACAATAATAATAATACTTGTGCCGGCCGTGTGGGTTTAATTATTATTATTTATTATTATATTTTATTATTATGTAATTTATTCAAATTCCTTTTCTTATTGTTATCATCCACCTACTAGTTTATATTATTTTCTCCAGATAGTTAAACTGCTAGTAGGTACTACTTATATGCAACTCACCTTATCTGTCTAATTAATTTTTTTTTTGGTTAGGGAACTCTGATTATTATTTTAATTAAATTTATTATCACCACCTGTTATTGCTATTTAATTATTATTAGTGTCTTCGTCACTCAAGGTCTGGGCTGAAAATCAGCGCCCTGGATTCGTCCATGGCACATGCTGAGCTCAGACCATTTTGTACAGCACTGTACACAGTAACAACGTTCGCACACGGAAGCACAAACTAAGGTATAGGTAGGTTATGTTATGTGCAAGTTTTGTAATTAGGAGGTTCCGTTTTTATGTTTTATTTGCTTAGCATACTTATTATTGTTATTCGTTGTTGTGTACAGTTTGTGCAAATAAATTGTTTCTTTCTTTCTTTCAACGTAGCAAGTGCACTCGCAACAGATCATTCATGCGGTATTGCAAGAAATCGTGCAAGACTTCCGCTAGTTTTCTTGCATGTGTGTAAACGCGGCCTATATCTGCCTTTAGCTTATATTAAATCCAACTAAATACCTCAGGTTGAAATTGAATTTTTATAATTTCATGTAGTCGCATTTCGTATACATACGAAATAGGGTTATGAAAATTTCAGTCTGAAACCCGAAATTCTCGGTAGGAAAGTCTCGAAATATCATTGGCTTGTCCCGGCTTAACGTCATTATTCTTGGCGCATGCTAATTTTATGCTCTAGGAAATTACTGACCTGCCCAAACCTAAATATAATTCGGCCTGTTTTCAAAAACGCATGTAGCACTTCCGGAGATCCGCAAGAGAACTAAATTCACCGATATAGCTTTCAGAATTAGCAAGTTGAAGTAGCAGTGGGCGGGCCACATCGCTCGTAGAACTGACAACCGATGGGAAGAAAGGTTCTCGAGTGGTGACCACGAACCGGAAGACGCAGCGTAGATCGACCCACCACTAGGTGGACCGACGACCTGGTTAGAACCGCGGGGAGCCGATGGATTCAAGAGGCAAGAAGCCGCTCAAAGTGGCGCTCTCCGGGGGAAGCTCATGTTCAGCAGTGGACGTCTTCAACTCTTCAGGCTGATGATGATGATGATGTAGTATTTTTCTCAATCTATCTATTAGAATGCCTTCTATTATAATTTCGTAGGTCTACTTACGTCCTAATTTATTGTTAACGTGAAATGTTGTAAAACGAAATAGACCGTGCAGGCCTACTAGTTTTAAATAATTTAGAAATCATCATTACAATTCGTTGCTGTTGAATAGAATTATTTTTATTGAGAATCAAAAATAATATCATAAACGCGCCACTTAGCGCCATCTATGAGACGTAGCATCAACAAGATTCCATTAACGTCAATAGATGGCAGCAGTTGTAGAAAAAATGATTAGCAGACTGGATAAAATTGCTTTTTCGACTTATAAAATTATAATTAAATATTATTGAACCGACTGTACCTCATGGACACGATATTCATGAGGTACAGTCGGTTAAATAATATTTAAAATGAATCACATTCATGAGAATTTCAATAATAAAATTAAAATTTTTGAACTTATTATTACAATATCATTAGTCAATGTAAATGGTTCAATATTAGCAACGCAATAAGATAAATACTGATAATTTCTTAAGGCAATGTAATTTTGATTTATTTCAAAATATGCAATCGCATTTTTCCTAACAATTACTATCATCAAATTTCGATATCTCCATTTTGGATACAGTCAAGACGACGATGGATAACTTCGTTAGCACCACGGAACCATAAATGTATTAAAAGAGACATACCTTGTAAATTGTCGAGCATATACGTCAGCAGCTTCGCGGTACCGTTGTTATCGTTGTATATGGACAGCATCTCTTTGCTGAGAGGGTTGCCCTGTAAGCCGAGCATCTGGAGGTGGAACAGCTTGCCCAGCTCGTATGGCAACACTCGGAGGTAGTTGTTGTGAAGGTGAAGTTCTCTGCGAAAGGAAACGGTAACACTTTAACTGCTCTTTTTTGTAACACACACAGCGTGTAAAAATTAAATACCCCCTGCAGGAGTCAGTGGTGTAAGCAATTCAATTGACTCAGACGAGTTTGCAGAAATTCATCGTAAAACAAATCGATATTTAATACGAAATCAAAGACGCACATGTCGTACGTCCGACATTCCTAGGCTATTCGACGGCTTTTGAGATGGGCTTAACGCTTGCTGTCTTACATCAAAAACGAGAACCAAACGCCTAACATACAAAAAACTAAATTCAAGTTTTGGATAGGCATTCCAGTTGTATGATAGTGTCTCACACACCACAAAAAAGGGGTTGTAATAAACGTTTTGACTAGATCATCGGGGTGGCACCCTTTTATAGTTCATATTTCTATGGACAAGCCACGGAAGGGTAGTCTTACTCATTGCATAGCCTAAATTAAAATTATTGGTACAAAAAGAAAATGGTCAATCATGCTTTAATGCCAATTTGGGTTTGCCAATTACATATATATAACAAAATATTGGATACTATAGGAACACAGATCCTATAAAAAAGTATAGGAACTAAAATACTCTTTTAGAAATTTAGGGCTAATACATTATTTTAAAGCTTCTAAAGATCTAAAGCTTATATTACATAGGTCTCATTAAGTTAATAGCATAAACTTGCCATTCCTGCGTATTAGGCAAACACGCCAAAATCATATATTTTTCTTGATCAAGTCCCGTTCATCCCACTGGTGGTACTAACACTGTGGATATAACAGGAATTCAATAAAATTCGTATTTTAAACACTGGAATATTTTCTCTACAATAACAGACCATAAAATAGCGCTTATTGAACGCTCGATTAGCAACTCCATACGTGTATTGTTTACAAATAAAATTCAATTCGCGTATTTATCATAACACGCAGAGTTCAACGACCTTAGTGCTAATACCTAGCAAGCGGAGTTTATTATTCATTTGACAATATTTAAACAAAACCGCTTGAGATATTATAATCCGAAGGATTACGGAATGACGAGTCACGTTTAACTTTAGACTCAGCGCGGACTGTTTTGGTTTCGTCCGATTTCCACAGTACCGAGTGATGCTTTCATAACTTTGAACCTTGACATCAAGTGTCAAGGTTCCTTTTTGTAATGATTTAGACTTTGCCCATCTAAAACAGAGAAGTAGGGCGTTGAGTACATTTCCTTTTGCTCTGACGTCTGACTGAGAGGATTTATAATTGATTATGATAAACCATTGCAATGCAAGAATAGAAAGAAAAAAAAGAGAAAAAAATAGGGGAAAAGTTACGTAAATCCAAAGCTGATGACGATGATGATGATGGTAATGGCGATGATGTTGATGATGATGATGATGGTGATGATATCACTAAATAGAATCACTGGCTATTAAAACAAATAAAGCACTTTTGACCTACTCGTCCTATTTTAACTTTCAACATTTTGCGAAAACAATGTGCATCAGCCAAGGTCAATCGGTGTTTTTAAGTAGGTTAGGTAGCTAAGTAAATAAAATGTGGCAACGTATTAGCACACAAGGTCAACGTTTGCAAGTTAACCCGCAACCTCTAGCAAATTGTGGCAAACAATTCGCATGGCTAATTATGAAATAAAGAAAAATGAAATTTTGCACGCACGAAAAGTTATGCTTAAAGCTGCAAGGAATGAATCCAATGATTATTTTTAGGGTTCTGTACCTAAAGGGTATAGCGAACCCTATTACCAAGGCTCTGCTGTCCGTCTGTTGGTCTGTCACCGAGCTGTATTTCATGAACCGTGATAGTTAGAAAGTTGGAATTTTCACAGATGATGATCATTAATTTATGAGAATGATGAGTACTAAATTGCAAGCATGTAAATTGGAATACCGATATAGCTCTTAGGATTAGCAAGTTGAAATGGCAGTGGGCAGCCACATCGCTCGTAGAACTGACAACCGATGGGGAAGAAAGGTTCTCGAGTGGCGACCACGAACTGGAAGACGCAGCGTAGGCCGGCCCCCCACTAGGTGGACCGACGACCTGGTGAAAGCCGCGGGGAGCCGATGGATGCAGGAGGCGAGCAGCCGCTCTAAGTGGCGCTCCCGGGGGGAGGCCTATGTTCCGCAGTGGACGTCTTCAGGCTGTTAATGATGATGATGATGATGAAATTGGAATAAAGTGACCACAAGCACCTCAAAACATAATGAGAATAAAAAAACTATTTTTTCGCAAAATCTTGATTTGTTTGTATAGCAATGCTAATTCGTACAATGGACCGGTTGTAAAAACATCGCCGAAATAGGCACCACAACTGCGATAAGATTCTACTCGCTATACCAGTTTAATATTATGACTAACAGAAATACTAGAGCGCAA
Organism: Ennomos erosarius; assembly: GCA_963580505.1. Taxonomy (NCBI): domain Eukaryota; kingdom Metazoa; phylum Arthropoda; class Insecta; order Lepidoptera; family Geometridae; genus Ennomos; species Ennomos erosarius. The sequence goes on from OY756984.1 coordinate 3,276,448, forward strand.
ATATTTTGGACTTTTCAATGACATCTTGATTCTTGACTCAAGACAACTTCTATTTACCAACCTATGCATATTATACATAAATAGCTGTATAACGTCTATGTTCAGCAGTGGACGCCTTCAGGCTGTTGATGATGATGATGACGATGATGATGATGATGATGAACGTCTAGATGTTGTATTACTTGGATTTTTTAAAATTCATTGAAGACAATTTGCCTGGAGATAATTATATACCTGCAGGAGGTGAATTTAAAAAACAATGGGCTTAATAAAACTAGTTTTATTAAGGGCTGCTAACCATTTGGTTAACCCTTTTGTCCTTTTTAAATCATCTTGTTTTAATATTATATATGTTAATAACGTGTCATAGACCGTGACCGTGTGACCTATAAAATAAAAAAAAACTGAACACAAACTGATACAATAAAAGCAACTCGGACGATTAAAGTCACCAAAGGGGATAAATCGCTTAAATTCAAATCCTATCGACTAGCCCAAACCGACGGGAGTGAGATTGGCAAGGGCTTAGGGTTGAAATAAAGTGGATTTGATTACCGACACCTCGCGTGATGGATTTTACGTGGCGAGTTGCATAGGGTTCGCACCCTTCATTATCTCACTATATACTTATGTTGCAGTATCAAAGATCACGTTGTGTATGTGTTTACCGACTAAGCGCTAAAATTGTAACGACTATAATATCTTTGTAGGATGTCTATTACCAATCGTTCAAATTGCAAGCAGAGATAGCGATCGCTATGCCAAAACCTCTAACACGAATATAACTAAGTTATTTTTAATAATTTTATTAGAAAATTTTCTTTATTGAGGAGCCCTTTCACTATAGTCTTAAACATATCCAATTAAGATGAACTTCCGCAAGGTGACGAAGTAACGCCCGAAACAATCGTTTTTTGTTGTTGTAAATAATGCTGAAACTCCTGCGAGAATGTTTTATCGTTTACCGTTGTCGCTGTAGTTGAGCGAAAGCTTACAAATGGATAGGAGGATGCTATAGCTTTCCCTTACTTGAAACGCATGAAAAACTGGTTCAGTGAATAAGCATGGTACTGAAGAATCTCAATAATACTATGACCCTATTCACACTTATTTAAGAAAGAAAGAAGATACATTTATTCAGGACAATAAGGATTTCAGCATAATGTAGGGAGTTAGAATTCTGACTCTACATCTACCGTGCTTTGGATTAAAGTGCACCTATAATAAAGGTAGGGGGATATTAGATCAAGTATTTTAATGTGATTTTGACGTAGAAATGCGTAGCCGGAAGTACTTTAATTAATTAAGGCTGGAATGGTCTAAGACTGTACCGCTAGTCAGCTTAGCGCAACTGCAATGGGTAAACTAAGAATGAATAACCAAAGCCTAGATATAGAGACCGATAGTTCTGCCCGCGACTTCACGTGAGTGAATGGTGTCTGGATGCCAAAAAACCCTTTGAGTACATGTTAATATTTAGAGCATTTAATCAATCTAAGATAGTAAGGTAGTAGCATAATAACATGAGCGGGAAGGCTAGTAATACAATAAAATATATGGTATTATTTCAATGAACATACAGCATCTATATCACTGATAGAACATGTAGCTTTCCATCAATAATTTTCAGAATTAGATCAGTAGGTCCATACCATACCTCCTACAAACATACATAATACAAACGCCTCCACCTCTGCATAACGTTAGTATAGATTTAAACATCAATTTAAATAATTACCTCAACTGTATAAGGTCCCCAAGCTCAGCGGGCAATGACCTCAGCTTGTTGCTAGAGACATCCAAGGTATGTAAGTTGACCAGCTGGTTGATGTCAGGAGGGATCCTTTGCAGCGAGTTGTCGTTCAGATACAGGGCGGTTAAGTGAGTCAGCTGGAAGAGAGGCGGCGCTAGGGCGCGCACACCTCCTGTTACCTGTAATATAATACATGTAAGTAATCAAAAACGGAATGTAAGTAGTCTTTATTGGTTAAGACAATAAAGGTAGCGTGAGCTGTACAAATCGACATATCTCTTCCCTCAAGTAAGCGTTTGACTAATCAAAACAAGACATAAGTATGACATTGAATAATCAAACATCTTTGTTTATTATAATTATTATAATATATAACAACATTATAACAATAACGGGCCCGATAGCTCAGTTGGTTGTATCCCTGCCTTCTGAACTGAGGGCTGTGGGTTCGATTCCTACCCGGTACAAACATTTGTGTGATGAACATAGATGTTTGTTCTGCGTCTGGATGTTATATTGTATTCTATGTATGTATTTACAAACAAAAAGTATATAAGTATTGTATCAGTCATCTGGTTCCCATAGGACAAGCTATGCTTAGTTTGGGGCTAGATGGCGCTGTGTGAAATGTCCACACATATTTATATTTATTTATTTATTGACATTAAATTAATTAATAATTATAAATAAAACATTGCAAAACAATAACCAAATTAACATTTTTAACTATTGTTTTCTTTGTATGTACACAATGATTTTTTAGTGAAGTTGTCCCTTCTCTCTCCAATTTTATTGCACCCGACGGGGTCCATAATGAACCTACTTAAGTTCCTATCACTTAATTTTATATTTCCATAGTGTATAACATGTACAGTTATACACTATGGAAACAATAAATATCTGAATCTGAAAAGGTTTGACGTGATCCACATTGGTCAAACGCTTTCTTGAGAGAAGAGTATGTTGATTCGTATGTTTCATGCTCCCTAGCTGCCTGAACTCCCTGCCATCATTACTTAAATAGGTGACCACTGCAAAAAGTGGTATAATTGCAACTGCATCTGTGTAGTAATAATTAATGAATTATGTATCTAGTTATAACAATAGAGGTGGCCACTAGCACCGCACTCCGGAAAAGTTGCCCACGCCACCAAAACATATAGACAGACCCTCTAGCATGCGCACCGCAGAAAAGTTGTCAGTGAGACACATTTATATGCTACCATGGTATTGTCACGGACTCTCACGAGAGTGTCGAGAAAATTTTGTCGCGGCGCGCATGTTAGCCTGGCAGGTCACATAAATAAGTCAAATGGTAATCAATATAATTAAATAATAATCATTGAAGGACTTTCCATTCTCATTGCCGGTAAGGGAGCAGTAATTGAATGTAAAGTTTAATAACAACAATTTCAAATATTCATACTAGTTCTGATTCTAATTTCTTTACATAAACTACTGTTTATAACTTTTTACTGATATGCAATACTATATTTTCACAAATTTCAAATTGTCTGCAACTTTTATATTGGTATCATTCAAACCCAACCAAAGCTTTAGCTCTTTAACTCCCAGCGACCCGATATCATACACATATGCATTGTTATTCAATTATCATCTCAATGCTGGGATTCAAGAAGTTGATCAACTATAATAAATGATACCTACATATATAGAGTTTACTTTTATGTACACAGTAAAAGGTACTTTTACACAATTCATATTGATTTAAGAAGATAGGTCCATCTCTTCCCGTGGGTGCCGTAAGAGTCAGCTAAGTGATCTAGAGACCAGAGAATCGGCAGCCGCATTCTCCTTCGTATATTTTAATCTTCTGCAATCACCTAGCCGCCTATCAAGCGCGGCCGGTGGTTATGGCAAACCCATGATAAGCATCGAACATGATGTTTTAAGGGGAACCTTGTGTTTAGGAATGACTGTCTTCCGGAGTTGATTTGAAGAAAATAGGATATTGTTTTACCAGTGGTAGTACTAATTAAAACCGGAAATTGCCCAAGAGATATGGCATTATGTTAAAAGGTGAAAATAGCTGTATAAAAGATAAGTACCTCAAGCGTGGTCCAGCCTCCGCGTCTACCAGATGCCCGCTCCGCCTCTGACATAATGTGGTAAGTGCGCCCGCTAGCGCCCTCATGCTTGTCTTTGTTGCGAGACATACTGTCACCTGAAACATTGTGGTTGTTACAATACTTATATATGTGTACGTAGAAATGGTTGAAGGATTGGTTTGTGTACTGCCTTAAAATATTTTTATGATAATTTGCATAATCTGTTGAAAATAATGAGAATGACTAACAGATATATCACTCATTGAATCCATATCAGTATTATTTGTTTTATTTTACACTTCAGGAAAATAAACAATGATAATAATGACAAACAACAATCATTAAACCCTTTATGATACATTTTAATTAAATACAAATTCCAAAATTGTGACATTTTCCATCGCAGAGGCCATAATCAAGAAGTCAAATCTAGATACAGTGTCTACTTTGTCAATGTATTTTTGGGTAAAAAGAAATGACATCAAAGTGATTGCATAAAACAATTTGTTGAAATTTTGAACAATGATCACTGTGTATGTAACTGGGTCAATTTCTAATCCATTCAAGTCAAAGCTGAAAATTTGAGGAGCTGTTGCTGAGTGCTTTAGTGACATTTATAATGTGGCATGAACTATTTGTGTCAAGTAAAAGAGCATGACCTGTAAAACTATTTTTAAAAGTATTGATATCATATTCCAAGACATCAAGTCCCCTGAAACTTGAAACATTCAGTAAGTTTTTTTCCTGATTAATATTTTGTTATTATGTATTTATTATTTATTTCAGCCATTTTTTCTTGAATTGAAACACTGAATTATATATATACTGAATGATATGATATATCAGCAATAAACTGAATAGAACAAAGAATAATATTTGAAGCAGGAAATGTGATGGATAACCTTGTTACTTATCAAGTACTTACATTGCATTAGCAGGTACCTATATTTAATGAACAGTAATAAAATACAGGGATATGTAATATCTTTATTATTTTACACTAATATAGCTACTGATGAGACAAAGTGTAGGGCAAATCCAAGCCTTATACAGTGTTAGGATTAGGACATGATATTGTGATGACTATGTAGGTAATAACTTATTGCCAAAACACCAAAATATATAGAAAAACTTCCTACAACTAGCGTAAATGCATCGAATTACTTTTGAGAAACATTGACATTCTATGATTACTTCTGTTCATATTCGAATTAAACTACGTAAACTAAACCGTAAACACTGATACAATTGTTTTCGTATTATGTTACCTTTATAATGTTCAACGCAAATGCAACGATAAAATAATACCTCAGTAACACCGCGAGGGGTCATTAGTTGTGATAAAACAACTGTGTTCGATAGATGATCTTCCTTCGAAAAATAAGGACAACACAGTTCCATAACCTCAGATGCAAGGGAGAGAAATCTGTATAAAAAATACAATTGTAAGAACGATACTACTTTGACAGTATAGCTAGGATCTTTCATGCAAAAAGTATCGTTACAATTCCTTATTACCAAGATTATTGAGCAAATGGCAAATGCGTAGGTTTCTTGTATACAGCAGCTGACATAAAGATATGGTTCGTCTTTCGTTCTCAATGGGAGAAGTAGACTCACGTCTCGGCTCGGAGCGCCAAATCAGTGACCGATATTCAGCTGAATAATTGCATTAAATATAATGGTAGAATATAGCTCATACCTTCATCTACCCCTGAGAACGATTTACTTCAATTGGATTACACTAAAAGGGAAGAGAACACTGTAAATACACAATAGCACAATCTTGACAAACAACCACATCAAACGTCCATTTACCGACTGCAGCGCCATTCAAAATCGCGTGAAATTCTAGAACTTTATTTTTGTCTTGTGGCGACCATAGATAAAAAAATTACATACCATCAGTGTTGCCAACTTTATTTTTTAGGGAATCGTACCCTTGACGGGAAACAGTCCGATTTTGCTACAAATTCCCGAAAAATTAGTACGCGTTATCTAAATAAATAATGTATAAGGACTATTTGATTCAAGTTATACAATATTTAAGAATTGGCATTCCTTAATAAATATAAATATTTTTTTAGGAGCTCTTTGGGGGAGGCCTATGTTCAGCAGTGGACGTCTTCAGGCTGATGATGTTGATGATGATGGTGATTATGATATATTTTTTATAATGGGCAAAGTTCTCTTTTAGCATTTTAGATACACCCATTGAGTCATGAGTGATTTTCAGGTCTGTCACCAGACTTCCTACATATTTCATAATGATCCAAAGGTAACGAATGAAAGATTAGGACGTATTTAAATTAAAAACTCCGATAAAATCGAAAGACATATTACGTAGTTTTCAATTCTTTGAAAAGTAGCAACTGCGTAAATTAATAACATGAGAAAGACGGTTTGATTATGTCGTGTGTAACGTTGGTTTATGGCTCTTTAGATTCATTCGCTGCGGAAAAGTTAGCGATTTCCGAAATGTCAATTCAGGGGGTCAAGCAAAGATCCCTAACGCTAACGCTATCGCCAAACGCTAACTACAAAATGTACTAAAATGACATTTCGGAAATCGGTAACCTTTCCGCAGCTTATGTCATTTCAATACATCTTTGGAGTTAGCGTTTGACGATAGAGTTAGCGTTTGGGATCTTTGCTAGACTCCCAGCAGGTCTAGCAAAGATACTAACCACTAACGCTAACGCCTCACGCTAACTCCAAAAATGTATTGAAATGACATTCGCTGTGGAAAAGTAAGCGATTTCCGAAATGTCATTTTAGTACATTTTGGAGTTAGCGTGAGGCGTTAGCGTAGTGGTTGGTATCTTTGCTAGACCCCCTGTACATTTTGGAGTTAGCGTGAGGCGATAGCGTTAGCGTTAAGGATTTTGCTAGACCCCCTCCTCTGAGTTTTCGTCAAATTATTACAATTTATTATGAAGATTACAAGCCTTGAAAAAGTCGTATGTTTTGCATACGATTTTGGATTCAAGATCGTACATCGTATCATACCCCGGCTACACCTAAAGGTAAATGGCGAAGGTTCGCGGTTGAACGCTTGTGTGGTGCATACAGCGATGCATCGGCCCTTGTGTGTATGCATACAGCGTAGCCCATGGTCAAAACGTCGTGTAATAGTGTAAGATAATTGTGTCGAGTTTAGTATTCTTTCCTTATTTTATGAAAGGCATATAACTCTAATGGCTTTCTATCGACAACGTACTGTGTGATCCACTCAACTGAATTTGACTTTTCCTTGTACTCCGTGGTTTGAAACTACGACTCTACGACCAGGGCCCCGTTTTATAAAGCTACAATTGTAGCTTACAATTGTAGCAGCTACAAGAACAAGTAACTACAAGTTACTAGTAATAAGCGTTTTATAAACCTACAAATCATCGATTACAAGTATAATTCACATCACTACGAACGTCATGGCGTGGAACCACAGACCAAATACAGTATAAAATCTAGGTTATGATGTTACAAGTTGCACACCACTATGAATAAACGTCACGGTAAATAGCTTATTTTTGAATTTGGCTTCCCTTTAATAGTGAATTAATCCGGTGTTAACTTTACATTAAATCCCTACATAATAATATAAATTAATAAAACAGTCTATTTTGTTTGTTCTGGCTCTCAAGCCATATTAATGTGTAATAATGAATCTATTTGGATGAAGTTTAGTAAGGTAAGGGTATATGGTATAAGGTAATATAAGCATATTACCGGGACATATGCGTTTTATTTCGGAAAATGAAAAGTTCCCGCGGGAAAATAAATAAGTAGTGGGTGAAATCACAGGCGTCATTATTTTTATGCTAAGCTATTTATGTATATTAAGTTAGGTTAAGGTTATATATGACTGTTCTCATATTAGGTTTTGTGATATGCGTTTATTATTCATGAGCTAGGATCATTCATTTATCATTATCATTTATTTCTTAATAACAGAGTTATAGGTCAACAGTTTACAAAATTAATACATAGTTAAATTCACACACATTACATTATTATAAAATAACATAGCAGGAACTTAATAACTAGTCAACATTTTTACGAATAAACTATACCTAAAGTATAATTCACGATTAATTTCATCATAATAAAATAAAATAAAAAATTAATAAAAATAAACAATACGATCAAGCTGAATTTGTCGCTAAATAATTATATTAAATTCACATTTACTTAATTTTACTAATTGAAGATTCATTATACGTGACACAACCAATACAATCCACTTTCAGTAAATTTATCTACACTTGTAGTTCATTTTACCTAGCTCTTTAGTTAGGTAAAAAATTTACAACTTGTAGTTCCGTACACTTGTAACGACCATAACAATTGTTCGATTTTACATGTAAAAAATGAAAAAACACTATGGAATGTCGATGATCTACGAACAAGTGCTTGTAATTCATAGAGTAAAGTAATATATCGGCCAATTTGCTTGTACACTTGTTAGCTTGTACCATTATAAAACGAATTATTTCAATTTTTTCTGGCTGTGTTGCCAGGTTTTTGCCACAAGTACAAGACGTGTAGCTTTATAAAACCGGGTCCAGGGGGTCTAGCAAAGATACCAACCACTAACGCTATCGCCAAACGCTAACTCCAAAATGAACTGGGGGTCTAGCAAAGATACCAACCACTAACGCTATCGCCAAACGCTAACTCCAAAACTGTATTGAAATGACAGTAGCTGTGGAAAAGTAAGCGATTTCCGAAATGTCATCCTAGTACATTTTGGAAATTAGCGTTTGGCGTTAGCGTTAGTGGTTGGTGGTTGGTAACAATCGCTAATGCTAACGCCTCACGCTAACTCCAAAAATGTATCGAAATGACATTCGCTACGGAATAGTTAGCGATTTCCGAAGTGTCCGTGTTATGAATATTTCACGTTAAGTCAAGTCTAAGTCATGCTCCAGTAAAGGGGTGGCAAATTTACTAGAATCTTCTACGGAATTTTAGAAGCAACACGAAATCCACGTTTCGCCACATTATATAACTTGCCTACACTCATGCTCGTAATTCAGCAGTTAATGCGTAAAACGCCACCAATTTTAAACATTAACACTAGAAAAGCACAAGTTTTGAGAAATAATACAATGCAACGACGTGAACTTTTCCGCGTTCCCGCCAAAACTTCCAGTTGGTGTTATTTTCGTTATTTTAAAGTAATAGGGGATTTTCTGACAGCTGATAAAAAAACTACCCATAAAAATACACTAGGTGGCGTGGACTTTTCACAGACTAACCAGACTACATCACTTTGTAACCGGAAATGAAAAATTTTTTTAAGTTTTGCCACTTTATACCGTTAGTTTATATTCATATTTATAAACCCAGTATGATAAAACAAATGAAATTAACATTAATACATTATTGCACAAAAGATTTCTTGTTTCATTGACTAACCTAAATTTTCAAGACTTTCGAGCGTTATGATCGTTTCAGGATATTTTATTTGACATAATTTGATACGAACACGTACTTTGTTTTCGTTACAAGTACTTTGCTATTGTAAATTGGCTACAACTGGTGAATGAAGTAAACAAAGTTGTTTCCCTGAGTGTTCTTCCCTTACTGAGCTACCGGAAGCAGGAATATGTACGTACGTAAGCAAAAATGCAGAAATTATTGCGAAATACACTGTAGAACTGCAGGAAACGGGTTTACTGGTAAAAGTAACAATAAATTAGATGTTAAAAGGCCTGAATTACTTACTGAAAAGATATAAAATTGTAAAGTCGTTCCAACCTGAACGTTTTGCAGAACGTTATGAACTCGTAAGTGGGTACAATAGCACTGTTTAGTATTTGAAAGAATATAAATATTAAAATTTTATGTTAAGCAAAGCAACGAGGAGAACTGTGCGCCTTTGCGGCTAATCAAAGAATGATAATAAATATAAAAAATGAAAAGAATGCGACCAATGATCTAATTTTGAATTTGAATCTAGATTATGAGTGGCAAATGTTTGATGCGAAAACTACGAAAGCAGGCGGATTGCTGGAACTATGATGAAAAAGGATGACATCGTCACAATGTGAAACTGAGGCGTGGTATCCAAAAAAAAAAAAAGAAAAAAAAAATCTACATAAACAGGTTTTACAGCCAGATACCTACCACACCAAAATAAACGAAATAAATATGACTAGAAATAATGCAGTACAATTTATGATTAATTTGCTGTGATACGTGAATTTGTTTGAAACAGTGTATTTCTCCCACGCTCTGTGAGTCTTTTGAATATAACAGTTAAGTTGATAAGTAGGTATGTATAAGTAATGCTTTTGCATGGGAATGGGTTAAATTTTTGGAATACGAATAAATAATCTTTGCTTTGACCCAGTATATTTTAGGTATAATAGGAAAGTTGAAAATTCAATACTAAATATGTAGGTACCTTTGAATAAGATTTAATGAATTTACAGTAAACTAGCTGACCCGCCCCGGCTTTGCACGGGTTAATTAGTTTTAACTCTTAACTCTGTTTATGGGTAAGATAGAAGAGAAAGGTAAAAAAATAGAGGGAAAGGATGACTGGATGGGATGGATGAATGGATGCTTACTTTTTTCCCATCCTTTGCTTTCTTTTCTAGCTTCCCTTCTTTGACAGGGTGAGTATCATTTTTTTTAATGTTTCTTTTGTTTTTCTTTGTTTTTTTATTTATTTTATTGAAATTAAAATTGATAAACAAATATAATTATAATATACCAACAAAAAAATCTTAAATAATAATTACACCCTTATTGCTTGGGCAACTCGCACTTGGCCGTTTTAAAAAACAATTAATATATCAAAAAATTGTTCTGCATAATCAGCTATAACCATACCTTTCAGCCAAATTCGTTCAGTAGCTCCAGCGTGATGCGTGTTCAAAGAGACAAACCAACAGATAGACGAAAAATTCAAAAAAATAGTTTAAATTTTTATATCGGCTTAGAAGAGATGGGCAATCAAAATTTTCTAAAAATTTTCAATGTACAGATTTAGACCAGTTACTGTTTTATTATTAGTATTGATTGAAATATAATATTATACCGATTTAAATAAATTTGTAATTTAAAGTTACCTACCAATGAACTTTGTCCCTCATACTGTTGATGATTAGTTTAATGAACAACACGTCATATAATTTAAAATTTAGATGTGTATAAAACATTAATGAATTGAAATTGAGTGTAAGAAGCGGACGCGTTGTTTCATTTGTGATTTTCTTGTGATTTTTGTTAAATATGGTTGAAATCAGTAAATTTATGACTGATAACTCAGAAATTTCTTATTATACGTGCTCAAAACTTTTACATCCTTATACCGACAGCTGCATGGAAGCTTTTAAAACCATGATTTTATCATGCGCTAAGGGTTCTATAATATTTTATACTCCTATACAGATTGCTATGATTGTAAGTAAGTTTTAAACACTATTTAATAACACAAATAGAATTAATTATCTATAGTTATATAAAATCTGTAACATTCTCAGTAGAAAACACGTTCATTATTCAGTTGTTCCTTATATACAAAAGCTGAAAAATATAGTGTGCGCGATGCAGAATAATTAAAACTAAATGAAAAATTACCTATCATAATTATTGTAGTTACTTTTTGCACCTTAAATTTTATTTTGACTTTTGACATTATAATTAATCATTCGATTGTGCTTTAGTTTATACATAAAAATAAAAATTCTATCAATTTTGCAAGTAAAATCCACCAATGCCACTTTATGGAAACATTGGTCTGTCTGTCTATCTGTTTGAATCTTGGCGGAGCATCACGCCGATCCTATTGAATGATTTCCATTGCGGATGCATTGGCATGATTGAAGACTATGACTAAGACATTATTCATCCAATTGAGTTCCAGTTTTTTTTATTGGATTGCAAATGTGTTGCTCGTTACGTTTGCCATACATAACTTTTGCCTATCGTGTATACTTGTGATGCTGTTATTTAAAGTAGGTTGTTTTAATCGATACAATTTCAATCTAATTTAAAATATTTTCGTAACCGTACTGTTTAGCAAATGTTGTGTGTAACAGTGTTATAGAATATTTAATTATCTTTCATTTGACACCCCACACATGTATACATTCACAGAATTAGACACATTCGCAATATTCAAAATATGGCAGCTGCCATTTTGATGACGTCATATCTCCGGATCCAAATATTTAAAAACGGCTTATCTTAGACATTTTTCATCCGATTGAGTGCCGGCTTTTTTTATTGGATAGCTGATGAGTTTACTTGTTATGTTTGCTATACATCACTTTTGCCTATTTTGTATACTTCCGATGCTGTAATTGAAAATAAGTAGTTAATATCGATTCAATTTACATATAATTTAAAATATTTTATATATACGATTGAGCGAAAGTCGTTTATTACAGTATTATAGAACATTTCATTTTATTTCATTTGACACCCCACACATATATCTATTGGGTGCATATAATCAGAAATAATTGCAATTTTAAAAATACGGCGGCTGCCATAGAATAGAATAGAATAGAATAGAATAGAATAGAATAGAATAGAATAGAATAGAATAGAATAGAATAGAATAGAATAGAATAGAATAGAATAGAATAGAATAGAATAGAATAGAATAGAATAGAATAGAATAGAATAGAATAGAATAGAATAGAATAGAATAGAATAGAATAGAATAGAATAGAATAGAATAGAATAGAATAGAATAGAATAGAATAGAATAGAATAGAATAGAATAGAATAGAATAGAATAGAATAGAATAGAATAGAATAGAATAGAATAGAATAGAATAGAATAGAATAGAATAGAATAGAATAGAATAGAATAGAATAGAATAGAAATACATTTATTCAATACTTGCTAAATTTTCAAAATACACATTATCGAAAGGTACCGAGCAAAACAAAAATCAAACAATAATAATATAGAAAACACTAAATTACATAAATGATCTTTTAACATTTCATTACTTCACTACAGGCATATAAACGAGTCCATGAGACTGTCAAATGACTAGGTACGACCAGTTGGAATGGTTCAGGGGCGCCATATTTGCCACATTACTGGTGGCACTTTACCAAGTGTTGTGATAGTGAAAAATCATTCCAGCTTATCCACCATGTGAACACAATAAACCCATCATACAAATAAGTAAATAATTTAAAGAAAATGACATAAGGTTCCATGAAAAGGAGACTGGTTTAAATTGCTGAATGTTTAACAACACACTGAAACTTGGTGCTGGTATCACAAAGTGAAATATTCGGGCCTTTTATGACCCTAAGCGGACGCACTATCTCTTCTATCTTCCCTGCGACAGGGTGAGTATAATTTTTTTATTGAAAATGTTTTTTTTGCTGAAATTAAAATAGATTAACAAATATAATTATATTATGCAAACAAAAGTAATTAATATTGATTGATGATGATTGATAATAATTATAATCAACTTGCGTTATAATAATTCTACTTAAAAGTTTTTAGGACAATCATTTGATTTTTGCAGTTACAAAACTGCTTTGATTTACATCGATCGTTCAGAGATAATTTTTGTGCTTGCTTTGCTTGTTTGCTTTGTTATATTTGTGTAAAGTCAAAACTTCCACCAAACTTTACTAATTTATTTTCACGCTTGCTTCGCTCGCACTTTTCAAATTTACACCCCTACCCTCTTATTGCAGTAGCATTTATTAAATGATGATGAACACTTTGGTACAAAATTACTATGCATTACAAACTTGTTATTTTGAAATCTGTCTTGTTATTTACACCCTTGATTTACACTGAACATCCATGAATTTGGTAGCGATGTTTCATTATTATTTTTAATACCAGTAGAAAAAAATCGAAACCAAAATAGAAAAATCGATTTATAAATAATCAATGAGACGTTTTATCTAAAAAAAAACTACTTCCGCTTCTGTTACTCTAGATCGCGTAGTAACGTCGTATTTCAACATGGTCATAATTTCAAACCGTGGAGTACAAGGAAAAGTCAAATTCAGTTGAGTGGATCACAGAATACGTTGTCGATTCGTCGATAGAAAGCCATTAGAGTATATGCCTTCCATAAAATAAGGATAGAATACTAAACCCGATACATAATAGGCATGATGACTAAACGTTTTTTTTTTGCTTAAATTAAAAATATACCTCAAAAGATAAACATTTGTGAAAACAAAAATAAAATATCTCAAAAAACGACAAAGTTACAAGCATTTTAAAAACCGGAATAGAAAGAGATAGAGTCTGGCTAGTGGCTACTAAAAGTAGAAACTGAAAAAGCGCGGTAAATTCAAAAAATATCGGCTAGGCAGCCCAAACTAAGAAGAAAACTTGGCACAACTCACTTTGATTCCTTAATAAAGTTTATGTTTTACCGTTTTGCATGAATATTTTCAGGCTGCCAATGCCATGCTGCTGTTTTTAAATTTAGCGCGCGTTTTTCACTCTCTACTTTCATTAGCCAAACTCTAGCTCAAACGGCGAGTTACGTCAGAGTAATGTCGTCATAGTACCTTATTACTAAGCTGTGGTAGCTTTTCATACAATCTCTTTGGCGTGTGACGTCACGAGTGGATTTTTCATAGTAACTGTGGGGGTGCTCTGTTTCGCGAGAAAGAGACAGGAGATGCCTCCTGTAGAAACTTTAAAGGCTTATTACTCCGTGATTTATTTACCGATTTTACATATTTTTTTCAATTATTGCATTCATTTTTAATCTTCTTTTGAAAGTATTATATACTTGTTCATTTTTAATAGTAGTCATCATGCCTATTATCTTAACAATGATAGAACGTAAAATCCCCATTTTAACGCCATCTATCAGGTCTTTATAATATTACAGTATTTTTTAAAACTGCCTCATTTTTTGATAAATAAAAATTGTTTTTTTTATTAATACTTATTAATTAATATAATACAAATTTATAACATCCCTAGGTAGTTAATATCTGTGCACCACAGAGTACATTAGGTTAAAAGGAGAAAGTCATATATTCTATTCATAATATCTTTTGATGAGGGAAGTAAGTGGATGTGAAACATGTCACGTGACGTGCGGCACTTTTTCACCACAATGCAATGTGCCGACTCCGCCCCATTGTATACTGCGTTTGACAGTTGACGCTAGTTGACGACTGACGTACTAGCTCAAAATACCACCAGAACATGGCGGATTTTTTGCCACAGGGCGGTTTCAAGTGACGTCAGAGACAAATTATTATCAAAATAAAGGTTGAAACAGAATACTTGTCTCTTTTTAGCACGTTCAAAATGGTATTGGCTAAAATGAAATGCAACTATATTTGTCCATTCTTTAACGAAGTTGACCTATAACTATAACATATTCTGTGTAGTTAGCTTTATGCCACATCCTCTTACTTCCCTCATCAAATATAATATCACAGAATACAGATATAATTTTATTCATATCATTTTATAGTATTCGACGAGTAGTAAATTATATACTCTTTGGTATACGATACGTGAAATTAAGTTCTTTCCTTGCACTTGCATTTTACAAACAAATGGATTGACTGGTCTTTACCAATGTACTCTGTGATTGACTATACGTAGAGTATCACCTACCTAGTCTCTGTGCTGTGACTGTTACTCTGCGTGTGCACAAGCAATTTTGTAAACAGATTAAAATTATTCGTATTGGGGTGTTCCCAACAATGAATGAATAGTGAGGGTCCAATAAAGTGATAGTCAGGATTTTCTTACAACACATACAAATAATGGTTGAGGCAAGTAAACTGTGGTTCGAGAGGACATGCAGTGGATCAGACTGCCGTGAGCTCATCCATCCATGGACTGCAACATGCTCCGATGCCACAGCTACAATGCTGATAAGTTGTATAAAAGGCAGCTACAAATTCTATGCCATGGTGTACCTTGTAAGTACTTATTTATTTCAAGTACCTAGTAATTTTGATAGTAACTGCATTATGGACAATCCTATGTCTAAAACAGACACATTACTGATTTCTAATTGTGTGTTTATATATTTACGTTTGTTGCCATTCATTTCCTAAATGACTGAATTAGAATAGGATTTATTGTTACTCCAGAACCTAAAGGTAATTTTTGTCTTGAATGTTCTGGGGGATAGATATAAATGTCCACATGGGTTAAACCAATAAGAGTATGTGGTAATGGCATAGGGCTAAGAACACTAAACGTTCATGAAAAATCATGCCAACATGTGTTGCAGATTTTGCCCCCTGCCGTGTCTGTCTTTTTATTACCGTTTTATAACAACAATGGCATCCTGAAATGAATGTTTATAGTGTAAAGTTGTAAACCATAGGTGTAAACATAGGGTGCGGGTTCAAATCCCACTGGTAGCTAAAATTTTTATGATTATAATATCTCTATGCAGCAATGCCTGTACCAATAATGATGAAATTTGCTATTGAGATTGTTTGGACCCAGGATTAAGAGATACAAAATAATTTTTACCGCAATAAACATGTACACAACTGCAGGCAGTAGTATGTTTATTATATTAGTAGGGTACCACATCAATGTCCATGTACCATGTAATTTGTTTTAAGTATAGTGTACATGGAATTTGTTTTAAGTAGGTATTTATACTGTCATCCTCTCCTCTAATAACAATTGTTGTGCCCAACAGGGTCCATAATAAATAAATAAATAAATAAATAAATAAATATGTGTGGACATTTCACACAGCGCCATCTAGCACCAAACTAAGCATAGCTTGTGCTTTGGGAACCAGATAACGGATATAATACTTAGATACTTTTTGTTTGTAAAAACATACATAGAATACAATATAACACCCAGACACAGAACAAACATCGATGTTCATCACACAAATGTTTGTCCTGGGTAGGAATCGAACCCACAGCCCTCGGTTCAGAAGGCAGGGTCACTACCGACTGAGCTATCGGGCCCGTCTATCGGGCCCGAATATAATGATACCAATGCTTGATTACACTATCTAATGTTACATTATGGAACGCAATAAATATTTGTAAATAGAATAGAATTATTATTATTATTATTGCCTGTCTCAGACCTTATGATGTTATCCTAGTGTTCTTTTCTTCATTAGTATATTGGTCTGTGTGCCCTTTGGCATTGGGCTTGAAATAGGCCTGAATGGAAATGAATCATGGAATATAATAGTTTAAAAAAACACATCCATGTAACAAAGATTAAATTGAACTTGTATTTTTTGTCTACATTTCTTTCTTTATAATGTAATGTTATAATGTAATATAATCCACTGGGTTTGCATGGACTTTAGACAAAATTATCGTTCCTCTGTTTTACTCCACTTGACAAGTAAGCAAGTATGAAGAAAGTGACAAAAAAAGTAAAACGAGGAAGACAATTTTGTCTACCGTCCAAGCCAACCCAGCAGTCGTTTTCTTTTATTGGCCTGTGACTTCACATGCTGTATTGGTTATCACAATAAAATTATCGCATGTCCTTCCCTAGAGTTTGAGGCTTGTATTACTCATTCATATATCAATTCAAGTAAAGATTTCATTCATAAAAACATCACTGTATGAATGAAATTTTAACAACCACCAATTTACGACAGTAATATAAAAATAATAAGCTATATAATATAACCAATTTAATTACAACAAACACACAGGGAAATTGAGTTACAATAATATAGTTACAAAATATGCAATTTTGAATGGATTTTTATTTTAAAAATTTATACCTCTTCTCCATCATCAAATTGACAACTAGCGGTTTGGAATATTGCAGGGTTTTCGGACTCAGCAAGAATGATGTACAAACTAATAGAAAGCGAGAGAGAAAGAGACTGAAATTTAATATTTGTTTAGGTTAGAGTATTAGTTAACATAACCAGGGTGGCATAATTGTGAATGGTGATACAGATCTTAATTTTTGATTCAATTTTAAATCTATTGCATTTTAAATTTTTGGACCTAAATAAAAGTAAGAATGGTCTATGAATAAACTACATAATATTATTATACATCAATAGAGTTAGTGCACGTGCAAGTGACATAAAACGAGGAAGGACAATTTTGTCTGCCGTCCGTGCTAGACCAGCAGTCATATGCTCTTTAATAATACAACTATTATTTATGATTTTTATCTGCAGATTATGCTAAGCAGGTAATACTGCGATAATCATCAAAACATCCCAATAGATATCAATTTTTATGTTAGTATGTCCTGGCTTGGCTTTAGGGATGGATGGATGTAGGTTCGGGTCCCAAATTTTTCCTTCACTAAATAGTTTGTTCAACTAATGTTATGCAAATAAATAGCATCAGATCAATTCAAAAAACTAAACATAATAATTATTTCTCACATGTTATAATAGCATAATTTGCCATTGTTGTTTTGTAATGTAATGTTGCTAGGTAATAAAATAATAATACATCTAACACCAGGTTCAAGGCTAAGTCATGGTTAAGGTAGTTAAGTTAAATAATAATAGTTAAGTTTTCTGTATTTAAGTATTTATTTAATTTCAACCACAGACATCTAATACTTATTATTAAAATGTCTTTGGTTTCAACATAATTAATTACATATATTGAATTTTTATGGGTTCGTACCCAACCCACTGTCCATCTGTCCGACCATCTGTCACTAGGCAGTATCTCATGAACCGTGTTAGACAGTTGAAATTTTCACATATGATGTATTTCTGTTGCTCATATAAGAACAAGTTGAAATGGCAATGGGCAGGCCACATCGCTCGTAGAACTGACAACGTATGGGGAAGAAAGGTTCTCGAGTGACGACCACGAACCGGAAGACGCAGCGTAGGCTGGCCCCCACTCGGTGGACCGACGATCTGGTGAACGCCGGGGGGAGCCGATGGATGCAGGAAGCGAGCAGCCGCTCTAAGTGGAGCTCCCTGGGGGAGGCCTATGTTCAGCAGTGGACGTCTTCAGGCTGTTAATGATGATGATGGTGATGATGATAAGACAGATACTAAAAAAAGTTATTAGATATTGGTCGGAGCCTCCATGCCTTCACTCTGTCTTGCTACAAGAATCAACAACGATAGATGAATAACGCCGCAAGGATCACATACATAGATCCTGGACTCTAACTAGGATTCCCTATATCTAGGGACCTAGGAACTACAAGGAACATGCTCCCACAACACCCAGACACAGAACAAGTATTTGCGATTTTTTTCCTGTGCACAAATACTTTCCTGTCGCGGGAATCGAACCCGCTGCCTCCGGCTTATGAGCCTAACTGCCCAACAACCACACCACGGAGGCTGTCAATAATTAATATAAATTAATTTCAACCTTCTTTCCAGATTCAAATATTGATGAGAGGCAAGAAGCTTGGCAAAAAAGAGATAATTGAACAACTGAAGCTTTACTTAAAGTCTGGCATCTTTGGGCTGACAGTAGGAAGTTCCTTCGTCACATTGAACTGTTTGTTCAGGTGTGTATTACAATGTTTGCATTAGTTATAGCAGAATCTCCCAATCTATTTTTTTCTCTCATTCCCCCCCAGAATAGTTTCCAACGAAAAAATCAACTAACTGAGCAACACCTATCATAATAATCATCAACTTTTTTATTCAAAGCAAAAAAAAATTACCAGGAATAAAAATAAAAATCATCAACACGAATATGTCGTCACGTCAGTAGGCCTAGCACGAACATTTACGCGCGCGTAAGTGTAACGTTAACGTAAGGCGTTTGTATGGCATTTGATCAGCGCCCCATACAACTGCCTTACATTAACGTTACACTTACGCGCGCGTAAATATTCGTGCTAGGCCTACAGAACACGTTGTCGATTTGTCGATAGAAAGCCATTAGAGTATATGCCTTCCATAAAATAAGATATAATAAGATAAGTAAGATAAGATAGAATACTAAACCCGATACATAATAGGCATAATGACTAAAATTTTTATTGGATAAATTAATTATATTCGTCAAAAGATAAACATTTGTGAAAACAAAATATAATATCCCAAAAAATGACCAAGTTACAAGCATTTTAAAAACTGGAATAGAAAGAGATAGCTCAAACGGCCAGTGACGTCAGAGGAAGGTTGTTATAGTACCTCATTACTAAGCTGAGGTAGCTTTTCATACAATCTCTTTGGCATGTGACGTCACGAGTAGATTTTTCATAGTAACTGTGGGGGCGCTCTGTTTCGCGAGAAAGGGACAGGAGATGCCTCCTGTAGAACTTTAAAAGCTTATTACTCCGTGATTTATTTACCGATTTTCAATTATTGCACAATATTTACTTGTTCATTTTTAATAGTAGTCATCATGCCTATTAGGTACGAAAATGAAGAAATACGAATTAATACGTAACTCTACCACACGCAGCGATGCATAGTTTAATAAGCGCAATGGTAGAACAAGAACAACTGGTTCTTAAAAAAATCACTGACCTTCCAATACATTCATGTACGTCGTAGTAGTTCCGTTAGTTCTATAGCTAGCCAGGATTTTATAAATAAAAGTACAGCTCATAATTAACAGCCTGAATACGTCCACTGCTGAACATAGTCCTCCCCCATGGAGCGCTTTGAGCGGGTGCTGGCCTCCTGCATCCATCGACTCCCCGCGGCTTTCACCAAATCGTCTGTCCACCTAGTGAGTGGCCGGCGTACGCTGCGTCTTCCGGTTCGTGGTCGCCACTCGAGCACCTTTCTTCCTCATCGGTTGTCAGTTCTAGGAGTGATGTGGCCCGCCCACTGCCACTTCAACTTGCTAATTCTGAAAGCTATTTTGGTCATTTTAGTTCCAGTTTAGTTCCTCATTTCGGATCATGTCTTGCAAGGAAACGCCGAGCATAGCTCGCTCCATAGTTCAGTATATTTATGCCAGTTATACATACGCTACGCTGCTGAGCGACTTTGAGCTTACTCATCAGGCCACCAGTAAGAAGCCATCAGTGCCATAAGTCATCACTGGCAACACACACTGGTTGAAAACTTTCGTTTTTAGGTTTTGGGGTATTTTAGATGAAAAGATAGGTCGATGTTACCCGAACGCTGCCCAGCCGAGTTGAGGTTTACTTTTATCCCTCTAAATTTGTAAGGCCTATGTTGACACTAGCTGATTGGCTTTTGTATCTGCGGGGTCAACGGGGGCCGTTCAGCAGTACGAGTTTGACTGACTGATGGTTTGAATAGAAAATAAACAATTTAAAGTCTTTAACAGAAATAGGCTCATGACGGGTAGGTCGTCAAGTCATTTTAGTCATTCATTAACATGAAAATGACGCTAAAAATATGCTAATAGCGTCAAGCCAGACACATAGGTAAGAACTGTCTGTTAACCGTGAAATACATAGACTTTTAATCTATGACCCTTGACCCCATCTCAAGTACAGTCTCATGTCATTACTCATCAATCGATTATAATCCCCATCATTCTTAAGAACTTAGCGGCCTTATTAATATACGTGGAGTAGCTTTGGACTAGTTAAACCACCTTTTGTCTTTCTCGATCAGTTTTTTTTCAATGATAGTTCGATATTCGAATGACAAAAAAAGACAAAAGTTTGATCCAAACAAACTCCACGTTTATTTAAGGCCGTTTGTGTTTAATTATTGTGTTAACACAGTTTTCTGTATTTGTCGCCAGAAAGCTGTTCTTTAGCAAATTCTCTTACTACACGACAGTACTCCTGCCATGTACCGTCAGTGGGTTAGCCGTGTACTTCGAGCCGCCTTACCGAAGAGTAATGGTGGTAAACTTATTCGTTAATTTGGTGAGTACGCTATCAATCACAATTTCTAAAGTTTTTTTACTCACTGCGCACCGCGACAAAATTTTCTCGACACTATCTCGTGAGAGACCGTGACAAGACTATGTTAGCGCCTAAGTGCGTCTCACTCTAACAGCAGCGACAAGTTTTCCCGCTTATATATATTATGGGAAATTATAGATGAAAGGAAGAGAAGTATAGAACTATCGTTAGTCAAGCCCGGCACAGTGATACCCCTGTGTGTAAAGAGAATATATGCCACTGTATTTTGGCATGATCATCATCACAGAGCAAAAGAAAAACCGCTGCGCCTCTAGAGCGTCATTTGTTCCATGATCATCATCAACAGTCTGGAGACGTCCACTGCTGAACATAGCAACTGCTTTTTTTATTGAGTGGCTGATTTGGGCGTTCTTTTCGCTTAAATAATGATAATACAAAGGTAAATTAATACAAAAACATGATAAGTAAAGAACACGCAATTCTCCATAATTATCAATGCATGTGGTAATCATGTGGTAGATATAAAAGTAATCTGTAATAATTATTAGCTGCCTGAATCTAATAGGGTAGATATTTAATTACTTTGTAAATACTTGATTACACAATAATAATCCGTATAATCGACTTGCTACGCATTATGTTTATTATAGAAACCTGTAGGTTCCTGCGGTTTTACTCGCTGAACTCTTAGTTTTCCGGGATAAAAGTATCCTATGTTGATATTAGTCGTGTAAGCAAACTGTGTGCAAAATTTCATCCGAATTGGTTCACCCGTTTTGGCAGTTAAGCTGTACAAACAAAAAATGTTGCATCCTGCCTCCTTCTATTGCCGTTCCCTCCATTCATCCTTTTCCCCTAGCTTTTCCCTTTCCCTTCTCTTTTCCTTTCGACACGATGACGACTTCCAAACTCCGTGCTACTTGGCTATCTTTTACTCAAAAGTATTTCCTTGATGTTTCTCACTGCCTCATCAAAACGAGCATATCCATTTGTGGTGATATTCCTTCAATTCGTACAAAGCGGTTCGACTCGACATTTATAATTCGAGCAGCGAAAGAATGGAACACATTACCAGCGGCTTTGTTTCCCGATAAGTAAAATATGGAGCTCTTCAAGTCGCGAGTGAATAGGTATCATCTAGGCAAGCATGTACCACCGTAGACCGCATCATCACTTTCCATCAGGTGAGATTGCGGCCAAATGTGGGCCTACTCAGTTATAAAAAAATATTCTACAAGTAAACACTTATTGTAGCAAATTAGTTATTTAAATATTTCAGGTGTTCGAATACTGGCTAAGGACATTAGAAATGAAGGGCTGGCTCCGACGGTCGCCCGGCAAAGAGACTCTGATCTTTATGCTGGGTAGTGCCGTCTTCTTCTATCTTCAGCGGCTTGACAGGGAGAACGATAAGCGGACACCCATATTTTGGTTTGTACATACATTTTCAAAGACTGGGCGAATGTTTTATTGATTAGATTTGCATATTTCCTGCTGAAAAATATAGTCGTCTCTCTCTCGCTCTTTGAAATGTTGGTGGTCGGCCATTTATGTTCGTCACATTTGCAAATTTTTTACTGCTATGAGTTATATCACCCTTATTTTGGTTTGTACATACATTTTCAAAGACTGGGCGAATGTTTTATTGATTAGATTTGCATATTTCCTGCTGAAAAATATAGTCGTCTCTCTCTCGCTCTTTGAAATGTTGGTGGTCGGCCATTTATGTTCGTCACATTTACAAATTTTTTACTGCTATGAGTTATATCGTATGCGTAATGTATTATATACATTGGTAGCCAAAGCATATAGCCTGGCCATTTGCCTATTGTTTTGAACGGGCTATTTGCTGTTCACCTATACCGACCTTTACATTATCGTCGTCGGGCGGAGGCCATTTACCTTTACGGGAATGAAAAAAAAGTGTGGTCCAGTTACGCCTATAAATGGAGTTCGATTTTAGAAAGTTGCTGCTATGGCAGTTTAACATAATGTGTGACGTAGGTGACGCTGACGACGACGGGTTGGTTATTCAATCGATTTTCAACCTTAACACGTTAACATAAAGCTCTGATAAGAAGTTTATAAAATGGAGTTGTATGTAATTGTCTTTTTAGGTTTTTCACACCCCCTCGAGTTTCTAAAGAGGAAGGCGCGCCGGTGCATGGCATTGAAGGCAAAAGTGCTGCTTGCCCACACAAGGGGACCTGTAAACAATACGTTTTAAAGGTAACACACGATTTTACAACTTTTATAGAAATTTCTTAAAACTTGCTGAGCATTTTGAATGATTCGAGAACTTTCTAAAAACGTCTAAGTACCTATACCGATGTAATCGTGTACAAAAGTCTGCCTGATTGGTGTAAACTAAAAAATAACTTTCTAACGAAACAGGTATAATCGTGTTTAAAACTAACGGCTATAATACGCCAAAGATAAAACTTTCTAATGACATAACATAATGACCAGAATTTCAAGTTTTAAAAAAATACGCATAATTATGTAGAAAAATCTATAGGACTACCTACACAACTTTTGAATAACATTAGCTCTAATATAAAGTTTTACGTGATACTGCACAGCAATCGGCATTCTCACAGTTTAGTAATCTTTATGCCTAGAGTTAGCACCGCTGCTGACGAGCGTCTGCCGCTCAACTGCTGTCAATTTTCATACAATTTTGACAGCAGTTGAGTGGCAGACGCGCGTCAGCAGCGCTGCTAACTCCTTCATAATAGGGGGGGCAGATCAGCATAGTTTAAGAGCCTAGACTAGATAGACTCTAGGCATAAAGATTACTAAACTGTGAGAACAGGACATAAAGTTTCATTTGCCCAGAATTTCATTACCAATCAAACCGGAACACAGTAGTGCTTGCACACTACTGCTTGGCGGCAGAATAACTGGCAAAGCGGTGGTACCGAGACGGACTTTGCAGAAAAGTCCCACCACCTGCATTTATATTATTATGTGTTAAAAATTGTTTGTTGACAGTTGAAATGTATATTTTCCAGGGTACAGCACAGTTGTTCGGCGTTGGTTGTGCAATGACAATGCTTCGAACAATCATTCCAAAGTTACTGACGCCCACAAAAGCGTTCAAATCGCTGAGGTTCTCGCATCTAAAGCTTGGACTGTTCTTCGGCGGATATATCGGAATCTATAGGGTACGTTTGTATAGTTTGTTTGTTTCATGCTCTATCCTTTTCAATCGCTCAGAATCGTCGTTTGGAGCGATGAATCAAAACGCTTTATACCTATTCGAGGAATTTACGATCTTGCTATTAGTGTTATTTGTGTCAGACAAGATATCGATTGACCACATTTCATATTATGTGAAGTGGCAATATGACTGAAAATGGCCGCAACTTTATGCCTCGATTTGAAACTTAAAATCATTCAACTGCGTGTTTACTAATACTAACATAAATGAAAACAGACTTTGTAATCCCGCTTCAAAACATGTTTTCAACTCATTATTTTTAATGAATGATATTTTAATCGTATCTGAAATATTTATCTTACAAGTGGATAACCTATTTCATGAACAACAACTCTGAATTGGAACTTTATGATCTCACTACTGGAACATGGGCTTTCTCTCACACATTTAGTGATAACGAGCGAAAGAGAGAGACATATTGGGAGAGAGAGAGAGAGATATTGAGAAAATGATAGACTGGAAGAGAGAGCGAGAGAGAGTTGGGGGAGAGAGAGAGAGAGAGAGAGATTGAGAAATTGATAGACTGGGAGAGAGGGAGAAAGCGAGAGAGTAAAAGAGATATTAGGAGGGAGAGAGAGAGATGGAGGGAGAGCGCGCGAGAGAGAGAGAAATAACGCGGCCTATTTTACGAAATATAATATTACACAATACGTAATAATTACGTAATAACGCAAGATTATCGAGCGACATTTATTGCGTGATAGTGAAGTATTGGGCCCAATGAATACACTGGACACTAACTAGTAACGCTCACGACACGATCACTACATATTTTTCACGTTCTGGCTATTTTTCGTTTGTACCTGATGGGACCCCGTGCTCCTATTAAGACGCTGACAGGACCCAATGCGAGCACGATCATTACAGCAGACGAACTTGAAACTTATTCTGTACCGAATAGGGTTGCTTTATGCATAGCAAAAATATGGCGATTACGTTGCGTTGCACTTCGACTTTTCCGGTACAAATAATTAGTTATAAAAGCAATGCCTATTGTTATAAAAAAATAAGCTTATAGACGGATACATTGAAACGTAACTTATCACTATAATTTATTTCAATGGGGTGTCTTATTATAATGTAACATTTTAGAACGTTTGAATGATTTTTTAGAGGTCACTTCACGATTTTTTTCTATTGAGAAAACTTTTCGTAAACGTGTTTCGTTTTTTTTTTTTTTTATCATCGATATGCTAACATTTGACCACGGTCTCACCTGATGGTAAGTGATGACGCGGTCGACGATGGAGCATGCTTGCCTAGAAGATACCGGCAGATGGAAAGAAGATATGACCAGTATTAACGTGAATTTTTTTCTATCCTGTAAATAGTATACGTTTTGAGATAACCACGTTCAAAATAGTCGATTTGGGAACATTCAGCGCCTTAAGTTTCTTCCTTTTCTTTCCAGCTAGTCGTATGTCTGCTATGTAGAGCACATGGCAAAGACAGTGCGCTATATGCGTTGCCCGCCGGTTTTCTAGCAGGCACCGCGTTTAGAGCGTCCCCTTCTACGCCTATCGCTTTGGCACCTGTTACTTCTGCACTACAGGTATGTTACATTTTGACGGTCAGAAATTAGCTATCATTGCTGTACATGCTAATTTAAACTTTGGCGGAATAGTAATATGTGTAATAAATGTTTTTATTAAGCGGTTCTATTAGTACTCTATTATTTATACTGTGTTAATAGGTGCGTCCTAAAATAATGCTGATTTGGTGTTTGTCAATCATATATTGTATACTGGGTGTAATTGAATTCATTGGCATCCTTTGAAACTAGATACCTACTCCTGAAACCGGTCACGTGTGGACCAAAATTTTTGAATTCTAACAAAATTCTATTCTTGGTAATAATAATAACTCCAAAAATGGAATAACTTACTTAATCAAATGCCACTGTTTTTAACTACATAAGAGGTATAAAAACTTTTAAATGCATCAAAATCATCCGTGCCAACTACGTTAGGCGCCGCGGCAATCTTCATAATTTTCAATAAAAATATTTTCATTTGCACTCTTTACTCTTTAATTATCATCTATAAATGATGTACTATCATGGGCTCAATTTATGCTAATGAATTAAATTACACCCTGTATAATTAATTATGTTAAATTGTAATTTGATTCACGGAACAAATGGTAATTTTTGTAGCAAGTTATCATGCCCACATTTTAGAGATAATAATGTACTATTTAATGTATAGTACTGGCACTCTCGGTATTGTCATAGTCTCATATGCCTACAATCGTAACTTATGATATTACTGGTAATATCATAAGTTACAATTTGCTCAGGCAAATAAGACTTTATGTTACAATGGCCTTCACACTACTGCTTGGTAGTAGAATAGCTGGTGGTACTTACCTAGACAAACTGCAGAAAAGTGGTACCTAGTAATAATAACGTTCATAATTTTAAATATCCCGTTATGATTTACTTTGTTGTCCCCTTTTACAATATGTATATTTATTATAGATCCTAACGTCATGGGCGTACCAACGCGGCATGATCCCAGCACATTGGCCGCTAGTGGAGATACTCTACTGCTTGTGCCAAGGGCTGCTGTTCCACGCGAGAGTGATGCACGAGGATGTGTGCCCGCGGTACATCATCAACCTTATGCACACCGTCACAAGTTCCAAGTGAGTGAGACATTTGCAAAATAATTACTATGTGGTATTACTAGGTGGTAGTACTTTTCTGCAAAGTTCGTCTAGGTAGGTACCACCGCTTTGCCAGTTATTCTGCCGCCAAGCAGTAGTGTGCAAGCACTACTGTGTTCCGGTTTGAAGGGCATTGTAGCTAGTGAAATTACTGGGCAAATGAGACTTTATGACCTGATCACACAGTGTAGTAATCTGATTACTAGACTGTGTGATGTCTCAGGATGACGTGCGCAGTGCAGTGTCACGCGAAACTTTATTTTTTTAAAGTTTTAAGTGTCACTGCAACTGTTATGGGCGGCCGTATTGCTTAAAATCAGGTGAATGACTAGCTCGTCACGTCATGTATTCTCATAAAAAAAAAAAAAAAAAAAAAAAAAAAAAAAAAGTCATGTTGTATGGGAGCCCCCATAAATATTAATTTTAAACAGTTTTTTAATATTTGTTATACCGCCGACAGAAATACGTTATCTGTGAAAATTTCAACTTTCTAACTATCAGGGTTCATGAGATACAGCTTGGTGACAGATCAGATGAACAGACAGACTGACAGTCGGACAGCGGAGCCTTAGTAATAGGGTTTACTTTAGTCTTTGAGTACGGAACCCTAAAAACAAGCAAGAGGGGTTGGGCGGAGGCGGCGGCTTAACCCCTTTTTTAAAATGGATATTATTTTAGTCAAATTTAAAAGTCTAAATGCATGCATCTTGCTTCGATCGGCTTTCCACGGTTCTGATCAGGTCGTCGGTCCACCTAGTGGGGGGCGGCCTACGCTGCGTCTTCCAGTTTGTGGTCACCACTCGAGAACCTTCCCCATCGGTTGTCAGTTCTACGAGCGATGTGGCCTGCCCTCTGCCACTTCAACTTGGTGATTTTGAAAGCTATACCGGAAGAGATATGGTGGGAAAAAGTTAGTACCTTTGAAACACTTGAGTTACAATTTATATTTACTGTTAGGATTGAGACTGGTAGGAAATGGTCATAAGCATTAAGTCTTTAATGCATGTACACTTTTATAGATAATTTTAAGTAAGGATATGTTTTTCTTTCAGAGCCGATGAAATTCAAGCTGCGTTTATAGAAAAGATGCTGAAATCCATCTAAAAAGGCTCAATTAGTTAATGTGGTTTCACAAACGACGTGATATATTCACGTGTAACGTTAACATGTGATTCTATTACAAATAGTGTAGTTCAATTACTATTTATTTTGTTTTTATTAGTTAGGAGTATCTGTGATTATTGTGTTTATAAGGGAACTTTCCCACGAGCCAGTGTGATTAAAGTTCTCGTAGTAGATTGATTGACGCAAACATATCCAACTTCCCAAATTGGCTTGGAGCTATTGATGGAAAGCAAATATTTACAACCTTGTTTAAAATCATACCGAATTTTATGTACTTTTGTTTGTAATAATCTAATTGTTATATGTACTTCTGCTCTGCATATTAAATCTTATTTCGCGTTCAGTGTTAAATGCCAGTAAATCGTCTATTAAGTACAGGGATGTACACGGTAATGTTTATAATATTTTTGTTCTAGACTAATATATGGTTTGTGGTGTTATTTAGTTGGTTACCTAATTTATGGAATTTATATCATATTGTTTAAAACAGTGAATATAGTATAAGTGGTGATTTGGGTCTTATGGAATGGAAATAGTATAGTAACCAATAACCATTAATACAAAGATACGCTCTTTGTGTTCCAATGCGAGACTTTATAAACTTAAGTTTTACTTTAAGGCACGAGGCAGCGGGCGGTTTGGTCGTCAAATGAAATTATAGCTTAGAAAGTTGAACATAAGTCATAAGTTACTTTACCAAGAAAATGCGCGTTGTAATCTCTAAGTGCTGATTATAGAGCTATTAAATAACTCAATGCGCTCAAACATTGGCTATCGTTAGGTTTATGTGGATGCAATGCGATGTATGGCAGCACCTAGGTATATGATTGTTAATATTAATATGTTGAACGACAGAGTTGAAATAGTTTATTATGATTATGAGCTCTTTCATAGCACAGCCAAATGAGCCAAACAAGTTAACCCCAGGCGCAGTAGTGAAATCGTATATCAACCGTGTGGGAATGTTGACTCAACATGTTCGTCCCTTATGATACCAATGATAGTTTGATAATGGACTCATATTTATTGTCAAAACTTAGGCAAAATCAAATATATTATGTTATTTATGGCATACATGCTATTTTTAGCACTTTTACAATATTAGTATAATAAGTACCACAAAGAAGTAAAGCGTGAATACTCAAAAGTTAACCGTATAATAAAAATCAGTGCCTGCATGTTTAAAATACTCGCTTTAAATAAAGTGCTTTACTCACTAGAAGATTAGAAAAAAACGTTTACATGTAGATCGTAGCTAGCGCAAGAGCAAACAATAGTTTCGATTTTTACGTAATAAAGTATTTTTTTATACCGTAGGTACATTCAGTAGATAAAATACAGAAAAAAATACTAAGAAATAGAGATATGGATGATCTTGTATTTCGCTCCGTTCACGATGTTGGTACATAAATGTATTACCATTTTTACCATACCTACGAGTCTTTATTACCATTTTATGACCGTGGTATTTTCTTTTATAAGTTGCTCTTGGTTATTAATTTTTTCCTAATAATGCAGTGTTTTGTTTACAAGTAGTTTTCTGTCGCAGAATTCAATATGAAAAACATTTTATTATTTATTCAAATTTTGTTATTTTGTTTAATTAATTAAACAAAAGAAACTATACGTTATTATTATGTTATTTCAGTTTATTATTTGTTTTAGAATATTGCCTTTATTTTGGAAGTAGGGTCATAACGTGAAACTAGAAAAGACTTGATTCCCTCTAAAGTGCGCATGGCACGGCAAAATGATGGTATAGTAAAAATAAATCAAGATTTGTATCGGCATGATTATTGACTGACTTGAAACAAACAAGTCTTCGAGTTGAACCTTTATGGCCAGCATTTTACTGTGCCATTTTTCTGTCACGCACTGTTCTTGGAATTGTACCGTTTACAATATTACTTGTTTGTAAATAATTAAGAAAGCATTTATTATGTTATTTATATATAAAATAATTGTGCACAAGCGTAACTTAAAAAATAAGTTTTATGATAATGGTATATTTTGTAATAAATCGTTTGAATGATACATTTGTGATTTTATTATTTGGGTGGTTATATTTCTGATCGGTCCTAGTGTAGGTACGTTTCTATATTGTAAGACCATTCTAAGTCCTAGTCTCACAGACCTATCTTTTTCTTTGGGCAGTTTATTATTGGACATCTTTATCAATGGACATTTTTATGAATACAACAAACAAACAAACACACAAACAAAACTGTTAGACAAATCCACAGAGTACTTTGTTAATACCTACGACAAATCATGACACTGTTGCCAATATGACACCGTAGACATGCTCTACGCTCAACTTATTACACATTAAAGTTCAAGATACACTAGTTTTGAAAAATAAATTCAAAATTCATAACCGCCATTGTCGGATTTCTTCAAAGACCCCCAACGGCCTTTTTTAGAGCCTTCAGTAAAATGTCCTCTGTTTTGCTGTTGGCGTTTTGTTTTGACTGACAAAATATGACTTTGACCTGACATAACCGTACAAATTTGACTCGCTTGACATTGGCAGAATTATTGCAAAAAAGCGATAGAAAGCCATTAAAGAAGAAGAAGAAATTATTTGTAAAAATGTAACCGAAATCGTTTGTGTAAACAAGCAAAATGCGTGTAAAAGTTAAGGAAAAATAGTACATACCTGTCTAAAAAAAGAAAATCTATTATAATAATCATATGCTGACCGAGTGCTTACCTATGAATAGTTTTTGGTTTCAGGAAGTTTTCAGGCCCTGTTTGATTTTTTGAATATTTCAGGTACCTACGCATTGTTTTTATATTGATTATGATTTATATAGTCATCATCATTAACAGCCTGAAGATGTCCACTGCTGAACATAGGCCTCCTCCAGGGAGCGCCACTTTGATATACGATATACGAGTCCTGTAACCTGTATAGTAGATTTATAATTATAGTACGTGGATACAACCTATAGGTAAGTAGGTTTCACTTACAGAAAGACATGCACTATGGGAGCCGAAACTGTACATTCCTATTCGATTTTTTTAGCTTCCTGCGGCGGGACTAATGTTTATATAGTTAATAGAACGACACGGGCCTAGAGCCTAGTGTGGGACCGCTGTATATTTTGAAAAACATCTTTATGTACTTATTGTAGTATTGCTTATGTAAAAAAAGAAAAAAAAAACCTTGGGTTCCCATCAGGTACAAACGGAAAATAGCCCGAACTTGAAAAAAGTCTAGTAATCGTGTCTAGAGAGTTACTAGTTAGTGTCTAGTGTATTCGAATGGCCCAATACTTCGCCAACACGCAATAAATGTGCTTGATAACCTTGCGTTATGCAGAAATAAAATAATTCGTAAAATAGCCCGCGTTATTCCGTTGTATGGGATGAGGCATCTGTACTGTAGGTGTTAAATTATGTGGAATAGAACTATTTTTGACTGACCTACTTAATTCGTAAGTTTATTTGATTAGGGCGTAGGTTAGGTACCTAATAGTATACCTATCGTTTAGTAAGAATTATCACATGGCTATGTAATACTACGGATAAAATACCTACCTATCTACTTTTCATGATCATGAATTTCAAATTAGCTGAAATAAAACCTGATGTTGATGGGTCTAGCCTAGCTAATAAATAGGCAGGTACCCAGATCCAACCATTCTCTACACATTCTTATTTGTGGTTTCCCTCGCAGACACTGTTTTCACTTTTCACCTTTTCACTTATCATCACGATTCATCATCGGATTCATCTTATCTTAGTTGTGTTCGATTTAAACCTACAGCTAAAGAGGGAAACACACGTCCCTAAAATCAGTGGCGATATGGGGGAGGGCCCTAGATCGTACCATAAATCGCCTCGTGTAGGTATAGGGAAATCGTAACTTGAATTTTATTATTTACCCTAACTCTAAAAGAATACCTATTTTTTGCTGTTCTGAGAGTGTCGGCGGCATCTTCGAGCAACGAGCAGTCTGCTGCAAGGGTGTATATAGAGTAGAAGCCGATTTCATGCCCCCTCCCCCTGTCCCGATATCGCCGCTGATTTTAGGGACATGTGTAGCCCGTTTAAAAGAGTAAAATAAAGCTAAACTTGCAAAACTTTGAAAATAAGTAATTGTAAAAAATTAAGTGCCTTCGTCACTTCAGAGATGACATACAAACATGACATGACCATTTTCGTGTAATAGCAAAATGAAGATTTGATAGGTCGGCCTTGGTCGTTGGGTGGTGTAGGTACCTATATCGGTAACGATAGTAAAAGTATTTGACTGCCTATTGTCATGGCACATACCTGCCTGCTGACTGTGGGTACCACAATAAGTGCTCTATAGGTATGTACCTACATAGAACGGTATACTTATCTCTATGCTTTGACAGCAGTTTGCGGTTCAGTGCCTATGGATAACTCACGCAAAGCACCACGGATCAGTGCTAGGCTTAACCGTACCTACTGTTGCATAACTAAGCACTTCTAGAATTTATAAAAATACTTAATAGTTATATTATAGCAAGCGCGATTATCGTATTGTAACATTAGTAGCTTCTATGTGGAATTCAAGAAGAACGTGGTCCCAATTTTTAGTTTGCCGATAGCTGATCGAGAAAAGCTTCAAGCCGTGTGGAGATAATAGTTCGGTAAGGATGAAGTATAGCTTAGGACTAGCAAGTTGAAATGGCAATGAGCAGGCCACATCGCTCGGAGAACTGACAACCGATCCGAAAGGTTCTCGAGTGGCGACCACGATCTGGAAGACGCAGCGTAGGCCGGCCCCCCACTAGGTGGACTGACGACCTGGTGAAAGCCGCGGGGAGCCGATGGATGCAGGAGGCGAGCAGCCGCTCTAAGTGGCGCTCCCTGGGGGACGCCTATGTTCAGCAGTGGACGTCTTCAGGCTGTTAATGATGATGATGATGATGATGAAGGATGAAGTTGCCTATAGCTTAGTGGTGGAAAATAAGTTTGTTATCTATTTAAATTAAAATGTAAGTATACCTACCTACCTACTCTGCTTTTTAGGAATAAAAATATTTTCAGCTGTAGATCTAGAGCCATTGTGAAAATGGGATGATTTAATAAAATTAAGTCAAAAAATCTGGAACAATAAGCAAAAACTACCGCTAAACAAAAAAAAAACATCTTTCAATTTTTACCAATGCTATATGATAATTATAGGTAGGTACCTACTCATAAAGTAGGTACCTAATACCTATACTATGTATAAGTATGTAACTTAGAATTATTATAATTTTCTTACAGTGGTGTATTTTCGTAAACAATGACTGTAGCTGTGGGGATCGACCTCGGAACTACGTATTCGTGTGTGGGCGTATTCCAGCATAGCAAAGTGGAAATTATTGCCAACGATCAAGGCAACAGAACTACCCCATCATACGTCGCCTTTACAGAAACCGAGAGACTTATCGGAGACTCTGCCAAAAATCAGGTAAGCACCTACTTACTTCCTAGTTGAAAATCGCCATATACTCTACACTACACTGAGTTTCCTCACTTTATCGCGTCATTAAAAGTTTGTGGGAACTACACAATGAGCTTAACTTCAATCGTACAGATGTCACCGTCTTTTTGTAAGAACCGTTAGTTTATAAAAAAAACGCAGTTATTTATAATCTGTCGATTTATTGCAAACAGGCAGTGTGCCTCACAATATAACGGTCGATATTTCGGTTATTTATAATTAATCGGCATCACTTCGTTTTTTCGTCATTGTGTATGTAATTCTAGTGTGGTCGAAACTGCAGTGCAAGCACGGATCTTTGGTTCGACAAATATATCGAGTCGATAAATAGATTTTATTTATCGATCTAATCGGTAACTCGTAGCATGGATCTAACATCGTTAATTCTTGTCGACGTCTTTCGAAGGCTTTATTTAGTCGACATATTATCGATCATTCGTTCATCATTCTCACAGAGTAACTTATATTACGGAAAATTTCACAGATTAGGCAAAAAATTGAAGGTTAAGGAAAAGAGGTTAGACATTCATTCGTGAAAAACACCTACTTGAACAATTTATTCTAATAGGTACCTATACATTTTTATGAAATATTACAGAAAATCCATTATTTTCATGTGAAATCCGATTAATTATTTAAGAGAAACGACATAATAATAATATTGGCCGAAAGGACTTTACCTAATTATTCAGTTGCAAATATTTTACAACCGTATTATTATATTAGATATGTAGGTAGTGCTTAGTTGATAATATGATAGTAAACACATATGAAACTTGGAATAGGTGTTTAATACTCTTTTTATTTATTCATGCAAAAACTACTTTATGGATTTGGCCACCAGTAACTTTTCTCCTATCCCTTGCAGTGCTAGGGACCTTGATGTAACTGCTCGTGAGATTTTGAACATTTGCTTGCAACAAACTCTGCATAAGCTTGCTTGTAGTCCTTTGACCAGTGCAAAGTTGTGTTCTTGACTCATACATCTTTGGTAACTGGCAACGACGCGAGCGTAAAGCGTACCGTACACCCATACAGACCTACAACAAAGAATTTCCATGTATAAGTAGGATAAAATAACAATAATTAGAGTAAGTATAATTTTAGCAAATAGTTTCCGCTTTGGGAAGTACTTACTAATTACTATAACATTTACTGGCAGTCCATTTGATCGGCTCCTTCTTATAGATCACTCTCGACAACTTGAATAACGGCGAGGGCAAATTCGTTATGAATTCTAAACAGAATCTCAAACTGTTCGTAAGGTAGGTCGAGAGAATTATTGGCATGTCTTAGGCACCGCCTATTGATTCTCAAGACATCTCGACGAGTCCATTTTTCGGCTTACAGTATTAAATTATAGCCAAAATCTAGTTTGAAAATATTATAAATTGGGTATCGGGGAACTATGGAAACCCGATAAAATTCGATAAGTTGGACAAGATTAAAACGATGACAAATGTCAAAAATTAGATCCATGCTCGGTTTGGTCGACATAGAACGACATGTTCGTTAAAATTTATCGAATTTATATTGACGTCGATAAAATACATTCCGTGCTGCCGATTACGTTTTATCGAAACTTTATGTCAAATTTGACTTGAAAATTCGTTAAATATATCGATCGGAAGATCGGTGCTTGCACTGCTGGTTAGCCATTAGTGACTCTAAAAAACAATAAATTACAGCAAAAATTGGTGCATTGTTCCCACCAAACCCGTTTTCTATAAACTCACCGCTAGGCACCGACTATTTATAAATAATCGAAAAATCATCCGTTTTATTGTAAGACCAAGTCGTGTCAGTTTGCCATAAATCGACAGTTTCTAAATAAGCGGTTTTATTTTCGTTTTATTATAAACAAACGATTTTTACAATAAGGCAGTGACATATAATATAATGTAGTTAGGTACATACTACATACCAAGTACCAACTAACGGGAACATAATAGACCGCGGAGTAAAGGGAAATTGTGACGATCGCGTCTATAGCCTTTGTGTGCTATTTATGCTGTTATGGGAGGGACCGGAGACGACATCGTTCCGTTTAATTAATTTTAACTCAATGGTATTGCGTAATTAGTTCAATACACTATTCCCACAGTTGGGACTAGGGTTGCCAGGCGTCCGGCCA
This sequence comes from Ennomos erosarius, assembly GCA_963580505.1. NCBI lineage: Eukaryota > Metazoa > Arthropoda > Insecta > Lepidoptera > Geometridae > Ennomos > Ennomos erosarius. The sequence goes on from OY756984.1 coordinate 3,312,632, forward strand.
AATTAGCCGCTGTCGGGCTTTTGTTAGGCTTTTTAAATTTCATTGTCACGTGACAAATAATTCTCATCCGTTCCGCCCACCCCGCGCCGCTCTCTCGTTTAATGTTAACAATGGTCAAAAGAACGCAATAGTTTCAATGTAAACATCATAGCTAAAATGTTAGTCCTGGAATTCAGTTACAAACTTATTTTCAGTTATTGCAGTGTACTACTCTACTTTTCTTGGGCGGGTAGTTGCCAATGAAACACCTTTTGTGTTAAGCTGTTAGTTTAATTTAATTTAAATAGGTTAAACCGAGTAATAACAGAACAATTTATATGTACAATTAAATAACACAAGCCAGTACCTGCCGGGAAGTGTTTTCCTTTCAATAACACCAATATTTCACCAATTTGTGTTCATCACTTGCACTTGTACCTACACTGTACAAAATGGATGCTGTACTGGAGTCACAGGAGCAACTGCAATCACTATTTTTGCAAAGGATGGATGCATTCCAGGAGGAATTGAAGAAATCCCCAACTCCAGCCAGTACTTCTACTGTGGCTACGGACTATGCATCTTTCAGAGTTTTCATACTCGCAGCTCTCAAGGGCCTCCAAGATCAAATCACCCTCTTAGCACGTGAGTCGGACAACCAGGAGATGCGAGCCCGTTGTAAGATCTTGCTCATCCATGGCATACCAGAAGAGGCCAAAGAAGACACTGCAGCTGTTATAGTGAAGACCGTGGCCGCACAATTGAAAGTGACAGACTTTACTGCCAGTGACATTAGCCGTTGCCACCGGATGGGTCGTTCATCCAACCCAGATAGACCTAGGCCGATGCTAGTTAAAGTCCGTGATATGACTATCCGCAACAAGGTTTGGTATGCGAAAACGGCTCTCAAGGGTTCTGGTGTGACTTTGTCGGAGTTTCTGACAAAGCCCAGGCATGACGCCTTTATGGCAGCTCGGCAGCGGTTCGGCGTTACGAAGTGTTGGACGCGGGATGGCTTTGTAATGGTTCTTGGTAGCGATGGATCGCGGCACCGCGTCAGCAGCATCGCCGAGCTCAACAAGATTGCGAAGCCGCCGGTGCCCTCAGCAGCTGTGAAGAGCCCGAAGTCTGTCGTAGCTAAGGAAACGGCAGTAGCACCGAGAACGAGACGCCCAGTCGTTGTCACTGGCAAAAAGTGAAGGAACTTTGGTCTTTGCGTTGTGTATAGTAGGTATATAATAACTGCAGTTGACTTTCATTGTTGATAATTTAATTTGTTCACAAGTTCTGTAGTCCACATAGCAATGTCTCGATATCGCTTCCCTTTATCTGGATTCTCTGGTTTTGGTTCCCTTTTCTTGTGTTGTACCCTTTTTTTTTGTTCTTTTATTTTCGCTTGATTTTTGCAAACTTCACAACATAAAATTTTCATTTTCGGTCATGTCATGTCATGTACCGATCTTGGCATTGACAGTGCAGTGACATCAAACATTGACAAATAGCTCTTTTTTTTTTTTTTTTTTTTTTTTCTCTTTGTATGCTTTGGTCATCGTTTTAATAAGTACGCTCCAAACATCTGGTCAATGTTAAAACGGCAAGCTTCGTTTATTTTATATTGGAGCTATATTTTTACATGCTGCAGAACATGAACGGTCAACATACTGTTTTATTCTTCAATTTTTTTTTTATTTTTTATATTTTTTATTTTATTTAGCGTTGTGTTTACGACATTTACCTAAAAGTATATTATAATAATATGATGTATTTTGTTTAGATTAAGTATTGGTTTGCTTTATTGTTGTTGTTTTAATATCTAAAACCACAACCGGCAGGTGGAGTTACGTTGTTTTAGCTTGTAGTTCTGTGGGTTTATTATTTTGTTAGTATATTGTTCTCATCTATTCGTATTATTTATTTATTATTTTATATATATATAATTTATTATTGTAGTATAGAATATTAGTATGATAAATATATTTAATAATAGTAATGATAGTAGCAGCAGTAACAGTGAGTATTTGTCAGCTTCTCCTCCCGATAGTTGTAGTAGCGATGAGGATAGCTTCTCTAGCATTCCATCGTTATCTGAAGTCTTAGAGTCAAATTTTTCCGACGTACCTAAAAACTTTAATGTCATTCATATTAACGCACAAAGCATCCCGGCACATTATTGCGATATGTTAGCATATCTCGACCAAAAGAACGTTCAGGCTATTCTAGTCTCTGAATCTTGGCTTAAGCCAAGTCTCCCAACTACTTCCTATTCTCTTCCTGGCTTTCTTTTAATACGTAACGATAGGACCGGCAGCGGTGGAGGTGGAGTGGCCATCTACCTCCGTGCTAATATTCCCTATACCGTGATTAGCAAATCGCCACAGCCCCCATCTGCCAACGCCGGGGAGCATCTTTTCATTGAGGTTCTTCTTTCGCACACAAAAATTCTCCTTGGTGTTTTTTATTGTCCATCGCTACGGATCAATTACTTCTCTTCCTTTGAAAATATCCTGGAAAACCTTATTCCTTCTTTTACTCACTCCATCATCATGGGTGATTTCAATACATGTCTCTTAAAAAAAGACCATCGTTCACACTCCTTACAGTCTGTCATAAAATCGAACAACATGCATATATTACCCCTTAGTGCCACTCACCATTTTCCTAATTCCACACCCTCACTTCTTGATTTAATCATCGTCTCGTCTCGACAACACGTTGCTAAGCATGGTCAATACACCGCAGATTCCTTTTCTTACCATGACCTTATTTTTCTGTCATATAAAATTCGTCCTCCCAAACCTAAACCTCAAGTCATTCTGCAGCGCAATTTTGGTGGTATGGATCGTGAGGCATTTCTTGATGATGCTAGGAAAGTTGATTGGTCCCCAGTTATAAATGCGCACGCGGTGGATGATCAGATAGCTATCTTTAATTCAATTGTAACTGATTTGTACGATGTTCATGCTCCTCTTCGTGCTATCAAATTAAAGCATCTTCCTGCACCATGGCTTACCGAGAACATTAAATCTTTGATTCACAAGAAAGCTGTAGCTAAAACGAGATATAAACTGAGGTCAAATGATGTCCATAAATCAAAGTACATCCATGCCCGAAATCGCTGCAATTTGGTGTGTAGGGATGCATTACGTCGCCATATCCATAATTCAGTTGAGGATGGGGATCCGGCTAAAGTCTGGAAATTCCTTAAGTCTTTGGGAATCGGCAAACCACAACGTGAATCCATTCCTAAAAGTGTCGATATTGATTCTCTTAATCTACATTTTTCTTTTTCATCTGACATACTCGATTCAGTTAAAAACCATACAATAAATCAACTTTCTGCCATTTCAAATTCCGACCATCCTCCTTTCACTTTTAATCGATTTACTGAATGTGATGTTAAGAATGCTGTACTATCAATCACCTCCAATGCGGTTGGTGGTGATAGTATTAGTCGCAACATGTTGGTGCCCATCCTAGATATTATACTCCCTGTTTTATGTTCCCTTTTAAATAATTCCATCTCCAGCTGTGTTTTTCCTTCCATATGGAAAGACGCACAAATATTACCTTTGCCCAAAAAATCCAACCCCAAATTCTTTTCCGAGTATCGTCCTATATCAATCCTACCTTTTCTTTCCAAAGTCCTTGAACGTCTTGTTCACAGACAACTCAGTTATTTCCTCTCCAATCAAAATCTCCACAATCCTCTTCAGTCTGGATTCCGCCCTGGGCATAGCACGGTTACTGCGCTTGTTAAGATTACCGATGATATACGTCTAGGTATGGAGAACGGCCAGTTAACCGTGCTGACACTGTTGGACTTCAGTAATGCTTTTAATACTGTTAACGTTGATATTCTCCTTGCATTACTGCGGTCTATTAACATATCTCCATCAGTAATCGATTGGTTTCACAGTTATCTATGCGGTCGTCGGCAGCGGGTACGCCTGGAAGAGACCTTCTCTACTTGGTGCAATACGACTGCCGGCGTGCCGCAGGGCGGCGTTCTCTCACCTCTTCTCTTTGCTATGTTCATTAATTCGATATCTCGTAATCTTACTTCTTCCTACCACCTATATGCAGACGATCTTCAAATCTATTATCAATCCCCTGTAAATGAAATTGACAAAGCCATTGAAGCCACAAACAGTGACCTGTGTCGTATAGTCGAGTGGAGTCAATCTTTTGGACTGAAAGTGAATCCAGTCAAAACGCAGGTCATTGTCTTAGGTAGCTCAAAAATGATCGCTAAAGTGGACTGGTTGACGCTTCCACCTATTATTTTTGATGGAGTGATCATTCCATATAGCGACACTGTGAGGAATCTTGGAGTGATAATGGACCGCTGTATGACCTGGGGCCCTCAGCTGGAGGCCGTTAGCTGCAGAATGTTTGCTTCCGCAGGGTCTCTGAGGAGACTCAGGAACTTTTTACCCACTGCCACCAGGGTTGCGCTTGCACAATCTCTCTTACTCCCCATTTTAGATTATGCTGATGTATGCTACCTCGACCTTACTGAGGAACAGCTGAGTAAGCTTGAGCGTTTACAAAATTTTTCTATTCGGTTCATATTTGGCTTGCGCAAATATGACCATATTTCTCATTTTCGTGCTAAGCTCAAGTGGCTGCCCATACGTCTGCGCCGGAATGCCCATATCCTTTCCCTTTTATACAGTGTTTTATTTGTTCCTTCCACCCCGCGCTATCTCAAAGAGCGTTTTTACTTCATGCACAGCTCCCACACCTTGTCTCTTAGGTCGTCGGATAACTTGACTCTCAGAATGCCTTTACATCGTAGCAGTTTCTATGATCGGTCTTTTACCATTCATGCTGTCCGCCTCTGGAATGCGCTACCTGAATCTATACGAAAGGCACCCTCATTGCACATCTTTAAAGATCAGGTGAAAAAGTTTTATTTGTCAGTTTGATTTTTCTCCATATTCATCATTAATGGTAGGTACTTATATCACTACGTTAAACGTTACCACGTTTCCTTATGTTTTGTGCTGCATACAATTATTTATTTTAATATATCATTTATCATTATACTAGGTACTTGTTTAAGTATCCACTTATTATATATAAGTAAGTATATGTAGATATAACATGTATGTATATTATATTTAAGTAGGTATTTTACTGAAATTATTTAGTAAGTTTATAAGGTATTTTATTTATGTAGTTATGCTTGTGCACCCCGTCTTTAACCGCTTCGACAAATCCTCTCCATCCAAAGGTTGCCTGGAAGAGATCGCTTTTAGCGATAAGGTCGCCCATTGTAACACGTTTCTGTAAAATTTCTTATCCTTCTTAATTGTATTATTATTTGATGTGTGTGCAATAAAGTGTTTATCTATCTATCTATCTACTCCTATTACAGTCACGTTTATTTCTGCAGTCTAAAGGCTCTGATTTTTCGCGCTCGCTGCGCTGGCGCTTTCGTTTTACTTGATTTTCTGATTGAGCTGAATTCCTACCCATACCAAACTTATTTTTTTAAAATCTGCCAGGACATTATGCAGGATTTAAAAAAAATACGCATACTTCACCCGCGCATTTTATTAGTATGCTTGTTACGGACGCACCACGAGCTTTGCGCATACCATAGATACAATTAGATGTAAGTGTTTATATTATGGTTAATTTGTATTGGGCGGTGCAGTATGTGGGCAGTTGCGTAGATTAGTTGTATTTGTAGTGTGATTTTTATGTTGTTTAGTTTATAGGAATTTTAATACTGTGTTAGTAATAATTTGTCATAATAATAATGTTTCTAAATACCACGCAACGCAACTGACGCAATCCAATAACTGTACTCTATTCATGGAACCCGTAACGGGAAGACGAGGCGGCCTTTGTCTCGTGTAAGCAGGTAGGCACCCTTTTGCTTGGGACTGACTGGCCGTATCTCTATAGTTTTAGTTTGTTATTATTAAGTAGATTAGTCTTTGACCAAAGAGGATATAATCACTTCGTTTAGGCTTTGACGAGCTGCCAAACTGATATGACTGTTTGCGCAAGCCAGAAATAAACGTTCGCTTCTCATTCATCGCGGTGTATGCATTTCATTGCTCTCCACACCCAACTAGAGGAACCCTGCGCCGCAACGACGTGTCTCAACAACGCGCCGGCTACAATGCTCCTCCTATTACAGTGGCATTCATTTCTACAATACAAAAGCTCTGATTCGCTCGCTGCTCTCGTGCTGTCGTTTTACGAATTTTCCGTTTTCCTGATTGAACAAAATTAATTACTGCTATGACCATTACAAACGTATTTCGCTGAAATTTGCCAGGAAATATTTCGAAAAATTTGGCGCTGTCTTCCCTCGTGCTTTTTTTTATTAAGCCGCGTTTATAATTAATTAATAGCAAGGCAGGTTTTAATATATGTTTTTCGTATTCATAATTGATAAACAAAAATATCCTTAATTAAGAAGGGAGTCCGGCTTTTTTGCTCTAATGTCCGGCTAAACTGGCTGGTCTATTCGGCTATTGGGTTATAAGACCTGGCAACCCTAGCTGGGACATAGGGCACTCTTAATTGAAGTCGGTGGCCATAATTCACCACCACGCAGGCTAATAAAATTGTGGGTTGGTATAATGGGTAGATAGGTGACACAGATGCATTTCGAACTTTTGGGCACGCCGGTTTTCTTCTAATATTTTTCTTCATAGTTGCAAGAGTGAGTGTAATCCGCACATAACTTGAAAAGTCAATGGTGTTAGGCCAAGCGGGGTTTGCACCTGGGTACCTACGTCGGTTTGAAAGTCGCACGGGCTACTGATAAGCCAGAGTTGCTATGTACCTATCTCCATAATAGCTGTGATCGATTTATGTAGTAACCCTAATAAAACTACGTTTTACGATATTTACACAACTACCTACTTACCTACTGATGACGTCTAATTTTCCAGGTCAAACGAAACAATTTAGGGAATTTGCAATGCATTTTTTGTTTCACAGGTGGCAATGAACCCTAAGAATACCGTGTTCGATGCAAAACGACTTATAGGTCGCAAATTCGATGACCCAACTGTTCAATCAGATATGAAACATTGGCCTTTTCAAGTTGTCTCTGACGCAGGAAAACCTAAAATAGTAGTTGAATATAAAGGAGACAAGAAAAGGTTCTCCCCAGAAGAAATATCATCAATGGTTTTGAGTAAAATGAAGGAAACTGCAGAGACGTATCTTGGCGACAAAGTTAAAGATGCTGTGGTGACAGTGCCTGCATACTTCAATGACTCGCAACGGCAAGCTACAAAAGACGCAGGAGTTATTGCTGGACTCAATGTTCTTAGAATCATCAATGAACCGACAGCAGCTGCATTAGCTTACGGTCTAGATAAAGGTCTCACAGGAGATAAAAATGTTTTAATCTTTGACCTTGGAGGTGGGACATTTGATGTTTCGGTACTCCAAATAGCGGAGGGCTCGTTGTTCGAAGTTAGATCTACAGCAGGAGATACTCATTTGGGTGGAGAAGATTTTGATAATAGAATGGTGGAGCACTTTAGTCAAGAATTTGAAAAGAAGTTTAAGAAAAATATAAGAGAAAACCCCAAAGCTCTCAGAAGATTACGAACAGCCTGTGAAAGAGCTAAAAGAACCCTCTCGTCCAGCACCGAAGCTAGCATTGAAGTAGATGCTTTGCACGAAGGTATTGATTTCTACTCGAAGATCTCAAGAGCACGATTTGAAGAGCTATGCTCTGATATGTTTCGACAAACTCTTGGACCAGTTGAAAGAGCTCTAAAAGATGCTGGTTTGAACATCAGAGAAATACATGACGTGGTCATGGTTGGTGGCTCTACTCGCATACCGAAAATACAAAGACTGCTGCAGGTAGTAATTATGGAAGAAATGTTAGAAAATAATGTGATAAAAGGCAGGTACGTACAATTACTGCACATAGTACCTACTTACTTAATTAAATATTTTACAGGAATTCTTCAGCGGCAAAACTCTTAACCTATCCATCAATCCGGACGAAGCAGTAGCTTATGGTGCAGCGGTACAAGCTGCCATTCTATCTGGCTCCAAGGACACGAGAATCCAGGATGTGCTACTGGTTGATGTAACTCCTCTGTCGCTCGGAATTGAAACCGCTGGTGGTGTCATGACCAAACTGGTTGAGAGGAACTCAAGGATACCAATTGCACAAAAGCAAACTTTTACCACTTATTCAGATAACCAGCCAGCTGTAACTATTCAGGTAAGTAATAATGTGTTTAGAACTTTGATGAGTATGTTATAGTTATGAGGTCAACTTCGTTAAAGAATGGACAAAAATAGTCGCATTTCATTTTAGCCAATACCATTTTGAACGTGCTAAAACGAGACAAGTATTCCGTTTCAACTTTCATTTTTAATAATAATTTGTCTCTGACGTCACATGAGACCGCTCTGCGGCAAAATCCGCCATGTTCTGGTGGTATTCTGAGCTAGTACGTCAGTCGTCAACTAGCGTCAACTGTCAAACGCAGTAAACAATGGGGTGGAGTGGGGCGGAGTCGGCACCATATTGTAGTGAAAAAGTGCCGCACGTCACGTGACCATGTTTTACATCCTCTTACTTTCCTTGTCAAAGGTTTAGAACCTCTTAATGTGTCATTGACTGGTTTTTCCACTTGTACTTGTAGGTACCTACTTACCTAATATATTCGTATTCAGGTTGATTAGCCTCTGTGGATATTTTCAGGTTTTCGAAGGAGAACGTGCGCTGACGAGAGATAACAACTTATTGGGAACGTTTAACTTGACTGGTCTCCCTCCAGTACCAAGAGGTGTGCCGCAAATAGAGGTAGGTACATAATTGTTTCTAATTCAAGATCTAATTAAAGCACCCACGAGATGTATCAATGAATTTGCTACTAGGTATAGTCAAGTTACATCTTACCAGCGCAGTATCTTTATTTCCTGAAAAATTTTCAAGTAATGTTCAAGGCAAAAGTGAATTGGTCTTAAAAAAATCTTCTAGGCAACCATGTTCCATCATCGACCACGTCGTTACTTATCATCTGGTGGGACAGTAGACAAATACAAGCCTAACAAAGGGAGAAAAAAGTTTAATTAGGTTTTCCTGTTTGAATTTCACGGAACATAGTCAAGTACCTACTTTGTTCTAAATTGTTGAGAAAATCAAGTCATTCGGTTTATTATGTGTGTTTGTGTGTGTGTTTGTGTTTCGGTGTATTGTGCGTATTCTATGTAGTACTGTATAATTTTTGGTATTTTCAGGTTACCTTTGACATCGACGCCAATGGCATTCTGAACGTAAGCGCCCAAGACCGCAGCACTGGCCGTTCTGAACGCATCACCATATCGAACGATAAAGGGCGACTCAGCAAGAAAGACATTGAGAAAATGCTGAGCGATGCAGAGAAGTACAAACATGAAGATGAAGGGGTCCGCCAAAAGGTGGAAGCAAGGAACCAGCTGGAAAGTTACTTGTATGGATGTAAAACGGTAAGCTTAGATTATTTAAAAAACTTCTTTACAATTATATATTTGATCTAATATGGCCATGGGTTTTGGCAGGAGCTAGGTAGGTATTTATGAATATTGGATAGTATCTAAGTACATATACTTAGGTACCAATTTTCAGTTTAATTAGCTGTTTGATACCTACATAAATTTTTTTAAGTTCATTTTTCCAACCTTTTACGATGGCACTGAGGTTTAGTATTAAGTAATGTAGAATGTATATGCATCATGAAGCAAAAAAGCATTAGGAAAACCCATTAGGAACTCTTTGTTTGATAGGCCGCAGAAAACGCAAGCAGCCGCCTGACAAACGAGGAACGAGATGCTGTTATAAACGAATGCAAAACCCAGCTCGCGTGGCTAGAACAAAACCCAAACGCTGTGAAAGCGGACTATGAAAGTAAACTTCAGAGTGCTCAGAGAGTCTGCGCTCCGGCTATGATGAAGCTCCATGGTGGGCTGGGTGGCCCAAGCAGAGAACGACCTGAAAGTCCTGGAGGGCCAAGGGTCACGGAAGTTGATTAGGATATTATAAAGGTTGCAAGCACTGTTGTTCCAATGATTTAAAATTACCTTAACTCATCTTTGAGTGTAGCTGTTAGTTGTTGAATTGTTGATTAATTCATTTGAAGTTTTGTTTCTGGTGCACATACCAGATGACGTTGCAAAAATAGGCGCCTAAAATTGAAGATTGGGTAAATAATTAGAACTTTGTAGAGTTATTAGGATTTAATTATTTATCAAATAAAATACATGACATCAATTTTGATGGTGCATGACTATTTGACCCCGTGTCTCGAATATAGTGTCGTGTTTAAAATGTATGAATTATTTTTTCCCTTTCTTTTTCTTCTTATTAAAATCTGGGGGAAAGAACCCTCTAGCTTGAAGCAACTCCTGGACATTATGGCACGCGTAGTAGACGTTTTCCATAGCGGCATCCGTCAGCATATCGACATTGCACCTTCCTTTGGACTTTCCCTTCTTTCCGCCTCCTCCGCCTTTCTTCGCTTTCCCTTTCGCTTCTCCGTCTTCTTCCTTTTCTTTTTTCTTTCCTTTGCCTTTACCCGCCATCTTTGGGGTACTTTAATAACATATTATAAACGTGTGTGTAGTTATACCTATTTCTATTTTCTTCGTAAGTTAACTGTTGATGTTTAGTAGTTTCAGTGAACAAAGTTGTAGTTTCCTTGGTTACCACTGAAATCTTGTATTGATTTTACAAAATTAGCTCAGTTCAGTGGTGATCACGTGGTCGTGAAGTTACCTATTTCGCGTCTTAGTTCGATAGATTATCTAAAACAACGTAAACTGCTAATCCCAAGTTGATCCGTAGAATGCGATGATGCGAGAAATTAGCTTTTGAGAAGGCGTTCTCATAAACTACCTACGTATCTCGTGAGCTTGACGAGATTAAAGCTACGCCTACGACACTCGTATCCTACCTTTCAAAGGCATATAAATATGGGTTTTTGGTTTTAATGCTCATCTTTGCAGTAAAAGTAAAAGAATAAATAATTTAGTCTGGCATGGATTCTGCTTAATTTTGGTAAACATCTCGCCTGAATTACTTAGTAAGACATTTGATTTCCATTTTCTCAGATTTACATAAGGATCACCTATTTGATCTCCTTCTGATATGGCTCTTGTAGTTGGTTTATAGGTACTACTTGTTTTTTGGTAAAACCCAATTTGAAAAAGTTACCCACAGAAAATTCGACATTTCGAAAGAAAGTATAAGTACCTACCTAATGTTATTTTGTGTGGTTTCTATATTATATTATTTACTTTAAAGATGTTATTGGTTTGGTAATCTATTCATAAAATCGAGTAGCTAAGAGGTAGCGGTGTGTAGTCCGTGCTATTTTCAAACAAACTGCACCACACACCAAATAATATTATGCTACAATAGGCCTGCTTTTTGGGACTCAAAAAAACGGATAAATAACAAATAAATGTAAGTACCTAGGTACATACCGTCCTAGAGTCCTAGTATTTTTGCCATCGTCGCTCTGCTTTCTGCACGTGTTACAGAGACAATAATAGAGCCCGTACGCGTACGTGAGTGAATGAAAGTGAATTGAAAACTAAACCTTAAAGTATAGCGGTAGGTACTGTCTAAAATGTAAAATCTTATTTTAAGTTAGTTTAGTCGATTGAAACTAGATGGCTCTGGCGTCAAGTTAGCACGCGGTGGCGTTTGTCTCCGCCTACAAGACTACTGTATTTGTGTTTGAACGTTCCGGAGCTTGTTTGCATTGCTAGTTCCAGGCTCGATATACCCTTCGCCAGGTACTTACTACCTTACCTTCTCTTCATAAAGGAAAAATCATAAAGATGCCATTATTCCATTCCAATATAAAGAATTCGACAAAAATCGAAGCTTCTATTTATTTACAATAAGATACTTAGTACTTATAAAAAATAGATAAATGCGACATTAGTTTATGATTTCGTTGATTTCGGTAGATGTTATTTGATGTTATAAAGCGGCTCTTTTAGAACGTGCTCGACCTCTTTCCGGTGTAATGTTGACGCGCCGACCGCTGGCGTCGCTGCTTCCGCTCTACCCGCGTATAATAACTGAAAAAATATTCTATATTTGTAAGTACGTCCACGAAAAGAAGACTGGCGACTCCTGATCCAACATAAAACGGTCTTCATGAAGGAAATAAGTAAAACTTTACTGTCTTACTTAGATTGCTCAGGATTACTAACTTCTTTATTGCATTAGCTTTAAAGACCACATTAGTGTGGACTAAGCTCTATGTAATAGGTACCTACTTCTAAAACGATTCTATCTAGACTTTACTGAACCGATACAACTGTTTCAATTTAAGGCCCTGACCGGACCCAATGCGAGCACGTTTAATACAGCAGACAAACTTGAAACTTATTTTGTATCTTATAGGGTCGCTTTATGCATAGCAAAAATATGGTGATTACGTTGCGTTGCACTTCGACTTTTCCATTTTTCGGTACAAATAATTAGTTATAAAAGAAATGCTTATTGTTATAAAAAAAATAAGCTTACAGACGGATGCATTGAAACATAGCTTATCACTATGATTTATTTCAATGGGGTGTCTTATTTCAATGTAACATTTTAGGACGTTGGAATGATTATTTAGAGGTCACTTCACGATTTTTTTCTATCGTGAAAACTTTTTGTAAACGTGTTTCGGTTTCGGCAGATGGAAAGAAGATATGACCAGTATTAACGTGCATTTTTTTCAATCCTGCAATGGTATACGTTTTGAGATAATCACGTTCAAAATAGTCGATTTGGGAGCATTCAGCACCTTTATGTTTAACTGTGCGTAATTTAGTAGGGTCAATTACTTTTAAATTGGGACTTAGAACTCATAAGATGTAGGTACCTAACTCCTAAATATAAAGGGCCTGCTAAAAGAGAGCTCGATGTATCTACTTATGGGCATGTTTTTTTAGGGTTCCATACCCAAAGGCCAACCCTATTACTAAGGCTCCACTGTCCGTCTGTCTGTCTGTCTCTACAAACAAATATTACAAAAACAATAAAATAAAAGGGTTCCTATACAACAAACGTGTTTTTTTTTTGCTAGTTTTTATAAATAATGGTACGGAACTCTTCGTGCACGAGTCCGACTCGCGCTTAACCGATTATTACTTAGTGTTTACCTACCTACGTAAAGAAAAACGTATGATTCAAAGATTTAGAATAAGAACACACCTTTCTCCCAAGGAGATTCTCAAATCTCGGCTTTACAAAGCTCCACGCTCCCATATTCCGATGCTCCTCCTGACTCCATATGAATTCTGCAAGCAAATGTCAATTTAACATCCGCCATGAATATAAAGCAGGATTTTGCCCCTTTTTCACACCATTTGAATTTTAAATCTTAAAAAGAGTTCAACGAAAGGCGTAACTTTGTTTTGAGAACTTGCGAGTTCGTAAAGGAAGGATGAAGGGTTGTTTATCTCTGCAGAGAGAATGTCAACATGAAATACATGAATTTTAAACTTTATGTTTACAATTTATAAGAGTTAAGTAGGTGCTTTTACTTGTTAATTGTTTTGCAGACATGTTATTTATGTAATTACTCAAAATATATACTTCTTACATCAAAATTATAATGTCTGCTCGTGACCACGGCCAATGCAACTTGGTCGAAACTACGAGGTAAGTAAATAAGCTGGCGACATTCCCTCGTATAATTAAATCCCTACTAAAAACAAATAAAAAAACCAAAAGAATATGACAGCATGAGTATATGACACTCTAGGACTATTTACTCCTGTAAATAGCTAGGTGATCATGGAACTTGATTGCAGCCAATAGAAACACTAATTTTGATAGACAACTTTTTTGTGTATTTGACAGTTTCAATGCGTTATGGGTTGTTTATGACTATGCACATTGTGCATAGTTATTGAGAACATTTTCAATTACAGTGAACATAAATAAACTCGACTCATGGTATGTTTTTTCTTACACAGTTTAAAGTGAATACTGAATAGGGTAGAAACTAAAGGCGCAGCGTAGGCAGACCCCCACTAGGTAGACCGACGATCTGGTGAAAGCCGCGGGGAGACGATGTATGAAGGAGGCGAGCAGCCACTCAAAGTGGTGCTCTCTGGGGAAGGCCCATGTTCAACAATGAACGTCTTCATGCTGTAGATGATGATTATGATGATGATGAGTAGAAACTCAACTTACTCCTAGCATTCCGGTACTTTTCCAACTCGATCTGCAATCCTTGCAAGGGGAAGGGTGCCAGTGATTCCAGTCTTATGATGGCGACGTCTTCGATCTTGGCTCTTAGTCTCTCTTTGTGAAGCTCATAGTAGTGTTTTCCGCTTACAAGTATAACGCGTTTTACGTTCAACGGGTCGGCTATTGGATCACCTGAAAGAATATTGAAAGCATATTGGACCTGACCCATGAAAATTGAGGAAGTGAAACGGTTTTCAGCTATAATGTAGCCACACACCTTACTCAGAATAATTGTACTTAGGCCATTTGACATTGGCATTAGAGTCACAGAAACGAGTAGGTACCTACTTGAGTAGGTACTTGGTATTCAAACGTTGTTTCCTTGAGACTATTCCCTCGAAACTTAGCAAGCACTTTGGTACTAAATGAACCTTTTGTGATGGTTTTGAAGCCTGCCTGGGAACTTTTAAGTTAATTGTATACTTTCATTAATTATTCATTATCGGTTCTTGCTTGTTTCGGTTTGAGTTGTTTAATAATAAACCCACCATCCCTCCATAGATAGTAGACTACTTAGTCTTAAAATCTGGAGAGAATACTTACATCTACTTAGTTCACAATTTACAGTACCTTATAGGCATACTTAATCAAAATTCAAAATAAAGAAGCATTTACGTTTTCGTGGCACAAATTAAGCAACGAGAAATACCATAGCATAATGTACTTATGTAATAATGTTTAGTCGCATTCTCTTTGATGTGCACAGCGAAATACCAAATTAAATCGAGAAAATTTTGTTATTTTCGAAGTTATTGAAGCGTGAAATTACACAGTACCTAATTAAAATTTCGCGTATGAACGCCGTTGTATCGGGAAAATTACACTTTCACGAGTTAAGCTATCGACGAAATTGACTCACAGTGCAATGCTAAAAGGGTGATCGATGCCAATATAGGTAACTTCGACCTTACCTATAACGGTTTTGAAATGCGTTCCGGGCAAGAAGTCTGCTAACGGCGACACGGCATCAGCCAGCCTCAGTAAAATTTTGGGTGCTATTACTACTAAGGGTTTTCTGTAATTTCTTACAACCTGTAACGAATAAAATCTTTTAAAATAAACTTCGTTACTTTTTCTTGCATACAACAGTAAATTACAAATAACTCTACAACGCAAAGTGCATGAAAGAGCCATGGAATAAAAATTTTATGCCCGCTGTACCAGTTTGACAGCTCCTAAATTCGCACTTATCCCCTTTATGACGTCCCTACTGCAACGCATTTACTGGGTACCTCGAAGGATAACACAACAAGTTATTTAGACATACACACATGGCAGGGACACGGGAGCAGGTTAAAACAAGGTCGCAACTTGAGAACTTTTTTTCTCCATCCGGTTCCTGGACTTGGTCACTTTGTTTAGTTCGAATTGTTAAACTCGGAGAGCTCAGTGTTTGTTTCCAATTACGTTTGAGTTTATAACACCACCACCACCACCTGCTGACGTCTTCCAGTATGTAAGTAATTCTCGAAGGCTGACGTGCATATACCTGTCTCCTCAACAAGTGGTAGTACTGCGCAGGCGCAGTCGGATTAGCGACATGCAGACAAACGGCCTCGGAGTCAGGTGCTTGCTCGGCGCTGTCTGTGAGCTGTAGAAATCGTTCAACGCGGCACGACGAGTGCTCGGACGCTGCTCCATCGTACCCGTGCGGTAGGAGCATCACTAGGCCGTTACTGCGGACCCACTTGGCTGGGGGAGAAAAACATTACTTAAAATCCCCAGGAAGCTACAAGCAGCATTTCAAAAAGCGTAATACACATATACAGGTCCATATTTTAAAATATAAAAGAATATAGGTTCACCTCATATTGGAAGCTATAATATGCCATAGACAACCACAGATAATTCCTACACACGTTAAACTTAAAATTAAAACATAATAATACCTCTCTGTTAGGCCATGGGGTCTCGTCAGGTACAAATAAAAGATAGCCTGAACGTGAAAAAAATGTAGTGATCGTGTCGTGAGTGTTACTAGTTAGTGTGCAGTGTATTCATTTAGCCCTTACCGCAATAAATTACATCATTACCCGGAACAGGTCCACTGCTGAACATAGGCCCCCTATACAACTCCACATAGCATAGAACTTGCTATAATCACCATGCTTGGCAGGTAGGTGGTGATAAAAGCGTATAAGGTGAAGTAATTATAATTACTTACATTCTCCAGAAGCGATGAAAGCGTCTACAATGATCTGAGCTCCGTTGTAGAAGTCGCCAAACTGTGCTTCCCAAATAACCAAGTTGTCTGGGGAATCGAACGCCATCCCGTATTCGAAGCCGAGCACCGCCTCTTCGGATAGGATTGAGTTTGCTACCTGAAATAAATCGCGAGGTATTAGTGAAATGTGAGATGAAGAATCTGGTAAAGTGTAGATTGACTAGATACAGTTTGTATAAGTAAACGAAAATCTGCAAGGTATGTAAGTGGGTAAGTAGGTGCTGGGGTCCCATCAGGTACCTACAAAACAAAAATAGCCCGAACGTGAAAAAAATGTAGTGATCGTGTAGTGGACTTTAGTGTCCAGTGTATCCATTTTGCCCATTACTTCGTCAACACGCAATAGGTGTTGCTTGCCAATCTTACTTTATGTAGAAATACAATAATTCGTAAAATAGCCCGAGTAACTCCGTTCTATGGGATGAGGTGTCTGTAGGTACTGTAGGCATTAGGTATTATATTATCTGTGATAGGTAAATAAATATAATATCCTAGATTCATATAACAAAAGGAGAGCCGCAGTGGCACAAACTATTGGAAGTACCTGCTGAATTATGTTACTTCGTAGCGGACCGGGCAATTTTTTTATTATCTGTAGAATGTGTTTTAACTGCTTCAGTCATATCCCACATTCGACAACTATTAAGACAGTGACCTTCATAAAAAAATCGATGGCTTTATGACGCACCAGGAATCTGGCGAATGTGATCTAAATGATGGGTGCCATAGGGAATAGCATGGAAAAAGAAAATCCTTCATTCTGTATATACGATGCATAAATTAGCTTAGAGTTAGACCCAATACTTTCAGCCTCAATTTGCGGTTTAATTGAATAGCTAAACATTCACATTTTTTCAGACGTTCATGATAAAGATATTTCAATTTTCAGGCGATTCATTTGTATGATTTACGGTGACACGTAAATTCAGTGACGCGGAAGTGATAAGAATGTATATCGATTAGGTACCCAGCCACCGTATTTTTTATCGTATTTATATATTGTTACTGTCCTAACCTAGTTAACAGTAGCAGCTGTTTTAAGCCCCAGCTAGTGGACCTATTATCATATACAGCGAAAGGTTTTTGTTTATTTGTTTTTGTATATCACGTTATTATATTATTGCACGCGATTTTGAATGCACTAAAAATATTTAAAATTAAATGATGTACATTACCGAATGATTGCGGGAACTATACCTACAGGTTAGAGTTCTGTCTAATATGGGCCGCATAAACCTGCTTTGAATCCCAGGTGGTATATTTACCAATTTGTATAATTATGTAGGTATATTTATAGCCGTATGTACACTGCTTATTTTTACCCCATACTGAAATCGAATCAACAATAAATCATAACCGAAAGATCATATTTATTTTGTGATATTAAAAACATCGGGGGCATTACAATAATAATATAACGTAGGCCGTACCTGACGATTATCGCAAATAGCAGTAGGGTGGAAAAATATGATTCAGCAAAACGTGCAAGATTATTATTTTCTTTTTTTGTGTTCAGCTGGAAAAAAAACCGTAGAGACCACTTTGTAAGAGAGCGAGTGTAGTATAAAGAGACAGTGGATCAGTGGCAACTTCTGACCCGCACCCTGTTTCGAATCCAGCTCGGTATTGACCCAATTGACTTTTCAAGGTATAAGTGGAATTTGCGGGTCAGGTAACACTTTCATTAATTAGGTACTTTGATTAATTCGCTACTTATGAAACCTAGTAACATAAAAGGAAGCCGTTCCCTATTCAGACGTAAGGAACTCCCCATAAGGAGATGATGATGTCTATTTTATTAAACGACTTTAAAAGGATGAGTTTTTATGGTCGACTATGTTTTTTATAGTATGGACAACATTACGTCTTATAAATAAATAATTTATTGCACCCTCTTGTCAGAGGACATATTATGTTTGGTTACTCTAAGTTGTTTACTTAAGTACTAAGTTTTTATGTAAGCAAATAAATAAATAAATACTAATACGTGTTTTTTTTTAAAGAACCTTGCGGCGCATATGGTTCATTATTTGAAAAAGATATGAACGTGATAAGTTGGAACTTGGAACATGTCTGTCTGACAAAGAGACGGGTGCGCTATGGATTCTTTAATGAGACTACGGCAAGGTAAGTACCTACTTACCAACCGTATATAACATTTCAAAGGACTGTCTATGCAGACTTATTTAAGCCAGCTTTCATTGTACATTCTCTAATTTGTTCCCAAATCATTTTTCTTCTTAAGACATTTTCTTCACACTCCAAATATTTCTTTCAGAAAGGTTGTTCTCATTTCGCTTTAAAGTCTGAAAGAGATATCGTTATAGCTCCCATCTCCGCAAAAACGTAGAACTCACGTTCAACCATCAGTTTTGTATGCCTAGAGTGAGCGCAAAAATAAAGCAGTGTTTGCACTCGTAGCGAAGCTCAGCAATAGCCGCTCTCAAGGCTGTATTTTGCGTTGTACTTTGTTATTTACACTATACCGTATGTGGTTCCGTTTCGTTATGCACTACGTCGTAACAGTGTTACTATTAAGGCATAGAGTCCACTAGTTTAGCGAAAATATAACTTTTTCACGAATACATTCATAAATCGTCGAAGCTTAGAGTGATTTGCTAAGACTGAGTAAGTTAATTATTAATTTTAAGTTTAAGAGAGCGTTTGTTTATGTACGTACGTACTTCATAATATACCTTTATTTTACTGTACTGTACTGCTGTATAAGTGTGTAACCATCAAATAATTTTATTAGTTGCATAACAAAGCAGAAAGTTGGAGCTTTGTTTTGAGGCTAAATTATTGTGATGGTTTTTGTTGTCTTCTACAAGTTCCACAGCCATTATTATTGCGAAGATAACTGGGGTGACTTAGAATAGATAGCAATTGACAGGGCCATTGTAAGCGAAGAAAGTAGTCTCATAATAGCATAGTGTTTTTTTCCACCACTGAATGTTACTATGTGACGCAGTTTTTAACGACTGAAAATGTAATACCGATGTATCTATTCAACCACTGTGACCTGACGGTCACCTAAAGTGCCAAGTGACCTAAAGAGCCATGTCGACTTGCTCCTTGCTTTTGAACATGTAATGGTATGCAACTCCAAAAGTGTTCTAATTATTCTAATGTTTCTAAAAAGTAAGTACAATAAAATTAAATATTTTTGTCCGTAAAATATTTTTGCCTGCTCATTTATTTTACAAAAGCATATTTACTAGAAACCATAATTATGCAAGCTACGCTAAGTGTACCTACTAAGGACAGCTACGCTGCGGTCAGTAACGCTTTGACTGGCTACGGTTAATCCGCTACGCTTATAGATCACGCTACGGTGAGGTTAGCACACTTAGGTCACCTACGCTTGGACTAGCTACGGTTAATCCGCTACGCTTATAGATCACGCTACGGTGAGGTTAGCACACTTAGGTCACCTACGCTTTGACTAGCTACGGTTAATCCGCTACGCTTATAGATCACGCTACGGCGAGGTTAGCACACTTAGGTCACCTACGCTTGGACTAGCTACGGTTAATCCGCTACGCTTATAGATCACGCTACGGTGAGGTTAGCACACTTAGGTCACCTACGCTTTGACTAGCTACGGTTAATCCGCTACGCTTATAGATCACGCTACGGTGAGGTTAGCACACTTAGGTCACCTACGCTTTGACTAGCTACGGTTAATCCGCTACGCTTATAGATCACGCTACGGTGAGGTTAGCACACTTAGGTCACCTACGCTTGGACTAGCTACGGTTAATCCGCTACGCTTATAGATCACGCTACGGTGAGGTTAGCACACTTAGGTCACCTACGCTTTGACTAGCTACGGTTAATCCGCTACGCTTATAGATCACGCTACGGCGAGGTTAGCACACTTAGGTCACCTACGCTTGGACTAGCTACGGTTAATCCGCTACGCTTATAGATCACGCTACGGTGAGGTTAGCACACTTAGGTCACCTACGCTTTGACTAGCTACGGTTAATCCGCTACGCTTATAGATCACGCTACGGTGAGGTTAGCACACTTAGGTCACCTACGCTTTGACTAGCTACGGTTAATCCGCTACGCTTATAGATCACGCTACGGTGAGGTTAGCACACTTAGGTCACCTACGCTTGGACTAGCTACGGTTAATCCGCTACGCTTATAGATCACGCTACGGTGAGGTTAGCACACTTAGGTCACCTACGCTTTGACTAGCTACGGTTAATCCGCTACGCTTATAGATCACGCTACGGCGAGGTTAGCACACTTAGGTCACCTACGCTTGGACTAGCTACGGTTAATCCGCTACGCTTATAGATCACGCTACGGTGAGGTTAGCACACTTAGGTCACCTACGCTTTGACTAGCTACGGTTAATCCGCTACGCTTATAGATCACGCTACGGTGAGGTTAGCACACTTAGGTCACCTACGCTTTGACTAGCTACGGTTAATCCGCTACGCTTATAGATCACGCTACGGTGAGGTTAGCACACTTAAGTCACCTACGCTTGGACTAGCTACGGTTAATCCGCTACGCTTATAGATCACGCTACGGTGAGGTTAGCACACTTAGGTCACCTACGCTTTGACTAGCTACGGTTAATCCGCTACGCTTATAGATCACGCTACGGTGAGGTTAGCACACTTAGGTCACCTACGCTTGGACTAGCTGCGGTTAATCCGCTACGCTTATAGATCACGCTACGGTGAGGTTAGCACACTTAGGTCACCTACGCTTGGACTAGCTACGGTTAATCCGCTACGCTTATAGATCACGCTACGGTGAGGTTAGCACACTTAGGTCACCTACGCTTGGACTAGCTACGGTTAATCCGCTACGCTTATAGATCACGCTACGGTGAGGTTAGCACACTTAGGTCACCTACGCTTGGACTAGCTACGGTTAATCCGCTACGCTTATAGATCACGCTACGGTGAAGTTAGCACACTTAGGTCACCTACGCTTGGACTAGCTACGGTTAATCCGCTACGCTTATAGATCACGCTACGGTGAGGTTAGCTACGCCTACGCTTAGGTCAACTACGCTTATAAATCAGCTACGTTGCTACGTTTACATCTATACACGCTTAGTTTGCATAGGTAACCGTAACCGTAGGTTATTACGTCAGCTACGCACCTAACAACTAATTCTTAACTCATAAAACTAGCCACCAGTTAAGTGTAGCCGATACTTACCTCCAAATATGCCTTCTGCTTCTCGTGTATATGGTTGAGCGGTATATGAATGCCCTCTGTCTCCTGGTCGACCAGCATCACGTGTCGGTGTGAAAAGGTCCCGCGGCCAACGTCTTCACCGCTCAGCCGGACGTTACGACCTTCCATCAGAAGGGATCCTGAATAAAAAAAATGAAAATACAAAACCGAATAAATTAATGTTTAAAAATGATTTATGAGATGATTATTTTTTATTTTAGTTCTTTGGACCACATTGAAAGTGTTACGATTTATGAGGACATTTAAATAAAATAAAATGTTCTCTGTAAAACTAAAGGATAACTTGCAAGGTTGGCAGGATTGCTGAAAAGCGATAAGGCCGCTCATTGTAGTTGGTTTCGTAACGTTTTGTTGTCATTTGTTTTTTGTATTCATTGTATTTTGTAATTGATCGAGTTCTATATTATCTCCTTTGTTCATATGAAAGAAAGAAATGTACTTACTATGGTGGTGGTATTTTTCTTCTACAATACCTACTTACCTATAATAGAAGTAAGTACCTAATTAAATAAAAGTTACATTTTGAGTGGAATCTTACCAAATGCTAAAGCTTCAGCAGTCGCCCAATCCAGATCTCTCCCTTCTGTTATTTTAGCCAATCTATTCATGACGTGTGTCTTCGCTAAATGCGGATGAATTTTCTGAAATGCGAACGTTACTATGTTTTAGATATTTACCAAGACCCCCAGATAATATAATACCTACCTATGATGCCTCATCCCATACAACGGAATAACGCGGGCTATTTTACGAATTATTTTATTTCTGCATAACGCGAGATTATCAAGCGACATTTATTGCGTGATAGTGAAGTATTGGGCCCAATGAATACACTGGGCCTCTAGACAAAGTCACATTCCATTAGCGATATCGCTAATCGCTAATTTCAAAAATGTATGGGATTGACATAAGCTATCGATATGTCACGTGGTCATGCCATACATTTTTAACTTAGCGATTAGCGATATCGCTAATGGAATGTGACTTTGTCTAGAGGCCCTGGATACTAACTAGTAACGCTCACGACACGATCACTACATATTTTTGACGTTCGGGCTATTTTTCATTTGTACCTGATGGGACCCCATGCTAAGACTAAAGCGCTGTAGGTTTTCTTAACCTTCATAAAAATTTCATTCCGCTGTTATATCTAAGTGTGAGGGTGTAATGTAAGTACAAAGTTTCTATGATCATAAAACAACTTGGCGACCTTTTGTGACAGTAATAAACTTATTTCGAGGGTGACCAAACGACCCTTGAAGAGATTCTATTTGAAAAAGAAGGGCAATTAAAATTATGATGGTTGATGTCGGTTAATAGCCTTTTTACTGCCGCCAAATTTAATAATGACACTCTTACTTATTTAAGGACTTTGTTAATGATTTTATGTTGTACGCTTTGTTTGGTGGTATGTTTCAGTTAGTACGTAGATAATTACTTACCCATCTACTTACGTAATTTCTATATATTGTCTGATTGCGAAGGATAAAATTTATAATAATATGGTGGTGGTTTGTTGATCATGTTGATGTATCAACTAGTACTTATTTTCTAAATCACGGATAATTTTTCTCTTCATTTCTTTTTATGAAATGTTCATCTATCTTTGACACCTTTTTAAAGAAGATACTCACAAAATCTTCAGGAGTGGTGACAGAAGCGCGTCCGATTTGCTTCAGCGTGTCTGCATCTACGCCAGTGTCCCACACCTCGACGGCTTTTGGGGCTGCTGCCATGGATGACCATTGTTCTTGGAAGTATGATACCTGAAAAAATACTGTTTTGAAGAACTGGTATGGAAGAACTAGGAAAAGAGTAAGCAGAGAATACAGTCCGTTTAATGTTCAGACACCAATGGACGAATGATGGGCATGGTGGACATACTAAATGAAACGTAAGTACACATCACTGCCGGTCATAAGTTTGTGACCACCTACATAAAAGTAGGAATATTGAATAAAACTCAAAATACAGATTTATGTAATTATTCATTAAAATACTTATGTACTATTGCATATACATTAAGAAGACAAAAAAAAAACTTTAATAAAATGGAACATTAACATTACAAACGCCGTTTATGTATTAAACCGATTTTTCGTCAAAAAACCCTCCTTTGGATTTTATGACTCTTTTCACTAATCTCGGCATTCTACCAATAAGTTTATTTATTGTCTCTTGTGAGATACTGTGCCAGCTTTCTTGTAAGACTTTCCACATATCATCTGATAAAGAGGGACACGACCTGCGCACATTTCTGTCAAGCTCTTCCCACAAAAGCTCAATTGGGTTGAGATCCGGGCTCTGAGGAGGCCAAACCATGTTTTTTAACACCCCTTCTCTTTCTTTAATTTCTAAATAACCCCTGCATAATTTCGAACTGTGTTTTGGATCGTTATCTTGTTGGAAAAAAAATCTATTTCCAATTAATTTTAATCCAGACGGAACGGCATGTTGCTGGAGTATTCTTTTGTTGTGCTCCTTTTTCATGATTCCTTCGACCCGTGCCAAATCTCCGGTGCCATGGCCTGAGAAGCATCCTCAGACCATAACGGAACCACCACCATGCTTCACTGTTGGCACCACACAGTCTGGCAGCATCTTTTCTTCCTCTTTTTTTTTAAAAATGTACTGGCTGCTTGGAAGACACTCCACTCTGTCAGTACACAACAAAATATTGTTATATAAACAAGTCCTGATGCCAGTATGGACTTATGGTATACAGCTGTGGGGTTGTACCAAACAGAGTAATATCCTCATGATCCAACGCTTTCAGAACAAGGTACTAAGGGAAATTGTAAATGCACCCTGGTACATACGAAATAACGACCTACATCGGGACCTTAAAGTAGAGGTTGTCGTCAAAATTATTAAGAAGTACGCAGAAAGTCACCATTACAGACTTCATCATCATGTGAACGTCGAATCAATCCAGCTGCTCGACCACACGGATATAGTTAGGAGATTAAAAAGAACAAAACCATTTGAGTTAGTGTAGTGACATAGTGTATAAAATGTTAGTATAGTGTGGTGCAGTGCAAACAAGTGCTACCTAAAAAGAACACAAGAACCATGTGTCTTCGCCTTAATAGAGACAATAAGAAACGTGTTATTGGACACATTCTTAGAATATTTTGATTGTAGAAGTTTAGGTTAAATTAGAATTACTCATTAGTCAAGTAGATGACTAGATTGTAATATAAATAGAATGTCTTTTTAAATAGGCATTCTAGAAACAGCAAAAAAAAAAATCTTTTCTTCCGTGCTACGTCGTACAAAAATTCGTCGTTTGGAACCAAATATTTCAAATTTTGATTCATCTGTCCAAAGAACTTTTTTAAAGTCTTCTTCTGTCCAGTTCCGATGCGTAAGGGCCCACTGCATCCGTTTCTTTTTGTTTTGTGCCCTTAGTAGTGATTTTCGAACGGCGACACGACCAAACAACTTGGCGTCTCTCAATCGTCTCTTTACTGTAGTCACCGACACAGGTTCAGATCGAGATTTGTTCACTTCTGCGCAAATTTCTGGTGCTGTTAGGCGTCTATTCCGCTTGCTGGTAACGACGATGAAATTATCTTCGCTAGAAGTGGTAGCTCTCGGCCTTCCCGACCGCGAACGGTCTTGATTACTGCCAGTCTCCTTGTATCGAGCTATTGTGTTATGAACACAAGTCTTCGACAACTTAAGTTGGGAGGCGATCGCACGTTCAGATTTGCCTTCGTTGTGTAAAACAACTATGGCAGAACGAGTTTCAATGCTGATTTCACTCACTTTTCTCATTTTAAGAGATCTTCACTGTAACAACGACAAGCTCAGACTAACTAAGATTGAGAAGGGTTAACTCCAGGAAAACACAGGTAATAATTATGTTTTACGAAGCTAAAATAATCTTGAATCACGGTTATCGCAAAACAAATCCAAAATAATTATTATGGAGCAGGTAATAAAAATATTACAATGCCTTTAACCACCTGGTCCTTGCGAGGCACTCATTGATGTTTCGAAACAATAGCTCTTTTAAAGATAATTATTTAAAAATATACATGAAAAAGGTTTCATATAAATCTTACCTTCTTCCTTAATAACAATAGAGTACGCAGGTGTTCAAATTAGCTCTCTATCATATATATTTTTGTAATATTTTGTGGACGACAAAGTTTTTTACAAGTGGTCTTAAACTTTTGGCCGGCAGCCTATTTATAGATACGTAAACACTTGAATAAACACACAGTGCAGTTGAACAGTGCAGTGTCACGCGAAACTTTATTATTTTAAAGTTCCGAGTGACACTGCAACTGTTATGGGCGGCCGTATTGCTTAACATCAGGTGAACGACCAGCTCGTCAAGTCATTCATTTTCATAAAAAAACACTTATATTTATGATTTTTATAGCAGTTTCGCCTGCTCAGCGTAATCAACAGATTAATTTGTAAAGGAAAAAGAAAAATACCTACTTTTGTATGACATAATTCTAAATTTTCGCTTTTCGTTTTAGGTTTTTGTAGGAGCCGGAGTTCCTGAAATACGTTTTCCCAGTAGTTTGGGAGTACATGAATAAAAAATATTCCGACCAAGTTCGAATTGATTCACGAACCCTCTGTTCGACCACACACTTTTTTCCATTTGGCTCACGATTGTTTTTATGTATGTATAGGTTGTACTCCGTGTTGTTGGCCGTAATTTTATACGATATTAAGTCTTTATTAAATTTAGAAGATCGTCCATCTAGAGACCTGTAACAGATACTCACTTCAGGCTTATAAGAGCCTACGGCTTCATACTGTGACTGTAAGAACTTCGTATATTCTGACAGAATGTTAGTGACATCATCCCTGGATATAACCCCGTCTGAAACCAGCTTGTCAGCGTACACGTCTGGTATGGACCTACAAATATATTGAGACTGAGACAGGATAATGGAGATGCTGGGATATGGACTGATGTTTTTGAAACTTTTTAAGATCGTTATTCGGTTCGGATTCGATTCTTTTCTTTCAGGTGATAATGTTACAATGAGACTGATTATTCAGAAGTTTAATGTCCGGTGATAAAGACCATTATCATCTATGATTAGCTCACAATATTCTAAGTTGTTGTCGAGAATTTTAGGTAGCTGGGCCATTCTTCTTTTTAGTGCCTAAGAATCGGTCCTCTTTCGATAAAGTGTTTTATTAATAAACAAAAGTGCAAATAAAATACCATCACCACATAGCAATTATTGAATATGTGTTAATCACCAGACATCAAAATATTTAAGTTTGATACGGTATTTATTTGTGAATCACGGTAACATAGTTGTCTTACTGAGTAACACAGTTGTTTTCCATATAAAAGTTCACTGTCCCGCAGTCCGCGTCTCGTAACATAAACCAAAATTTCTCAAAATCTTTCCTAATCATAGCTTTTTTAAAAATGTTTAAGCATTTCCTTAAAGCTTAACCTCTATTGTTATCCCCATCGATATGATTTTACCACAGTAGATATTTTACAATAAAATATTTGTCGCCGTGTCCCCGACATTGAAGAAAATCGTACGTACCCTTTGTTACCATACGTAAGTGTTTCTTAAAATAAGCTTTTTTTACATCTCTATCTCTAATATTGCTTGGTTTGTTGTAAATTGATGCTGGGGCGAGGCGAGGTGTGCAAAGGGGCACCTTGTCGAAACCAGCCGTTCGGAATTTGTCGTGTGGAGCGCGTGTGTTTATTGTGGGGCAACTGAGTTACCGCTATAAAAAGGTAAATTTTAGTGATATTTGCAATAATTATTTCAAGTAAATACTACTAATTAGGTTTATATTTGGATAGCGTTATAATTTCGCGTGGATATGGTACTATTTAAGGATTTTGTTTAAAAACCACTTCTTTTTTACAACTGCGTTACCACTACACTGCGTTACTAAATGGGGTAACGCAGGTGTAGTTTTAGCAACGCAGTTGTTTTGAAAACATTTTTTTATATATTTGTACATTAAATGGCGCATAAATGAATTCTTTACTTTTGTAGTTCAATACTTTGAAATAATGGCTTTGACACCCGCTGAAAAACAAAGGCGTTATAGAGAAAAACTGAAACAAGATCCGATTAAAAATGCTAAAGCAAAAAAAAACATTTGGAACAATACCACGCTAAAAAATCTTGTGAGTAATGTGACAAAAAAGAGCATAGATCTGCAAAACGGAAATGGAAAATTACCAACAAAAAACGTCGTAATCGTGAAAAAGCTTTTTCTGTCCCCAATTTCCAGGTAACATTTAGATCCATATTTGTTACATACAATATGGAAAGAAATTGTGAAATAGCAAACATTCTTTTTTATTTATCAATCGTTTCATTTCTTATACAAAAATTGTATGCTGGTAACTAATTTAGGTGTATTTTTTAAAAAACTTAAATTTTAAATCAAAGTTAGTAACGCAGTAGAGACGGCTTATTAAAAAATACCTCATTAGCCTGATTATATTTGTGAATTAACCTAATGAAGATATCTTAAAATTTGATTAGTTTGTAAGTGATATGTTACCGGATGAATGTTCCTATAAATAAAACGCCGTTTTATAAGTAGGTAACGCAGTTGTTAATATTACCGACCATTCCTAGAGTACATGTCGAAAAATCTGTCTAAACGTCAGAAAACATCGCTGCAAATGTCAGTACAGGTACAGGAACAGGAATAGACAATAACTAATCAGAATTAGCACTTAAAAGTAATAAATTATAGATTACATTTTTCAATTTTTTTTCTGCAAACCTTGTCGATTTTAGGCACTAAAAAGAAGAATGGCCCAGCTATGTAATAGCCCTGTGAAAACTAAAAATACACTACGATTGACGAATTTCATTGCCTTATAGTGTGTGTTCATTGCAAGTTGCGAGGTTGTGACATAAGGTAGTAGGTATAGAAAATAAAGTTTACTATTTCATCTTCATTGTTACATAATAGTTCTCACGTCTAGTTGGTATCGATTGTATGTGTTAAGTAAAACTTATTCTGTTATCTAGGACTCACTTTCTATTGTGAATGACTTTGTACAACAGTGGGTTGGTAAAGGTTGGATCGTCCAGTTCATTGTGTCCCCATCGCCTGAAGCAGTTGTAATCTATAAACACATCTTTTCGGAACTGCCGTTGGTAATCGAATGCTATATTCGTTGCTTTTTCTACGAGCTGGAAAGAAAAAGTTTGGCTGTTATACAAGTGGCTTTTACTTTATCTCTAATGTTGTCTTTATCTATAATAGGAGCTACCATTTCAAGCTCCTGGTCTAGGTTTATCGCTAGTTCTCTTCCAAGTTCTTTTTATATTACCTGTGACTTTATTAACCGTTCTGGCCATTTAGGTCTAACTTTGGCTATTGCTTTAGCTGTGGCTCTTGCTCTAGTTATCACGTTAGCTTTTTTTTCCGCTTTAGTTCTGACTTCTGACTATTCTTGCTCTACCTATCTTTAGGCTTCAATTTTGCTTCTATTGGTGCTATTGGTGCAACTGGTGTCAGTCACGGGTCTTCACTCACTTACCTCAGGATAGTCCCCATTAACGTGGATCACCGGAACAGATATTGCTTTCGCCAGATCTGTTACGTACCGACAAGAACGACCGCGGTAAGCAGGTAGAGTAAATCCAACCTGAAAAGATCTAAGTTTTAGATGAGGCTTGACGAAGTAGAAGCTCTTTTGGTCTTTAAACAGTCTTGTACTCACTTGGTTGTTAACAACTACATGCAAGGAGCCTCCGACGTTGTAATGGGGTGCTTGCGACAACATCAGCGTCTCCTGGTTCACTCCTTGCCCAGTAAACGCTGCGTCTCCGTGAATCTAAAACGTACAAAGTTTGTAAAGCTTAATCATATTAGACCACTAAAATAGTCACAAGATTAACGAACTACTGCACCCAGGTAATCAAAGTGCCAAATTCTACCTTAGTATTAATAGTAGTGTAGCATAAAAACTATGTAATTTAGAGCTTCGAGGGGCACTGCAAATGTTATAGATGATCATGACGGTTACGGTTAACATCAAGAGAACGATCACCTCGCTAAGTCATTCATTTACGACGACGATGATAATGACAAGGAAAAATAATATGTTGACTCCAGTAAAGTGTGTAAAGTGAATTTGATTAGGTACGATGGGATGTTCAGTTTCTTTACTGAATGAGGTACCTGAACATTAAGCACTTTATCCCCCATTCTGGATGAGCCATCTTCCGAGTAATCACCTTCCTTCAGCTCCATCTGTTTTGACCTCGCTTTGCCCATTGATACTGGATTTGCAGCCTGAAAACGGGACATATGATTTTAGGCAGAAGGGTTAACAGAAACTAGGAAGATATGTACTACTAAACGTATACTTTATCACAGTGCCTAATATCTATAGGTATTAGGTACGTTATAATGCTCAAAATCCCCTAGCAAATTCGCTAGGGAATTCTGCTGATTGTTCTCGGTCTGACGGGCCCGATAGCTCAGTTGGTAGTGTCCCTGCCTTCTGAACTGAGGGCCGTGGGTTCGATTCCTACCCGGGACAAACATTTGTGTGATGAACATAGATGTTTATTCTGCGTCTGGTAGTTATATTGTATTCTATGAATGTATTTACAAACAAAAAAGTATATAAGTATTGTATCAGTTATCTGGTTCCCATAGTACAAGCTATGCTTAGTTTGGGGCTACATGGCGCTGTGTGAAATGTTCACACATATTTATTTATTTTATTTTTATTTTAACACTATGGTGAGCAAGAATGCTATTATATAGTTGATGGCAGGTACACATAAATCATTCTTTCTGTAACCATGGGAGAAACATTTATCAAAATCAAAATAAATACCAAGATAACAATGGATGTGGGTCATAGGAAGGTTGTTCACTGTTCAGGGGCCGTACTGTGAGCTTTAGTGCGATTCAAACCAGAGCCTGTATTATATCGCTTTGTTTTTTTTGTAAGAAGATTTTGACAAGCGATCCAATATTGGCTCAATTTTGAATCGCGCTAAGAGCTCACAGTACGGCCCCTGAGTTCAAATATGAATATAGACAGATACCTATGCATAAGTTAGTATATTTCAGATTCTAGCAAAATATATACGTTGTAGATACCTACATATTAGCCTGGTATTAGCCAAATATAATATAAGCAGGTACCGTAGTACTTCTCAAACATTACTTTGTAAATTATTTCACGTATATCCAAGGGCCAATACTTAGCCAAGATATTTCTTTGGATCTTTTTCTTTATATCTCGCTATTCTATATTTAATTCAGTGAAAGGAACTGAACACGCTTTGAGAAAGGTACCTATACTTTATCAAATTTTGTTATTCTGTGTCAGGTTTCGTATTGTATTTATCTCGATGTATATGTGGGTAGGTGCTTTATATTAATATATCAGTCAGCCTCCAACCTCGGCCTTTCATTGTTGTTCCACTGGCGACGAGCCGATTTCACGCGTGTTTTGTTCGGTTAAATCAAGTGAATTATAGTTTAAAATGCCTATCGGTAAACTAGAACCATTCGACTTGAGTTCAAAACAATGGCCTGCGTATATCCGTCGCGTAAAACAGTACATTTTGTTGAACGAAATAAAAAAAGAATTGTGTGTGTCGCTGTTGATTACAGTGGTTGGGGAAGCAACGTATTCCCTGATGTGCGATTTGTGTTCGCCGGAGCACCCAGAGTCAAAATCATTTGACGAGTTAGTGAAACTGGTATCGGATCATTTGGAGCCCCAGCGGTCCGAGATTGCCGAACGACACGTATTTCGTTTGCGCAGAAACGTTTGGGGGCGGAGGTGTTGGGGAGCGGCCGGAGGTCGCACTGGCTGCCGGCGAAGACTGTTCGCCCTGATCTTCTACCTCTTCCGCCGAGTCCCACATCTCCTCTCCCGCCGCATCCTCCATCGTATCGTCAGTGTTGGGGGCGTTTAGATTAGGTCTCGATAACGAATACCTACTTTTTTGACTGAGCGGTATCATTTGATCTAGATGCCTACGCCATTCTAAACCTTTGCCCACGTCAACTTTATACGATACTGGTCCGGTTTTTTCAGTTACTTTGCCTTCGACCCATTTTTGAGATTTATCAGAGTAACCGCGAGCGAGCACTTGGTCGCCGACCTGGATCTCTCGATCTCGGCCCGGCTTGCTAGCGACCTGGCGGTCCTGCGCTGCGCGTACGACGGCGCCCACATCCGGCCGCAGCGCGTCCAGGCGCCCGCGCAGGCGCCGTCCCAACAGCGCTACAGCCGGCGGGACGTTTGTTGTCGCATGCTCCACATTGCGATATTGGAACAAAAATCTGCTCAGCGCCTGAGAAACATTTTCGCCTTCATGTAAAGCTCTTTTGATCACCTTTTTAATGGATTTGACCGCATTTTCTGCCGCCCCATTCCCTTGCGGCCTATACGGTGCTGACGTAACGTGCTTAATACAATTTTTAACACAGTATTCTTTAAAATTACCCGACAAAAAGGGGGGTCCATTATCAGTGACCAATTGCGATGGCAGACCGAATCGCGAGAATATCGACCTAAACACCGCTATGGTGGACTCGGCATCGGTGCGATTCATTGCCACCGCTTCAATCCACTTTGAGTGTGCATCTATTAAGATCAAATACTTCCTGCCTCCACATTCTGCAAAGTCGGCATGAATGCGCTGCCACGGGGTCTGGGGGAACTCCCAAGGGTGTAGGGACGCGCGCGGTGGCGCGTCACGCACCGCACGGCACGCTTCACACGTGCGGCACACGTTCTCGATCTCCTGATCGAGGCTAGGCCAGTAGACATAACTCCGCGATAAATTTTTCATTTTATTCACCCCTAAGTGCCCTTCATGAATTTCCTCCAACACCCGAGGCCGTAACGATGGAGGCACGATCACTCGATATTTGTAAATAAGACATCCTAATTCAACCAATATTTCTTGTTTACGGGCGTAATAAGGTTTAATTTGCTCTTCGCAATTGGTCCCCGACGGTGGCCATCCAAACATCACAAATCCCTTAATCTTACTTAACAAGATATCGTTTGCGGTAGCCTCACTAACTTCTTTAAAATTTACCGGCATCCCTTCCATGACTAAATTTACATACGTGATAGATTCTTTAGCCGCGGGGCGTCGCTCGCACGGGAGGGGCAAGCGCGAGAGCGCATCCGCCGGCCCGTTATCCTTCGACCTCACAAACTCCACCGAAAAATCGTATGCTGCTAATCGCGCTGCCCATCTTTGGAGTCGGCTCGCGGCCGTTTGCGGAATTCCTCCCTTCTCCCCAAAGATGTAACTCAAAGGCTGATGATCCGTCCGCAACACGAAGCGCCGGCCATATAAATACTGGTGGTGTTTCGTGATACCAAAAAATATCGCGAGCGCCTCCCCTACGCGCGTGCCCTAAGGGCTCAGAAACGCAATCGAATAAATAAGTAGGATATCAATTACTATAATACTTACTTAGGTAATTATATCCCATACCAAGTATAATATGTTTTACCGTAGTTGTATAAGTAGGTCGTTGATCATTGATCGTGGATAATTAGTTAGATTAAGTACCTATGTTAAATAATTTAAGATTACAACTTTCTAAAACTAAGTACCTAGCCCTACTACTATGTTTACATTTTTCTTTTGTTGGTTTTCAATAACCTATATGTGTACCTTATTATAAGAACTATTGTTTAACTAAAAAGGGGAAAGATGTCAGGTTTCGTATTGTATTTATCTCGATGTATATGTGGGTAGGTGCTTTATATTAATATATCAGTCAGCCTCCAACCTCGGCCTTTCATTGTTGTTCCATTTTGGATCATTGAATAAATAAAAGCAGATAGGCACAACCACTTCATGCTTTAGTTCTGTAAGTAACATTTTTTATATCTTTACCTCCAAATGCGAAGGGTTATTCAGTAAAGAGAATCTCACTGATTTCTCCTGCATAGTAATATCCACCGAGGCGCCTGAAATAATGACAAAATTAATTAACTTCAGGCTAACATGCTCAATTTCATGTATGAAAACCACAAATCTAAATAATCAAATTCTGTTGAATATTTTTAATACTTAACACTAAGGTTTTGAGAGCTATACGTCCTTTCTGTTATCGATATAAATTTAAGTGGTAAGATTACGTGCAGATGCAGATCTTGTAATTTTCTTCTAAAGTGTTTTATATGATTTCTTATTAAACATTCAGTGACACACATGTTTAATACCAAATTATAATAAACCATTCAATGTTAACTAAGTATTAAAATTACCGTTACGTTTTTACTGTTATCAATATATAAATAAATGAATCCAAACATACGACTCGGATAAACATTTTAAACTTACTAAGATGTGTCGATATATCGCAAGCAGAGTTAGCCTCTTCAGGGAACTCGGGCTGTCCACTAAACTTGTGGAATATCTTCACTGGAGGACACTGGAGGACGCCAGTAAGCGCGTTCAGCTTGCCTCTGTGCGCCATAGCAAGTGCCACTTGTTGCACTCCCTCTAAAAATCAGAAAATTGAAGCTTCGAATAAGCAGATCCAAAACCCAAAGCCGTCTTTCCTGATGCCTATACAAAGTCTGAGAACGTTCCGTAGCCAAAAACTAAACAGTTTCTACAATAAAAATGTGTGCTACCGCGGCCTTCTTATCATATTTTACTGTCAAGAATTACTGACGACACTGGGATTTAAGACAACGCTTCGGTAGCGATCGACCACGTCGTCTCTTATAATAAGCTTACGCAGAAAAATAGTAGCAGTGATAAAATGCATGTTCAACAGTTTAGAAACTAAGGTATTATGGTATTTTCTTATTAGGTACGGTATATAAATAAACCTTATTGCAATGAGATCTGAATGACTATACGTGTTGGGGCAAAGATTGCGAAATGAATAGGTGGTTTTATTTACTTTGATGAAATCGTCATGCTTTCTATAAAGGCTGAATTCGGCTCATGTTTGTTTGTTTGTGTCATGAGCCGACTGTACCAACTTTGTCCAATTCCAAAACAAACCATTTAAATAAATAAAAATAAAAAGTGTTATTCGATTTCCCCGCTACGATTGCAATATTCATGTCAATCCCAAACTCTCGATTCAAACCAAATTGGATAAAACTAGATTGGTGTTCGATCGTTACCAATAAAAAACATTACTACGTCAGCCGCCAATACAACGATGCACCCATATCGATTCCATTTGCTTCATATCTCGTGGCATTAAGTACCTACTTAATTTCTATTTACAAAACAGCAAAAGCCGCAGCTTCTCAGTTTCGTCCCTAATGAAATTACCTGAAGTAGTGAGTCTGAATAATGTAGAGAAGAACGTAAGCAGAGACTCGGCTCCTTCTCCGCAGTATCGCTTCACAGTTGGGTACTTGACGCTGAGGAACTTATCCCACGCCTGGGACTGAAGTAGTTCCTTCACG
The DNA here is from genome assembly GCA_963580505.1 of Ennomos erosarius. Classification (NCBI taxonomy): domain Eukaryota; kingdom Metazoa; phylum Arthropoda; class Insecta; order Lepidoptera; family Geometridae; genus Ennomos; species Ennomos erosarius. Next base: position 3,347,729 of record OY756984.1, read on the forward strand.
ATCTGCAGGCGCCGGGTATCATCGATGTGGTCTGACCCACTTTCCACGCGCTGCGCAAACCATTCTCTTTCTGCTTCCGTCTAAAAGAAAATGATTTAAATGGTTTCTCTTGTTTTGGGTTAATCAGTGATACAAATAAAAAATGAAAAAAAAAAATACAACTAACTGAATACACTGCTCATCATCATCAACAGCCTGAAGACGTCCACTGCTGAATATAGGCCTCCCCAATTTGAACGGCTGCTTTCCTCCTGCATTCATCGGCTCCATGCGGTGTGGAGGATCGGCCACCGCTGTGTCTTCCGGTTCATAGTCGCCACTCGAGAACCTTTCTTCCCCACCGGTTTTCAGTTCTACAAGCGATGTGGCCTGGCCATTGCTATTTCAACTTGCCAATTCTAAGAGCTATATCGGTCACTTTAGTTCTTCTGCGGATCTCTTCATTCCGGATCTTAACTCGCAGGGAAACACCACGCATAGCTCTCACTCAGACTCACGCACACACAAAATATACTGTTAGTGCATGCGATTTAATATTCCAATTCCAACACATAATGTTGATCTGCTTACCTACCTCTAAATAAGAAAACTCGTAAGAGATGGGGCCGCAGTAGATTTTCTCCAGCTCTTTGACTAAACCGTTCACCGGCTGCCTGCCGCTGAATCCATACAGCAACCCGGCGTCGACCGTATCCTGTGCCGATAAACCGTATCTTGATATCTGAAGCTCTTTAACGTTTCTGAAAATATTAAGGCTCATTTTCTATAAATTGGGAAAAGGTGGCAGGGTAATTTCTTGAGTTAGCCAGCGGGGCGATCACGTAACTTTGACAGCAATGCAATAGAAGAAATTTCATTCCAAATTTGAAAATTTTCATAGTAACTATGCACATAAACTGCGTATTGAAACTGTCAAATCCATACATTTTTCTGTTTCTATTGGTTGCAATCAAGTTACATAATCGCCTAGCTGGTCAGCGCTTTCTTCTGGATAGATATAGCTAAGATCCTAGCGCTGAGTTGTACGTACTATTATGTAATATTTATTTTAATAAAGAATTTTTGAAATGAAAAAATGAAAAATTAATGCTTTTTTCTGGTACATCATCATCATCATCCCATCTCGATCCTGAAAACGTCCATTGCTGAACATAGGCCTCGTCCAGGGAGCGCCACTTTGAGCGTCTGCTCACATCCTGTACCTATCTATCGGCCCCCGCGGCTTTCACCAGATCGTCGGCCCAACTAGTGCGTGGGCGGCCTACGCTTCCTTTCGCCAGGAACCGCTATTATTATTTAAATTTAAATACTTTGCAAATTACCTGTTTTCATTTCGATATTGGACATTATCAATCGTCGCCCTCAAGTGGCCGTAAGTTCGATACGCGTCGACTAGTTGCTGTGCGCGGCAATTCTCGTACCTCCTGGCTACCACCTCTTCTGCAAGCTCTGAAATAATTGTGACTTGATTTTATTGTACTTTTTTTATTAATTTTATCTCTATTCTGTAAAATATAAAAGTTGAGATGATGAAATTTCGTTTATCTTTTATGTAAGCAGGCCGTTTATATGCTTAGTGCAAAAATGGCTCGTCCCGCCTCGCGATACTTCAAGAGTGCAGTGCAAAACAACCTAACGGGAGTTGACTCGAGTGAGTTGATGTCTGTCTAATCACAAAAACAAATTAGGTATATATCTATCACAGAACAAATAATAGGTACTCTGCGGAGTAACTAAATCTTGCATATTTGAGTAAAGAGGTACGCACGTAGGTTACTTACATATTAGTGAGGCGTATAAATTATAGATAAGTGAGGGTTTCTATGATTACCTCCATGTAATCATAGGACGTTCAGTATAAGGATGTTTTAGTTACTGTCAACTCAAGTAATTAAAATAAGGTTTAAAAAACAAACACAACAACGCACACATGAGATCACTTGTCACGGTAGCTTAAGTAAAGCATTTCTCGTGATTCTAATTTTTCCTTTACAAATTAATCTGTAAAATAAGGTTTGATCTTAAATTCGTTTAATCTTCGAGTTTTTAATATGAAGATCATAAACAGTAGGTACGTACCTACCTAAATAATAACAGACAACATTTTGCAAGAAAAACCATGTTTCACAATAAGATAACTATGTAAGTATGGCTAGACACATACGAGCAATATTATAGACTAGCTGACCCGCCCCGGCTTCGCACGGGTTAATTAGTTTTAAGTCCTTACCCTGTTTATAGGTAAGAGAGACGGGAAAGGTAAAACAATAGAGGAAAAGGATGAATGGATGGGACGGCGAAGGGAGGCACATCCTTTTTCCCTATTTTTTACCTTTCTCTTCTATCTTCCCTTCGACAGGGCGAGTTTTATTTAATTTTGTGTTTGTTTTTTTGTTATTTGTTTTTTTTATTGAAATTAAAATTGATATTCAGATATAATAATAATATGCGAACAAAAAATCTTGAATAAAACGTACATCCTTATAGCTTGGGCAACCCGCACTTAGCCGTTTTAGTAAACAAAAAGTATCCTAAATGTTATTCTGCATAATTAGCTATTACCGTACCAAATTTCAGCATAATCCGTTCAGTGGTTGCAGCGTGATGCATGTTTAAAGGGACAGACAGACAGACAGACAGATAAAAAATTCAAAAAAGATTGTGTCTATTTCTATATCGATTAAGAAGCATACTGCAGTTAAAATTTTCCACAAATATTCAATTACTGATTAGCCCAGTTACAGTGTTATTATATGTATTGAAAATAATCATATTGTCAATAATCAATAATATTGCATGTGTGCGGCTAGCCTATAACATAAGGTAACACTACCATCTAATCTGTGACCATACCGGCGTCATTCACTTTCCTCGGCCGATGTCCGAACACTCCCAGCCCCGAGTGATAACACTTCACACGACAGCTGTTCCATCTGGCCACATAACTCACTTTAATTTTAACAAACATTTTAGTATCACGATTCCATAATCAAAAACATTAAAAGGAAATGAGAAAGAGAAAAGACATAGCTGTCAATGTCAGTGTGATTTAAAATTAGAACATGTGCGCGGGAGTAGCCGACGACGCGGCTCGAATGATACTGGTGGTGGGGCAAGGGCGTAAGATCGTCTTGATAATGTTCTTGGTGTTTCATACGGAGATAGTAAGTTGTTCCAGCAATCGATAAGCTTTATTGTCAATACGGGTCAAGGAATGTTTGGAATAGTATAAGTAGTGAAAATGGTCTTTCTAAATATGCAAAGCAAAGTTGTCAGGAGGATTAGAAATAGAAACCAAGTAGGAACTTTGGCCGTGGTTTTTCATATTACAGCTTTCATTTTGCCATCAGTAAAGAATAAAGTTTCAGGCTTAAAAAATGACTTTAATTTGGCTTTAATGTCTCTCCATATTTATACAGCTTTCAATTTGATTTCAGTACCTACACTCGTTAGCCTTATGAATATGACGAGGTCAGAAGTGTAGCTTAAATGACTTTGTTTTGATTTAATTCATAATATATGCATAGGTATGTATAGAGTTTAATCACCTATTCTTAAGATGAAATAGAATTTATGAACGTGAATATTGAATAAGGTTATTTGTGGAAAATTTAAAATCGTTTAACAATTTTTGTTCCACAAAATAGTGTGGCACAAAGTAATCATTTGCACTGGGTCAGTGTAATTTCACCATTATTTACTTCGCTAATAGCAGATAACATGACGTAACTATTGTGTTTTAAACTAATGATAATTTTCAAGATTGATGATAAATGGTTGTATGAAATTAATGTAGAGCAGCGCCATATCTTTACAATAAATATTATAAATACTTCTCCATATTTATATTATAGTGAGGGTATATGCTATGGTATATGTGTGTGTTTGATAAACATAGCAACTATGTACCTAGGTACTATGAGTTATTATAATAAAATATTGTGCTAATTGGTTACTATGAAATATTAATTGGGCATTGCAAGTCACCAAAAATCTATACCTACCTACTATTTCCGTGTCGTGTGTGCTGGGTGCTTTGTTATTTCAATTTATTCAAGTAGGTAGGCACCTACCTATTTAACAATACAAATTCTAGAGTTTAAATTCAAATATAGAAGAGCTACCAAAAAAGTAAATAAGTGTTGGACTACCAAAAGTTGTTTTTAACAATTTCTGTGTACTGACCCCACGCAAACTTCTTCTTTCACCGCAATAAAACAAAACAGTGATAAAAAATTAAAAATAACAGTTAGAGTTAGTAAGCAGCAGAAGTTATCATATTAAATAAGCGGTATAGCCACGTGATAACGATAACATATCTGTTTTCTATTAGCATAGTAACAAGTAGGTAGTATAATTTGGGTGCAGAGGTGCGTATAAGTACACCACACAATAAATTAGTAATAGTTAGTAGGTACTAAATAATACCATAGTACATACTGTAGCATGCTCATTTTCACCGCCATTCCAGATAATCATCATCATCAACCATCCTTCTTTATACTGTCTGTATTTATTACCTCCTTTACAGCTACGTACCTATATAAAAAAGAAAAAGACAAAAGTTTTCGGTCGACAGTAGGAGACGTCAATCAGAGCTTGGACGAGGCGGAGACATATAAAAAGTTACTCTATGTAAAAAGTTACTCTATGGGCGGAGATCTGCAGAAAAAGCTGGTAAAGGTGTTCTGTGGCAGTCTGAAGATTTTGATCTTCACTCTGAGGCATATCCTGTTCCGGCATAAAGTGGATTAAGCACCACCTTCGCACCTACCTCATATTGAGAGACTGAAGCTGTGCTACCTGGATCCAGCCGCTCCCTCTGACGTAGAGGTCGTAGAGCCCAGCATACCAGCTCAAGACCTGGACGAGAAACCGGCCTTTCCGCTTGTCTTCTCTCCACCGGTTACGTAACCTATCCCTTGACTACCTACTTCCTCCCTCCCTGGTGTTCAACTAACATACCATGCCTGTGCCGTGCTAGCCATTAGAGACCTTAAGTGTTTGTACATAACTTCTTATCTTCCTTCTACTATTCTTCCGTATCTTTATATATTTATTATATCATTCATTGCAAACCTAACGTGTCTTTTCCTTACAGCTCCTATTCTACTCTTCCTACCTCATGTCGCCGTCTCCCGCCAGGGTCTGATTAGGTAGGATTAGGACCTAGTCAGGCATCCTAGGACCCTGGGTGGAGCCGTAACGTGACAATACTATTTATTCTGTAACTGTTTACATTCAGTCATGGAAAAACTATAAGAGGAATGCCAATAGACCAAGAAAACAGCGTAGATCAGAAAAAAGCCAAAAAACCGGCTTAAAACTAGATGGCGCTGCAAAATGAGCGGGCTACAAGTTTCACTAAAACGCCGTATGTCCGTAGCGCTAATGAGTCACAGCAGCAAGTCAATCGAATTTAATTAACAGCGCCATCTACTGCGTTTGAAGTAAATTACTCGTGGTCCCGTAGTAGTAACTGTTATCTTATTCTGTGTTTTTGTTCATTTAAACTACGTTTCGATACTCCTAACGCCATCTTAATGATCACCTTTGAGTTAGTGAAACCGTCTACGCTGTTTTCTTAGTGTATTAGCATTCCTCTTATAGTTTTTCCATGATTCAGTTCAGAATACTCAACCACAATTAAAAAGCGATTCCAATTTTTTTACGAACATTTTATGTAAAATGTAAGTAATTTTTTTTATGAGTATGAATGTCGTGACGAGCCAGTCGTTCACCTGATGTTAAGTGACACGGCCGCCCATAACACACACGTAAATACTTACATTAATTATTTTGTAGAGAGTTTTTCGCTATCTCACGGTATGTAGCTAGCATGTTCAGTATTTGATTGCGTTTTTATGTTAAGCCACGGTTGTGTTTCTACAATTACAGTTTACAAGATAAATGCATTAGGACCACAATCAAAACATGTTGGGCACGCTACCTACTGGTAGTGGACTGGAGCATTTTGAACTGTCCTTAGATCAGCTCGGCCGGTGAAAATTTATTTAAGCTACAGTTGAATATTGCGGATATATATTTTGGAGGTGTAAATACTAGTTTATCGTTAAGAAAAATAATTTTTGCTCGTTAATATATTATTAAAACACGAAAGCTGTTACCCACATAAATACTACTCATAGAAATTGGTGAGGAATGAGAAAGGAAATATCAAATTCATAAGAATACGAAACCTACCTAATAGGAACATTTCCGACGGAGAAAAATTGAAACCCTCAAATCTGTGGTAGCATCAGGTTTCAGCAAACTACCTTATTACGATAGTGATAAAGCTTAAATTCTACTGACAAAGCAAAATGGTGTTTGGAAAATTGCTAAGGAAAATTCGAGAGGCGTTTGTAACGAATATCAAGACGAGAATTCAATATTTCAATGATAACAGCAGTATGCGTAGTATCGGTTATGTGACATCTTTGTCCCGTACACCCATACTCAAAAGGTAAGGAATAGATCAAATTATTACTTAGATAATCTTTTGCTAATTTCAGATTTGGGAAGTATGTGCGCGCATCTCATCACTGCACCATTGGTTATGTCGGTATTAAAACATATTTCGTTCTCTATGCCATTGGGATTTTTCCCATTTATCTTTACTGACAATGGGAACGTCAACGCCACTGAGAACAACTATATGAGTTTGGATTTTACTGGCAATGTATTTTTCCCAATTATATTAGGAATGGAGCTAGTGGCGACGAAGATCATGCCTTCAAAGTATTGTCTGGATTTTTCCGATTTCAAATGATAATGAATATGTACCTACTCGAAATTCTCATGGGTCCATCCAATGATGACAATAGGTAGTGAGAATACATATTATATCTTTGATTAATTTTAGCGGTAATTCTATTCACTATCGGTCCGGTTCACAAGTTGACTAGGTACTGAAATGAACAGCACTACGATTCCTGGAACCCAAATAAGTTCGACTGTAGTCGCTTCAGGGATTTAGAATATTGAATACTTATTCTCATAGGTAATCATTCTACGCCGATATTCGATCACGTTATATACAAACGCGGTTAATATTAATTCTTTTTATACGTAAACCCACGTATCTTGTCTGTTATACCCTATAATATAACCCTTCCATAGGTACTTTAAAAATATATTGTGTACCTACCTATGTAATGTTGTCTCCAAGCCAGCGTGGCCAATAAGTGAATGAGTTTGACTAATAATGTAAAAGTTTGTCAGATGTATCTAAAGGAGTTGTAAAAATTGAGTCGATGTTTACATATTCAGTAACCTGTGTCGACGTTCCGAGGCGCGACATAAAAGAAAGACTTGCCGATATGAAAGACATGTGAAAGACGACGTTAAGGGAATCCACGTAAAAGCGCGAACGGCATTGCAAAGAACCGTAGCGGGTATTCGTCATGGAAGGAACTTATATTCCTAGAGCGAACTCGACGTGAAGACTTTAAATGACTCGGCGTTCTAGGAAGTCAACGACAATTGAAAATATTATATCGTCTTATATATTAATATTATATTTCGTATGAATTCTTACTGACTAACTGAAGAAGATCATCATCACAGCCTTAAGACGTCCACTGTTGAACATAGGCCTCCCCCAGGGAGCGCCATTTAGGCTGACATTCACAGACGAGTTTGAGTTCGAACTCAAACTCCGTTATGTCCAAATTGGAGTCTAGACTCGTACTTCGATCGAATTGGCATTCACAGTCGAGTGCATAATGGCGTACGAGTATATGCTCATCTGAGCATGAGACGGTCTGAGCCACAAAATCGGTGACTCGAGCCGTGCTCAGGCACCGCCATCTTTATTATCACGCATGTTTTTATAAACAATGCTGCTTAAAATCAATTTTTAATGTGGTTTTTGTGAAGAAATGTATTTAGTATTGAATAAAACGAATAAATTACGAAATAAAATTAGTTACTTCATAGATTTATTTATAATGAAAATAACAATAAAAAAATCTAATAGTAATTTACTGGCAGATTCTGTGTGTTTTCTTTTCTTTGTTGTATTATAGATTTTGCTTCCCCGGCTTGTGTCTTCACATTCACATTATTCCATGCCTTTTTAAGTTGTTTGTGAGTAGGTACCTAACCTATAATATAGAATTAATCTTAAATTAATGGTAGGTCTAGGTTTATTAAATAAAAATCAATTCATATGGTACCTTTTAGGAATTACCATGCACATATGAAGCAATCATCAATGCTTTGCAAGTTGGCTCCATAGTTCTTCTTTTCTATTATTAAAATGAAGCATTTATTTTTATTTAGTTTCTAGAATTTATATGTATGGAGCTATTAGCTCCCTCAGATTTTGTGAACAAGTACTGTGAACACTATAGAGATGATTTATTTTCCATTGCTATTTCCATTTCCATTGTAAGTTTTAATTTCACTCGTTTTTTTATTATTTAGGTAAATAACAACATTCACAATAATCATAATAAATAATAATTGAAAAAACAAATAAAGAAAAATGGCGCGCTTTTTAATGTCTCCTTCAAAGAGTATATAATTATCACCAGTTTTTTTCTCTAATCTGTGATCACCAGTAAATTTGATCTCCTGTTTCAGTTATTCATACAATATTTGCTATTTTTTCTCCCTTTTTAGCATAATACTGCCAAATAAAAAAGGCAACGTGTAAGTCACTAATGTCAAACTACACTTGTCTATGGCCGGAGTTCCTTGGCGGAGTGAGGGTGGAGTTTACGTTGGAACTCGACTGTGAATTTAAAAACGCGGAGTATACTCGCCGTGTCCGGAGTTTGAACTCACGTGAGTTCGATCGAAGTAAACTCGATGCATTGTCTCTGAATGTCAGCCTTAGACTGAAGAGGACAAAATCCTTTATTCTTAACGTCATCAGGTTGTTCTGGCTGGTGACATTCTCCGCTTGTTGCTACGGCACTGCAGTGACGCTCCGCAGCGCGTTGGGGCTGTACTCTCAGGGTGCAGTCTCATATTCAGTGGAAACGGACTTCTTGCAGTGGGACACTGCGTTCCCTGCCATTACGATTTGCGAACAGATTAATGAGAAAAAAGTTAGAGTTACGCTTATCGAGTAAGTAGTAATTAAAATGTAATGGAAATCCATCTTCATCATTTCCATCTTCCCTGGAAAGTTAAGCCGTTAATTCATTAATAATTGGCCATGTACGAGTTAGACTCGCACACGAATTGTTCCGTATTATTGTCTATAAAAATGAGCAAAAAAATTACGTTGGTTGTAATTATGGGAGCCCCCCTTCAATATTTACTTTATTTTTCTTTTTTAGTATTTATTGATATAGTGGCACCAGAAAATTTGTAAAAAAATTAAATTTTTAACTATCACGGTTCATGAAATACAGCCTGGTGACAGACGGACAGAGAGACTGACTGGTGTATTGAGAATCTGGTAAATTGCTCCAGAGCGGACTGACAGTGGAGCCTTAGTAATAGGGTTCGCTTTACCCTTTGAGTACGGTACCCTAAAAGGCATTGGTGCTGTTTATGTTGATGTATGTATGTGTATCTAAGTATAGAAATGTCTGAACTGTCTAATCTGGGTGAATTCTTAATGAATGTGGTATATTTTTGAATTTACAGTTTTTTACTATTATACTACATATATCTTAACTCTTAATCTGTATCTTAAATTTTAGAAATAATTATCGCCCAGCACTAGTCACTTTTGCTAAAGAAATCAGCTTCTGGAACAGCAAGTTCTGCAAGACTTGCGCGAGCTGCCAGCTGAATGTCTCCTGCATCGAAGACTTCCTGCCGATTCTGGAGCTTGTCCGGTCACCCTGCAACAAGCTTATGACTGACTGCTGGTTTAATGAGGAATATTTTCCTTGCTGTGAAAGGTGAGGTGTATTTTCGAAGGTACTAATTAAGGAAGCGTGTTTTCTACTGCTTTGATTTCTCATTTGGTTGTCGGTTTGGGGTTATGTTGAAAGTTTGTGGATATTAAATTATTTTCAATAACATCATGAATAAAGTTCATGTAAGTACCTGTTTTTTTTACGCTTGATAAGCTTGACTAAATATCTCACTCGATGGGAAGTGATAATGCGGTCTAGGATGTAACCCGCTTGCTTTACTTATTTCATTACTTTACCTACTGGTCTTGCTGTCAGAGGGAGAGTGAAGGCATAATATTATATCACGATGTCGAAGTACGGGTTGGTGGATATCACAAACATGGCCTTGGCATTTATTAAATTTTGCCGGTTTCCTTGCAACATTTTCCTTCACCGTTCAACGAAGCAAAACAAAACACAAAAATAGCAATTGTTTTGCTATTTTTAGGGTCCCGTACCCAAAAGGTAAAGGTAAAACGGACCCTATTACTAAAACTCCACTGCCCGTCCATTATCTGTCTGTCTGTCTGTCTGTTTGTCTGTCCGTCCGTCACCAGGCTGTATCTCATGAACCGTGACATAAATTTCTGTTGCGTCTATAACAACAGTTTTTTTTTATGAGAATGAATGACGTGACGAGCTGGTCGTTCACCTGATGTCAAGCAATACGGCCACCCATAACAGTTGCAGTGTCACTCGGAACTTTAAAATAATAAAGTTTCGCGTGACACTGCACTGCGCACGTCATCCTGAGACATCACACAGTCTAGTAATCAGATTACTCACTGTGTAATCAGGTCATAAAGTCTCATTTGCCCAGTAATTTCACTAACTACAATGCCCTTCAAACCGGAACACAGTAGTGCTTGCACACTACTGCTTGGCGGCAGAATAACTGGCAAAGCGGTGGTACCTGCCTAGACGAACTTTGCAGAAAAGTCCTACCACCTAGTGAAACACTAAAAACAGTTTTTTTTTTTTTTTTGCTATAGGTAGCAAACTAGCATACGGCCCTCCTGATGGGAAGAGGTCACCGTAGCCTATGGACATCTGTAACACTAGACGTGCCACTGATGCGTTGCTTAGAACAGTACTGAAAAACAGAAAAAAATAAATATTTAAGGGGGCTCCAAAACAACGTTTTGAACCCTACGTGAGCGAGGCCGACTGGCACTTGGCCGGTTATTTTGTATGTTTGTTTGCTGATGTAAGGTGTTTTTCAGATTCAAGCCAACAGCAACTGAATACGGGATGTGCTTCGTGTTCAATTCTAAGCTCACTAGCGATGGGCAGCTCAAAGTGAACAGGGAAATTGGGTTGCCCTCTCTTCTGTTTACTGTTCTCACATCAGTGGGGGTAACTATTGGTCAACTTTACCATCGTAACTACACTGGATTAATATACCTACATACAGGCTTCAGTAAAGTTCACAAAGTAAGATATTTAAGAAGTTGTAGAAGAAGACTTCTCTACTTCATATTGAAGTTATAATTTAGCACTCTACAGATTCAGTTCCGAAGAGTTTCTATGTAAGGTACTCGATGAGGTTTATGATGAAATAGGAGTTTTCTGTATTTTTCAGACAATTCTCAAAAGAAAGAAAGAGCGCAAAGGTGACAGAGAAATCAAAAAGTCTATAGGTATCTACGAGTCAAATCCAAATCGATACTAAAATTCAATGACCTTCAATTTAGCCGTATTCAAATAACATTTTGATTTGATTGTTCATAAATCTAATATTTTTAGGCTGTTGGCGCGAAATAATTCAATATGAGGAAATGCCATTCGCAACATTTCTGTTGAGCTGACAACACAATCTGCTGAAAACTGTGCTCACTTAAGCAGAAAGCTGCTGGTTCACATACTCCACGTTCTTTTAACCCAATGTCATTATGTTTCAGCTAAAAGTGCATTCACCTCAAGAAAGGGTCTCTGTAGTATCTGAAAACATTTTAGGGGATTGCTACATACTAAACCGTGGAGCCAATTTGAAGGTTAACCTAATGGTAAGAACTGCATGCTTCCATGTTTTTATTATATGGTAATAGCAGTATTTTTATTTCTTTTCTTTCGTATTTTCATGTCGGTTAGTCTTGAAATTAGAATTTTCAGGCTGCTCAAAGGCTTCCGACATGGCTTAAAGATACAAGACAACAGACAACTGTAGGTATATAGGTATTATATTATCTGTGGACGGAACTAACGGCTTAACGTGCTTTCCGAAGCACGTTAACGGTCAGTTGTAAATACCACTTTTTGTCACCCATTCTATACGGCAGTGAACGTTTCTTAAGTTTACCAATTATTGGTTTCACTAGGTGGTAGGACTTTTCTGCAAAGTTCGTCTAGGTAGGTACCACCGCTTTGCCAGTTATTCTGCCGCAAAGCAGTAGTGTGCGAGCACTACTGTGTTCCGATTATTGTTAGTTAAATGTGGGTGGGTACTTTCGCGCGTTGTGTATGCCGTTCATTTTTATAATTACTAATGTACATAAATATTAGGTCAGTAAATTGAATAGAAGTTTTAAAAACATAATTAGGCATATCGTGATGTGTGTGCAGTGTATTCGTCATCTACGTACACATGTAGATAAACGCACGTAATTATTTTAGTGTAAACAAGATCGTAGCTACCTACCTAATATGCAAAAAAATGCGTCTGGCACAAAATGCGCATTATTATAAATACAACTGTATTTTCCCTGGTTAATTGTAAGTAATCCATTATTTAATTTACCTTAGATTTATAAAGTTAATAGCTAACATAACAGTTTTTGTTTATTAAAAGACTAACAAAGGCGCTGTTAGCCTGACATAGTCACTAGTGTAATGTAAGTTGTATGCAATTCTAGACTGTGTCTTAGTTTGTAAGCGGTGTTATTATGATAAATAAAGAACTTTTAAAAATCAAATCAAAATCACTACTGTGTTCCGGTTTGAAGGGCATTGTAGCTAGTGAAATTACTGGGCAAATGAGACTTTATGACCTGATTACACAGTGTAGTAATCTGATTACTAGACTGTGTGATGTCTCAGGATGACGTGCGCAGTGCAATGTCACGCGAAACTTTATTATTTTAATTTATATATATTATTTTATATTAATTTGTTCTGAGTGACACTGCAACTGTTATGGGCGGCCGTATTGCTTAACATCAGGTGAACGACCACCTCGTCACGTCATTTATTCCCATAAAAAAAATTAAAAAAAAAATATTGGTTAAATGCGGCCAGTTGAGCTTTTGTCATCATCAAAAGCCTGAAGACATACATTGCTGAACATAGGCCTCCCCCAGAGAGCGTCACTTTGAGCGGCTGCTCGCCTCCTGCATCCCTCGGTTCCCCGCCGTTTTCACCAGACCGTCGGCTCAGAGCATTGCAATCAATGCCATTTTTCTTTAATCTATGGGTACTTTATATTCGATGGTTTATAGTAAGAAAATAAGCAGACACTTTTTTCCAAACTATTTAACGAAAGTTTTAAGTAATAAGTACCTTGTTTTAAAAGTGCTCTCTGAATATCGCCGTAAAGTTTCTTAAGTTAGAAGTTACCTTGAACCTGTTATTAAGTTTGTATGTTAGTTTAACTTATACAGGTTAGTTTGAGATCTAATTTAAGTCAGGCAGAAGGATTATCTTAGCGGAATGTTGCTTTTGGTGAATTTAATATGCGATAACCAGTTTAACCGCTCAGGCGCTTCAACCACATGTGCGACCGGCATCGCGCAACGTGGACCGCTCCCCACCACAATTGTGGCTTACAGCTGATTGCGCCACTAGGGATGGCAATCAATTTTTAGAGGTGTCACTCGTTATAAATCGACTAAAATTGAAACTAGTTGAACATCACTATCGAATAAAGTAAAAGTATCTATAGTTCAGGAGAAAAAAAAAACGCCTCAGTCTAAATTGCATCTCGCGCCGAGCCGGCGCGCGCCGGCGACGGAGTAATTTCCTTTAGGTACGGCGGAGCGTCAATTATTATGCGTAGTGTTGTTGTGTGTGTTTTATACTGCAACACACGTAAAAATGCATTTGTTTAGATAGCCAAGTAATGCTACTTATCAAACTAAAAACACAAACTAGTTTTGAAATTTTAAAACACTGCTTAGTTTATTCGTATAAACCGTAAATATGCAAAACCATACCGCGCTATTTGAGGAGCGCTTTGGAACCTACCTACGCCCGCCGCACCGCGCCTGAGTGGTTATGGAAGATAGACCACATAATATATAAGCAATTTCATACCCAAAGTGATTGATAGTTCTAATGTCGATTCATATTAAACGTAAATTTACCCGTTTTCGGATATTATGATGAGATAGGTAGTATATTGGCAAACTAAATAAGTTGAACATTTATCACTATAATTCGGCCTTTAAATACCTACTTATTATAATCTTTTACAACATAAATCCCCATCTCCTGGAATATCAGTAGAAAGCCTTGCTTAAAGTCTAGAATACTTCAATATTGTTGCAGGCAGAGGAAATCGTTAACGACATATCTGTGCGGTCCATACCTCCGGAGAACCGTGACTGCTTGTATGAGGACGAGGTGTTGCCGGGAGCAGAAGGCTGGCCTTTCGAAACTTATTCGTATAGCGCTTGCGCTATGTACTGTAGGGTCATGGCTCAAATCAGGGTGTGTAACTGTACTTATCACTTCATGCCAAAGATTGGTGAGAAAATATCTAATACCACTCCTACTTTATTGTGTGTTTGTGATGATACTAGCTAGGTCTTTGGGTGCTATTACGGCACGCTACAGTGTACGTGCTTGCTACGGTAGACTAGCTGTGTTTACGCATTGTTACGCTGTTCTACGTTTTGGTGCGCTGTGCTACACTTTGCTACATTTTGCTACGCTGCGTTACGCTGTGCTACGCTGTGCTACGCTGTGTTACGCTGTGCTACGCTGCGTTACGCTGTGCTACGCTGTGCTACGCTGTGGTACGTAGTGCTACACATTGCTACGCTATACTAAATTCAAATTCAAATTCAAATGTTTATTGCGTTCCATAATGTAACATTAGATAGTGTAATCAAGCATTGGTATCATTATGGACCCTGACGGGCACAACAATTGTTATTAGAGGAGAGGACGACAGTATAAATACCTACTTAAAACAAATTCCATAAATTATCAATAATAATCGTCATCAAAATATTCGGCATAATTTTAAACATTATTATTTGTCATTCTCATCATTAGTTATTAAATATACTTAATTTAATTTACAATTTGTCATTAAGATAATCTTGAATTGAATAATAAGTCTTACTAATTAAAAATTCTTTTATGTTTTTAACAAACTGTACGTCAGTTTTATGTTTTTTATACACGTCAGGAAGTTTATTAAATATTTTTATTGACATTACGAGAGGACTTGACGAATGTAACTTGAGACTACACATGGTTATGCTGTGCACTACGTTATCTTACGCTTTGCTAGGGATGCTACATTTTTCTAAGCTTTCCTATGAGCCGCTGTTTTGCTACGCTATGCTAGCCTGTGCTACGTTATTGGCTCTACTGCTACGCACCGGTACACTTTGGTAGGCCATCGTGCTACGTTATTGGCTCTACTGCTACGCACCGGTACACTTTGGTAGGCCATCGTGCTACGTTATTGGCTCTACTGCTACGCACCGGTACACTTTGGTAGGCCATCGTGCTACGTTATTGGCTCTACTGCTACGCACCGGTACACTTTGGTAGGCCATCGTGCTACGTTATTGGCTCTACTGCTACGCACCGGTACACTTTGGTAGGCCATCGTGCTACGAGACAGTTGACTTATGCTACGCTACGGCGGTAATAGCTCCATAAAAATCCTATTGTATAACTATCCTAACTACTTTCTTGTCTCGAACTTTTTTTTATAGACAAAGTACCCGTGTGCAATATTGATGGTTTGAAGTGCCTCTATTTGAATCAAGGTAATATGCCTATAGGTCTCTCAGTATAAATATTTAAAAAATATTTTGTTATATTTATAAATGCTATGCTTTCAGATTCACTTGAAACTATTAACTGCCGTTGTCCTATGAGCTGTGAGGAGGTGACCTATAAGGTCACTCAAGTCTCTTGTCTGTATGTACCAAAATATATTTTCTTAATCCCGGTAAAAATTTTCGCAGCAAAAAACGAGTAAACTGCGATCTCATATGAAATGGATTTCAAAGTGTAAATAGGTAGATTTGCGTTGTCAGTACAATAATTTTCACAGCCACTGGGGGATTTTCCGATAGTTTAGTTCGGTTCATTTGCGGATTTTTATCTGCTTGCGAAAATGTTTATTTTTCGACTATTGTATCTTTATAGGAGAATTGTGAGATTTCGCACTTGTGTTCAAACATTTGATTTACATTACACTTGCTAAATATAATTTATATCTACTGTTTTCAGTAAAAATACCGAATCCCAAGTGATTCAGGGTTCAGTGACGATTGGACAACTTCCCCATTTGAGGGTGCGACGGCATGCTATCCGAGATATGCTGGGGCTAGTTGGTAAATATGAAATTAATTAAATAACTAACACATACGCATCAACAGCCATAAGATGTCCACTGCTGAACATAGGACTCCTCCATATAACGCCACTTTCGACACCCATCATAGGGGAAGATTTGCCATACTTACATTGGAATTCATAGTCAAGCCGGGGGCTCCTCTAGAAGATGAATCAGGCGCTGTGCGGCAAATTCTAGCTTTATGCATTTCATAAACAAAAGCAGCCCCCAATCTGGCATGATCAGAGGCTGGACGCCGATCGTCCGAATTTCGTCAACCAAAAGGTCTCCTTGCTTTCAAATCGTGTTATTTTATTATTTTATGAAGTGTCGTGATATTTGAAATATGAATAAGGTATATCGGTACCGTTTCTTCAACATTTACCAGTTAAAATAATACATTTAACACAAAATAGGCACACAAAATCTACAAAAATAATATTTCATTCAACTTTTTTGTAAGTGACGGGTGACATTTTGGCGCGACTTTTGATAGTTCAAAGTCGCGTCAAAATGACACTCGACAGAATTTTCAAAGACAACTTGATTGAAATCGTAGAGTATTTAATTTAAATGCTTTTCTGTTAGGGGTTTCTCCAGCGATTGTTTATGAAAGTGAAAGAAGAATGATTAAGCATTTCACCTCTAGGTAAAAGTGGAATGATAGATTTTGGGGGGGTTTTCAACCTTTGTTTATGAATACCACTGTTAGTTACCACGCTTGACAGGTGGCTTAGTGATCGCAAAAGATTTCAATGCACTGAGGGAAATGCCACAGCCCATTCCCTGGATTCCCTTAGCATTTTAGCAAGTGCACCCACGGGATGAGATGGGGTGATTCTATTTATATAGTATAGTGATGGGTTTAGTTTTGGGTAGTATTGGGTTAGTTTTTACCACACTAGAAGTACACAATTACGATAAAACGAAGTGATGGCGATTAATTATAAATAACCGGAATATAGACCGTTTTATTGTGCCCGTTTGCAATAAATCGACAGTTTATAAGTAACCGCGTTTTTTTTAAAACAAACGGTTCTTACAATAAAACGGTGACATACATACCTACAAAGAGTTAATGTAATGCGCCATAGTCAGGTGATTACACTGCCTACAAGACCGATCAGAAATGTAAATGTATGAATGTATGTTTACCTACTTATTTTTCGTTTCAGTGGACTTTGGAGGTGTGGTCGGCGTATTTTTTGGCGCGTCGCTTCTTAGCTTTCTAGAAATTGTTTATATATTTTTTATACGCAAATACTCATAAGTTAATTGCCTCAGATCTTTTTTCAAAATAAGCTTAGAAGTCTTTAGCCATGGATGAAATAAAAAAAGAAGAATTGTGTTTTGATTGACATCGAACTGAAGCCCAAAATGGCGGACATATTATATATGTGTGTCAGATTAAAGTAGGGCGACCGGCTGCATATGATGTGAGTGTGTGCGTGTTCCGCTCGTACGTACGAAGCGTTCCGGCTTCCTAAGGATGCTTCAGTTTCGGATCATACGGGATTCCCTCCTTCTTTTTTTAATAGCTCCATGTCTTTAGCGTTATAAATAATCACAGATTAGGGAAAAAACTACTATATAAATAATACTCATAAGTCTTTTCACTAATCTTGAAAAGTTTCTACGTCTCTTTGAAGAATCTCTGTTATCTGCCATGTCATCCAATGTTATTAAAATAAAAGTAAACTTTTGACCATTTTTGGCACAGATTATTTTGTAAATAATAAGATAATATACAAAAATTATAAAATTAAATTATATGTAACTAGGTAGAATACCAATACCATTTCCTTCCTTGATTTTCTTTTATGAGATGTTTTACAAATTCTTTGTAAGTTTTATTGTGCTACTGTACTTCCTTTCCGGCAATGCTGTTCAAGTGAAAATTGATAATGATTGGGATAGACTGCACGACAGAAAAGGTAAGAACCTTTTAAAAACCTCTTAGTTTTAGGTACAGTCCATACAGTGGCGCTCCCTGGGGGAGGCCTATGTTCAGCAGTGGACGTCTTCAGGCTGTTAATGATGATGATGATGATGATACAGATTGGGAGTATGGTGATATTGAGCGAGAGTACAGGCTCCGCGGTAGTTGATGCAATGTCAAACCAACGCACAGGTTGAAATCGCGCTTGATCCTGCATCAACGACTTAAAGTTATATCACATAATTTTTTGTATATAGTTGTGTGCAAAATATTCGCTCTTACAACGGTGATGAAAAACATGTAACCTGCAAGGCACCGCTAAATCATCGGTTTTCAACACTGAAGAGTATTTGATTAGGGGTTCTATTGATAGAACAAATAGTCACCATCATCAGTGAAGACGTCTACTGCTGAACATAGGCCTCCGCCCAAGAGTGCGTGCCTTCTGCATTGGCTCCCCGCGGTCCTGACCAGGTCGTCCTAGTGAGGGTCCAGAACAAACAGTAGCATGTCCCAACTACCCAAGATATGAGTATAGGACTATAATTTCTTTCCCGAAATTCCCAAAAAAGATTGATTTCGTAATATCAACTTTATCCATGTAGGCGCAGATAACATGTTGGGTTGCAACGAGACTATCTGCGTAGCGCCCTGTGAATGGGCGATGCCCCCTCCTTATTGCCCGGCCGTAACTCCTCATTGCGTCGGTGGATGCGCCTGCATGAATGCCTGCGAGAGACAAGCTCTTGTTTGCTTCATGACAAAGAGCTGTGTGGATATAAGAAGGATCTTGACGAGGAAGAGAACGGTACCCAGAATCACTCCATCAAACCCAGATTATGACCAGTTTAAATAATTGTAAGTGCAACTGTTATGGACGGCCGTGTCACTTAAAATCAAGTGAACGACTAGCTCGTCACGTTATTTATCAGCATAAAAAAGTAGACGAGAGTAAAATTTATCTGGGTCAAAGCTCACGTCATCAAAATATCTTTTTTGTTTTGCAAAGGCTTATGATAAATTTTAGCGTGCCAGTTTAGATTTTTTATTCGGTTTTGATACTTTATTTTGTACGTTAAATGGAATACAGATTACAAACTACCCTTCAGATTCTTTTAAACGCAAACGAATTAATCACATAGGTAGGTACGCTTGTATAATATAATAGGTACCTATAGATACGCATTAGGTAATATTAACCTTAGATAACTACAGTGAAAGATAAGTAGGTATGTAAAGCTAGTCATCGCAAGCTGGAAATCTTCATTAACGTTTAAAGCCTTTGTACCCTGCAGTTCAGTGAGTAGACCTATTAACGGGTCAACGGGTAAAGTTACCATTGAAACTAAACAACATTATCCCTAACACTGAATAAATACTTAGAACAAAACCACGAACTAAGTGCCGTAGATTGGCTACTAAAAAATTCGCTAAAAATTCGTAAATTCGTATTGCCATTTTGTTTTTACTGTCCATTAATCAACGTACAATAAAGAGAAGATATTTAAATTAAATCACTGATATAAAGAATAACGTAAAACGAAACAGATCCTCGCGTATCCTTTGGGCTCATAAAATCGTAAATAAATTCTTCGTCATAAGTTCGGAAGTCGTGACTTGACTCCGAAGTTTTATCCCCAGTTCAAATCTGACATAACGCCATGTGTCACAGCGGCAGAGAACATGAAATAGGGGCTTATTCTAGGGTCAGATAAGCCGTACTTTTACTTAACTTCTTACATCTTTTGATGGAGTTTAATTTTTTTACTGATGGCTAAAGTAAAGTTGGTGGAGTGACGACTTGCGGAAAGCGGCTGGTAGAGACTGGATGCAGAGAGCTGAAGACCGAGCTCAGTGGCGTGCTCTTGGAGAGGCCAGCAGTGGACGAGAGTAGGCTGACGATGATGATGATGAAAGTATAGTTGAAGAGATGTCATTCAATGCTTACCTATAGGTGTTTACTGTTTAATTACCGTAGAAGAGTGGTCGGAGTTAAGATGGGAGGTATGGATGACGTATGGTAGGTACTAGCTGCACCTCACGCGGTTTCAATTTGAGGCGAAAAAGTATCGTAGTGTTAATCCAGTTTAAGCTATATCTATTACGAATTCAAATCCGTTGCAGCCTGAAAAGGAACAAACACAAACTATCGTATGCTTGCTTGCTAATAATAGCAAATTGCCACCTGTTTAAGCTAAGGAAAATTCAGGAGACTTTCAAGTAGGTAAATGTTGAAAACTGAACGCACAAGCATCAAAACTCGTACGAAATTGTAGCTCAAAGAATTTTATACTCTAGTAAAGTAAGTTTAAGATTTGTTATTAAATAAAAACTCAACCACACATTGCGTCGTAAAAAAGGTGTAAATACATATTATATCGGTCAAAATCATAACTAAATAAATAAATATGTGTGGACATTTCACACAGCGCCATCTAGCCCCAAACTAAGCATCGCTTGTACTATGGGAACCATATAATTGATACAATACTTATATACTTTTTTATTTGTAAATACATACATAGAATACAATATAACACCCAGGCGCAGAATAAACATCTATGTTCATCACACAAATGTTTGTCCTGGGTAGGAATCGAACCCACAGCCCTCAATTCAGAAGGCAGGCATACTACCAACTGAGCTATCGGGCCCGTCATCAACCACATACCTGTACAGTCATCAGCTAAAAAACGGAAATCGGTTGTTTTAAGTTCTTTTTTTGTTGAATTCGACAAAACACATTGAAATTTGCGTTCAATCATTCGTTCTTTGGTTCTAACCATTTCTCATAACTAGGAAAGATAGACATTTTAACCCCTTCATTGCCCCCAGAAATGGAACCCTGATTACATCCACTGCCTGTTACTGTCTTTCATTTTCCATCTAATAAACACTCCAAAAATAATCGTCTGGCAAACATTAATTTCATTTTGGCATCAACAAACAAAACGTACGTACACCAAATGGATCATAAATACTCGTGAATAAGATCCGGAAAAGCCCGGAATATGGAAGTCACACACACAGCCCCGGGATGGAGTTTCACGAACTGTAGCCCAATTTCCCGGGCCGAATACGATACCGCTTTTGATTTATTGTGTAAATAAATGTTTGCACACATTCTGTGTCAACTTTAGCTGATCCATAATTCAATAAATGCGGTAGGTAGCAAGCAACCGTAAACGCTTATTTAAACAAAAACAATCTGGTATTTGTAGCATCTTTGCCTAATTATCTACCATTCTAGTTCAGTTACATTCTCATGATCTGCAGTTTTAATGTATTTAGTGTAGTGTTCTAATTCAATGTAAATATTACCTACCTATATGCGTTATCCAAATAATAGTATACCTATTTTTCATTTATTAATTTTCAAATAAATATATTCTTCATTTTCAATGTATCACCATCATCACCATCAGCTGAAAGACTGCTGAACATAAGTTGCAAGTCGATTGCAAAATTATGCTTGAACTCTAGAATTTTTTTTAACATGTGATTCTATCTAAAAATATATCGATACAAAATATTCTATTAAGTTATGAATATGCATGATAGAAAATTTACACCGTGCAAGTTATTTGGTGTGTTTCTTAACATAAACTTATATAAAGATGTTAAATATATATAACAGGATAGCTTTATGTCTATTTGTGATCCTAAATCCCAATATTAGGACTGCAAACCAAACGTTGGTTTATGACCATCATAAACAGAGACATTAATTTATATTAGTGTTTAGCAAAAGCGTAATGAAAATCTTAACCATAAAGTGCAAGGTTAGACTTTTCGGGTGTGACAGCGTAGAGTTAAGAATAAAACGTGTAGTGTATGTCTCTGTACATCACTCGCAGAACTAACAACCGATGGGGAAGAAAGGTTATCGAGTGGCGACCACGAACCGGAAGGCGCAGCGTAGGCAGACCCCCCACTAGGTGGACCAACGACCTGGTGAAAACCGCGGGAGCCGATGGATGCAGAAGGCGAGCAGTGGCTCAGTGGCGTTCTCTGGGGGAGGCCTATGTTCAGCAGTGGACATCTACGGGCTGATGATGATGTGTCTCTGTAACGACCTGTTCTGTAAAAATATGAATTTAATGTAGGTTCTACTTAGGTTATTTTATAACATGACGTTGCAACCGGTTGCTTGAAAGTATTCGAAAATCCCAGAGGTCTTATCATTGCACTAAAGACAGAATTGCTCGATTATTTGCTTACACCTGCTTTTTCACCACTGGTGGACAGCGACTCATTTTTGAACGTTTTTTTAAATACTAAATAGGCTTGCATTTGACCGCATTTCTTTAAGTGACAAATACTGGTTGATGATTTTGCACGCTCGCCTCAAAAAAGCGTGAAACTATCCACCTTGTGGTAATTAATTAACACAGCCGTTTAAATTAATTCCGTCAGCTACTACTGACGAACAGTGACATGCCTTTAAACAAATTATTCTGGTTATTCACTATCGAAGGCCGGTGACACATTTATTCAAATTATGCTGTAGTCCCCAGAAGTGGACCGTGAAATCATAAAATGTGAATACTGTAAATAATATTTTCACTTACATAACTTCAATGAGTCGGGAATATCAGCTGACCGAGTTAGATGTTTAATTTCATACATTATAATAACTAACAAAAGATTCTTTTGTTTATTTTACCGCGAAAAATTATGATAGCATGCCCGTGAAATCTCTAAGCCACCTGGATTTTCCTATTAGTGATTTGTTTTATATTTTTAGTGAGATAAATTATGTACCACGACTCAGGAAATATAGATCATATTCTTATTGGGTGAATAGATTTATTGGGTTGTTGTGTTGGTGTAGCGATTATAGTCGCGCCGTCCGGGCCTTTCACTTGGCCTGATATCGATGATTTTATTCCATCGGATGACGGTGCCGAATATATAAAAAAACCTTATTGTAATTAAACCGTATTTCTCTTTTAGTACTAAATCGTATATTAAGCACTCTAACGCAAAATAGATTTTTTTTTATTTCTTAGAAATAAGCTTTTTGAATAAGTAGGTACGGTGCCTAACTATAAATAATTACGATTCTTTGTTATTAGGTACAGTCGTCGATATTATTGCACACTATTGTTATCACAACTACTGTATGTATTTACTTTTAGAATTGTCTAATTACTACCTATATGTTTAGCGATCTGTGTTTTTTCTGGATGTTGTATATTATTGTGTAGTATTATATAGGTCTTAATATATACTATGATAAATGGTTTTGCTATAGGTTAGGTGTTGAGGGATTTGTATGCGGACTTGTTGATACGATGCCTGCTGGGTACACCTATCGATGAAGTAAGTTGGATCATCACTAGTGTGTTTTCCGTAGGTGAGATGCATGTCTGTGTGCGGGAGGTGCTCGTTCGCTGCTCGCTGCGACTCGTGTTGTGATATACAATACAACCTCCTATTGTAAAACTAAATCATTTGTTGCATAGGGTAGATATACTATAAGTAGCCATACATATGTTAGGTAGCTCAATCTTCTATGAAAAATTTGGCTATTGAGATGACTTATTTGTGTGATATTAGTTCACTTTTATTATTTAACTAGCTTTTGCCCGCGGCTTCGCACGCTTGTGTTATGTTATTTTTACGTTATAGTCTAATAATAGATCATGCATTTCGTACCAAACAACAAAATCCACTAAATCTTTTCGAAGCTGAGCACAGCAACCTGTATTAGCATAGGTATAGGTATAACGCAAGCATAGCCGTGAATGGAAGCTATTTAAGCCATTACCTAAAACTAAATGTTTTGAGTCTAATATAGATTTATAACAGTAAAAGAAGTTTCAAACAAAAAACTACAATTTTATAAGTACCTCTTCATATTACAACAAAAAGAAATCATGATCACTTCACTCAGGTCTTTAACAGAAGTTTCAGTAAGTTTTGTTTAGGTAGTAGTTACCTAAGCAGGCAGGTACAGTTTAGAAAAATATGGAAGAATCACACACGATGATCTTGTTTTGCTCAGTTTTACATAATTATTATCCGCGCGCTTTTTGTTCCATTTACCACATTTTTTTTACCTTCTTAAGTTTGGTTCCATACGAATTGAGTACCTAACTACCTACACATAGCCAGTGTCAATAATAAGTTTATAAATTGCTGGAGATATGCATTTACCTGTACGACGCGTACATAATTAATTTTCTTAATACTAATTAGAAATTACAAATACTAAACCTAATGTCCACTATTTTCCATGCTGTCTCATTCCCAACATACCTACCTAGTGATGAAAGTGAGGAAGTAGGTTAAATCGTCATTACATAATTATTACTAACACCCAAAGTTACTTACCTACTATAACTATAACCTTCTTGAAGTAACCGAGTAATCAATCATTTTCTGCTCCCGTGGTTTATTTAAAAGCCCACAGATCTTAAATATTTTAACTATTAAAACTTATTTCAACATGCAAGAAGAAGAAGAAGAACAAATCAAAAACGAACGAACGCTACGCGCCATGTTGTTAATTCGAGGATACAATTTATTGCCATAATGAATACCTACATATTAATTATTATATCTAAGTACCTACCCTTTTTAAACATTTTTCATCAAATATTTCGTATCATTGGCTAAATACAAGTAATAGCACCTCCGGCTTACTTTAATGCCAAAATAAAAAAGGTTTAAAATGCGTAGCAATGATAAGGGTATATAACTTAAGTAGCTATAAGTACTACAGGGGGTCTAGCAAAGATACCAACCACTAACGCTAACGCCAAACGCTAACTCCGAAACTGTATTGAAATGACATTCGCTGTGGAAAAGTTAGCGATTTCCGAAATGTCATCCTAGTACATTTTGGAGTTAGCGTTTGGCGTTAGCGTTAGTTATTGGTTTCTTTGCTAGACCTCCAGGTACCTTAAAACTTCCTTGGGGTTGATCAAGAATGTAGGAGTAGCGCGAAAATAATTTTATCTACCTAATTAGAATGGTAACGTGTAGTAAGTTCATGTAAATAATACATTTTACCAGATCGCCAATAAAGAACATTACTCCGGCCAAAACCGTATAAATCGAAAACTTGAATAAAAATGTAAGCTTCAATATTGGCTAAGTATGATAATCGTGTGAAGCCTTATAAATAATTATAAAAAGTCTAAGTACCTACCCTTTTAAACAGTTTTCATAAAATACTTCCTATCATTGGCTAAATACAAATTTTGTCTAATGCTAAAATAAAAAAGGGTTTACAATGCGTAGCAAAAGCAAGGGTCAATGGGCACAGATTACTGAATATGCTACTACTAAAGGTTAAGCTATAGGTACTATAAATACAATTTTAAACACTTATTTCGAATGGTAACGCGTAGTAGATTTTTGAAAACTAATACATAATACCAGATCGCCAAAAAAGAATTTTGCCCTCTCCAGAATCCAATAAATCGAAAACATGAATAATAATTTAGTTGTGTTTCAATATTGGCTAAATATGATATCGCGTGAAGCCTTAAAACTTATAAAAAAAGTCTAAGAAGTTTTTAGTTTTCTAAATTCCTTGTTCTCTTTGTCGTGCTCATATTCAAGAAGGTTCTCATAGCTATCCTCTTTTTTTAGTTTAGACCACAGATTAACGAAAAAACTTATCTATAATGTAAATACATATGATTTTTTTGGGTATAGGTACTTACATAATGAACACATTGTTTTTCTCTAATCTGCATTGCATCGAGCGCAGACGAAGTTATCGCGCGTTGTATTTCGCCGTAGCCCGAAATGTGTGATACACTGCCGGTAATGCAGGCGCACCAATTGTTATTTACTGTTGTAAAACATGCATTAAATTACTTCCTTATTGCTTAGTGCAGTTAGGATTGTTCAGAATGAAATACAAAAATATAGGAGTTCCGTACTCAAAGAGTAAATCCTTATTACTAAACCTCCGCTGTCCGTCTGTCTGTCGGTCTGTCCACCAGGATGTACTCATCAATCGTGATAGTTAGACTGTTGAATTTTTCACAGATGATATATTTCTGTTGCCACTATAATAACCGTGGTCCGTATTCAAAGGGACAGATAAAAAGATAAATAAAAAAATTGGTTTTACTTCATATTGATAAGGAATTATAAATAAAAAATTATTACAATTTATTTTTGTAATCACAAATAATACTCTCACAGTTTGTAAAACATATTTATTCGCCGACATGCAATATAACGCTACTGCTTCCTCCATTTTTTTAGCCCACGTCGGTCGCGCAGCAGGCGAACAAATTGACTGTGTGTCCAGGTTGGCTACAAAAACATCGAGGATAGTCAACAGAGATGTTTTTGCGCGCCAACTCAACCGCGAAGGTTCGGGTGTATATGAAGCCGTGCCATAATAGTAACAGAGTTTTTTTCTTTAATCTGTGCATCCGGATAAACCCGAGATAAAATTACCGTCAGTAGCAGTGTAGCAGAGTAAAATTTTTTTCTTTCATCTATGGTTAGTAGCCAAAATATAACTTACCTTTTGACACTGGCAAAATACCTACACTATGTGTGGAGCCAAAATATAAGACAAAAAACTTACCTTGAGGCCTTGAAGCGGCCATCTTGTTAAAATCCCGTTCCGTTTCATAATGAAATCTTAATCATTTTCACCAAAAAAAATTATCGATATATAAAATTTAATATATCCTATGTTTTGCGCCGGGTTTTTCTAAGCTTATTAGTGAAAACTGCATGAAAATCCGTTCAGTATTTTCGGACTTGTGCCGTAACAAACAAACAAACAAACAAACAAACAAACAAACAAACAAACAAACAAACAAACAAACAAACAGACAAAATGTCTAAAAAGTAGCTTAACGTGATCAGCGAAAAATTTCAAGCCAACCTGTGTCATTTTTTTTCGATATCTTGCATTTACAGATTTTTTTATCTCTACAGTTTTATTATATGTATAGATTACTCAGTCACCCTCACATTGTTTTCGGAAGCTTAGCAAACGTAACACAGGGTAACCTAGTACGGATGCTAAAGTACTTTTAGATTTCTTATGTAAGTATTGTAATTTAATTACCTGGTTAATTAACATACCTACCACATAAGTATACCGGCATAAGATTATAACTCTTATTATTATGGCAAATTACTTATTGGTAGGTCTGTGGAATTTGATCCACAAGTGTTCGGCGCACGTTGAAAGTGTTATAATATAAGTATATCAGAGTCAGTTGTATTTTTTCCTGAAATAATATCGAATTTATAGGCACAGGTACCTAAATGTTATTTCGTAAACGGAAGTATGGTCTGTTTCTTTTTTAATTAGAAGCTTGAGCTTGTTTTGATGGAGGGAAGGGAAACATAATGATTTAAGTATCAATTATAACGCTCGTGCTTTAAATTTCAAAAACATGATGTAATAAATAGTAGTAGAGCAAAGAGGTATATGTAGGTACTACGTAATAGAGCAGCTATGGGAAGCACAAATTGTTTCAATTTTTGGTACATCTAATCTAAAATCCGCTACAGCGCTTTACGAACTCAAATCTTCTAACCAAACGATCCCAACGCAGCGCTAGTGCTTATAGGTTGTGTTGTTTGGTCAGTATTCGTTCAGTCTGCTAATATGGCTGCCGCTGCGCGTTCCTTCGCCATTATAAATCAACTAAATAATATTTTATTTAGGTGTAGTTTGCTCCAAATTCTAAATTTATTGTTTAAAATTGATTCGTCGCGTTTGTTTATTTTTCCTGACTGGCTTTTGTAGTATCTGACAATGCACGATGGCATTTTCGAACCATAATTGTATTGCAATACACGTGTAGTCGCTATGAGTGTGGAGCGTCGTCTGAGCGTGAAGATATGCTGGCTAGCTTGTATGAAGTGGTCGACAGTGTAAAGGCTGGTTTACACTTTGATTAGTGTGAGTGCAGGTGATTAGTGCGAGTGCAGGTGTGTAGTACGAGTAGTGTCCAATTCACTGTGGGTGCAGGTGACTTCTTTATTTCCAAACCCTGGTATGTTCATAGCTTCACTTATACGTACAAGGGCCGTATCTCGGGCTCCCTTAATTTTGTACCTAGGGGCTTTACAGTTGTAAAGGCATTCATGTTTTATATACTCCTGCACAAATTTATAAGTTGTGTCTTCGGTCCACTTTACCATTTTGTACAACAACAAGCGTCTGACGCTACACACTAAACGCTAAACACTCCTGTCCAGACGTGTTTAGTGGCCGGCACGCTGCGAGTGAGGGGGAAGGGAGGGCGCGCGGGACGTGGCTACTCGCAGTCCACTCGCAAAAAAATAGAACATGCTTCTATTCACTTTACTACACAGCCAACTAATCACTTGCACTAATCAGTCGCTGTCCACACCTAGTCACTAAGCACCTGCACTAATCACCTGCACTCACACTAATCAAAGTGTAAACCAGCCTTAAGTTAGAGATGTCTCGTCTAGTGTAACATAGAAGTCTTTGTAGTAGAGACGTTATTTGTCTAGGCCGGCCACCATTAAGGAATGTATGTAATCTTTCTGGCTAAATAAATATTTACTTTACTTTACTTTACTAGGTGGACCAACAACATCGTTGAAATCGCAGAGCCAATGGATGCAGAAGGCCAGCAGCCACACAAAGTGACGCAGTATGTTGAGGCCTATGTTCATAAGTGGACGGCTTCAGGATGTTTGTTGATGATAATGACGATATCTTTGGAATTATATATTCTAATGTTAATGGCATAGCATGCCATTAACATCTGAAATGTTGTACCCTATACTTTAACGGGAGATTTATTTCCAATTTCATTAACAAGTAAATACGAGTAAGTACAATATAATTGTGTACCTACCTACATTTTATGATGAGTCGTATCAGTGCAATGCAAGTTAATTGTGTTCCTTTGACTGTGATTTATTTTGTGACCGTTTTCAAAGAAGGAATAAAAGCCCGATTTTCACAATTTATAAACCACGGTGATTCGTTCCGCGGCTAAAATTGAATTTCTCATTTGACCTAGAGTTTCAGTAATATTTATTGTATAAATACGCTGGAACTACTTATGCAATATTTATAGGGTTTCAAAAATGCTTAAAGGTTAGCATTGGGCAGCTGCATGGTAGGTCATCACATATAATTTCTATTTTTACTCTACAACTTCTGAAAAGTCTCCCGTACAAATAAAACAAGCAGCTTAATAGCTTACAGCCTGTAGGTACCTCTGTTTCTTAGTCATGATCAAGATTTAAGATCTAAAACCGGTTACCGCTTTCTCCCTCTCATCCACCCTCCTTTATTCTTCAGTGTGTTTTGGTTCTCTCTCTATTCTCTTCCTATTCTGCTTTTTACTCCTTCTTTTAACTTTCCTCACGTCTCTCTAACTACCTATCTACCTTCTCTCTCTCATATACTCATTCTAACTCCATGTCTATTGTAGGAACAAATTCTGTCCACTTGAGAAACCACCGAGAGGTTTGCGACTGCAAATCCATCCAGTTGTGAATCCGTACAGTTGCGAATCCGTCTAGTTGCGAATTGTTCTATTAAGAATTTGTTTATACTTGCTCCGGAGTCTTCAGCATCTCAGGAGTTGAATCGCAAGTGTTTTTATTTATACACTCTTTGACTATCTCTACATCTCTCTTTCCGACTCTAAGGCAAAGTCTAGTAGTGGTATAAGCACCTAGTTGACGTTTTTGAGAAGCCTATTGAATAATATTGATGACATCCAGTTGCGAATCCGTGTAGTTGCGAATTGTTCTGTTGAGAATCCGTTGCTCCAGAATCCTCAGCATCTCAGAAGTTGAATTGCGAGTATTTTTAAATAAGATCAAACGGGGCTCTTTACCTATTTGAAATTGTATTTCATCGAATGAGACACCCAAGACCGAAAAAAGGCGCAGATTCCCCATTCCTGAAATTTGTCATATAAAAGGATAAGGATAGGTGTACGTAGTACGTACCAACAATATTTCGTTGCGGTAAAAGGGTTAAAGAAGGGCGTTCTGTGATTTTGGGATTTTGTAAAGAAATAAAGTGGCTCAGGAGATTTCCGTCAAAGGCGGTGTGGCGTGGATATTTTAGCGAGAAACTTACTCATTGGAATAACAATAATAGGCGTGACTACTATTAAAAACGAACAAGTAAATATTGCATTCATAAAGAAAATTAAAAATGAATGAAAGATTTGAAAAACTATGTTATATCAGTAAATAAATCACGGAGTAATAAGCTTTTAAAGTTTCTTTAGGGGGCATCTCCTGTCCCTTTCTCGCGAAACAGAGCGCCTCCACGGTTAATATGAAAAATCCACTTGTGACGTCACATGCCAAAGAGATTGTATGTAAAGCTACCACAGCTTAGTAATGAGGTACTATGAACGACCTTGCTCTGACGTCACTGGATGTTTTTTTTCCCAACGATCACATATCACAAATACTTGTACTGTCGCGGGAATCGAACCCGCCACCTCCGGGTTATGAGCTGACCAAGCTGACCTGCTCAACCACCACACCACGGAGGCTGTCGATCTATCTCTTTCTATTCCGGTTTTTAAAATGCTTGTAACTTTGTAATTTTTTGAAATATTTTATTTTTGTTTTCACAATTGTTTATCTTTTGAGAAATATTAATAATTTATGCAAAAAAAAATCATTTTCATCAAAAAATCATCCTGCCTATTGTATATTGTATTCTTTGTAACCTCATGTAGTGTATATACTACAGTAATTTACCATTAAAAAAATATTAATTAAGGTTAATTGTATTCAACCTTAGTTAGGTATAGTTAGGCAAAAAGAGCATACTACATAACTACAATTGAAAATATACCTAATGTTTTACAGAATAATAGCAAGTTCATTCAAAAAAGTGTAAGGCCAATCTGCTAAGTAATACTACAACTTATTAAACGATCCAGCCTTATTTATGGAACATCAAGAAAGCGACTAATGTAAATTGGTGTCCAATTCATCCTAATTTGTCTAAACCACTTCCTGGTATACTCGCGCATAAAGCCTATCCATAAATTTGGCAGTAAATGCCATAGGGTGCCAAGAAATCTCTGGTTACAAGCGTTACAAGTCGGATGACCTCATGATTCTTACCGGCTTAGTTTATTGAATCCTCGCCCTGAAATTGGAACAAATTCTATTTTTTGCTGTTAGAGGATGTTTAACTACTTATATTTATTTAATTATTTACATATCTTATAGGCATCATCTATGATGTGTGGGTTTTTGTTCCAAATCTCCTGATTTCTCAAATTCCATAGTTGAAGGACATTATTATATAGTACAAGAAACAGGAGCAAGGGCCGTACTGTGAGCTATTTGCGCGATTCAAAACAGAGCATATATTGGGTTGCTTTGTTTTTTATGTATTAAAATTTTGACTAGCGATCCAATATGGGCTCTGTTATGTGTATAAGAGCTCACAGTATGGCCCCACAATGTGTAGCGTAACACTTTCCGAAGCCATAGGTGATATAGGTCACATAATATACTAGATTAATGGTTCTCGAGATATTTGTGCTGACTTCAATAACAATGCTCCTAATTCACGCTGCTCTTACCCACTCATAATTTATGGATTTATCCTACTCAGAAATAGGAATTGATATTATGTACCTATAGCAGGTCGAAAATTGGAATAAAAACGGCAAACCGATTGATGTTATTTTTAACACTTTATTTATCTCGCGGATTAAACTAAGCGCTTCGTTTTCTATATTCGATTAAAGTTACGATTACCTTAGCCAGTGAGTAATACTGATCGGGACGTAAAGGCGGCGAGTAGTTCTTCCCAGTTTCACGAACGAAAACAGAGTTTCGATCAGCTACTCAGTGAGTAAAAATTTAGGGTGATCTGTAGCAACGTCAACTGTTCATTTCGTTCGTTCAATAGTCACTCTGACTGCTGTCAGTGACGCCATTTTGGGTTTGTTTTTTATTTTTTATGACATTATTATGTGCCAGCTATATGCTGCGGTGCGGTAGGTGCCCTTCAAAGAGTATTTATTCCCTACCTAAAAACAGTAAGTAGGCCTTACCTACTATTATTTTGTAAAGGTAAATCCTTATTTACCTTTAGTGCCTACGCTGCGCCTACCGGTTCGTGGTCGCCACTCGAGAACCTTTCTTTCCCATCGGTTGTCAGTTCTGCGAGCGATGTGGCCTACCCATTGCCATTTCAACTTGCTAACTTTAAGGGCTATATCGGTCACCTATAGTTCCGTTTACATTATAAGTCTTAGAAAGTAGGAAGAATAAAGTGACTCCTTTGCTCCTAAATATAAACTAGTTGCCATTTTCTATCTGTTTTGTTTGGAGGGATTGCTAGCACCGGTGGTAGATTAAAGCTCCTTTGTAGCGCATTTATAAAGCTTGCCATATTTAATAACATTACGTAATTCTTTATTTTGTATTTGCTATAATGTGACTTAAATTAATTATTTTTAAGATTTTGACTTCTTGATTTTGATAATAGAGGTCGGTTCGGTTATAGCTTAAAATATAAGTATGTACCTACCTCTAACCTATAAAAGTATCCCATACAATGCATTTATAGTTCCACTTTGAAAATTAGGTATAGAATCACAGAGCAAAAAAAAAAAACGCTTCCCTCTACATAGAGGCGCCTTTTCGACACTTCTCATACAATTCAAGCGTGTCAGGTATTACAATGAAACCTCTATGGTTTACCTGCGCAGATGACATATATAGCAATTGTCTTGTCATTAGTGCCACTGCTGTCAGCAAAACGTGCTGTGGGTTGAGTCGATATATTTTTATCGATAATTTGATATGAGTTAAGTACGTGGTAAGGTACCTCTTACCTGATTGTATCATTAGGTACACTTTAGTACCTACCTATATCTTTTGTGCCTTTTGTGCGTATTTCTATGTGTAATAGTGTTATTTTATTCTATTATACTCTATTCCGGGTCGACAATGGCCAGCCGATAAACATACCGGTATAAATCTAAAATAAATAAAATTGAATGTATTGGTATTGGTAGGTACGTCATGTTCGCGTCACGGATATACAGTCCACCTCACCTATTTTATGGCAAATGTAATGTGTGTAAGTATAGAGGTAGTTTATCGTCAGTTTATGGTTATAAAGATTAAGTTTATAAGCAAATCCGATAGGCGTCCAAAGTGAGGTTTTATGGGGGAGGCAATGTTTAGCAGTAGACGTCTGCCAGCTGATGATGTGTGATAGTATTATTATATCTATAAACTAAAGTTTGAAATAGAAGAAACATAACAAGTTATAAAACGAAATAATATATTAAAACTCCAAATACATAGGTAACACGTTTTGCTGATGATTCATCAGTATTGTTGCGTCATGTTTCTTTTTGATAGAATTCATCTGAAAATACAATTTTCAGATGAATTTTTAGGAAAAATAATAATAATATTGAGTATCATTGAGGTGTTGTAGGTAAACACTTATTTAATAGAAGGAGGTCCTTAGTTTGGCAGTAAATAAAGGTAATTTTTCAGCTCACCATGCGATGTATATTTTAATTTACAGCTGTTTACAAAATAAAAAGCAAGTGAATTTTTTCATTCAATATCGACTAAGACGTAGATTCTTCCGTAGAATCAACGAGATCAGTTGTCTTTAGCAACCAAGAGCAATGGTTTTCTATGAGGCTACCATGGATGAAATAAAAAAAAGAAGGATTGAGTTTTGATTGACATCGAACTGAAGCCCAAAATGGCGGACATATTACATATGTGTGTCAGCTGAAAGTAGGGCGACCGGCTTCCTAAGGGAGCTTCAGTTTCGGATCAGACGGGATTCCCTCCTTCTTTTTTTAATAGCTCCATGGAGGCTACATGAAAACTCTTTCATGGGCGAGCACGCCACATCATTATAATATATGTCCTCATCAAATAATAAATGCGTATAAGAGAAATTATAGTCATCATCATCAGCCCGTAGATGTCCACAGCTGAACATAAGCCTCCCCCAGAAAGCGCCACTTTGAACGGCTGCTCGCCTCCTGCATCCACCGGCTCCCCGCGGTTTTCACCAGGTCATCGGTCCACCTAGTACCTCGTTAAAAATAGGATAGAGTTTCAATGTGGGAATAGCGTCAAAATATAAACGTATATGGTTAGACATTTTCATAAAACATTCAGCTTCAAAATGCTGAGAGCAAACCGTATCATGTTTTTGAGGAAACCAATTGCACTGTCCAGTTGCGAATATCTATTTATCTTTTATATTAGGATCTGTAGGAAACCTAATAAACATAAAAGATATTAAAAGTTTAATTAGTAGAAGTCAATCTAACCACAAAATAAATTGAAAACATTTAAAACTTATTGTAACAAATTTCCGGATGGCATAATAGAAACTATCGATGTGTCGATAATTATAGGTTAACCAACGCATTACATCACTATCGGTACTTCTGCCATAGGGTAAGTTCGCCGGTTTGCGACCACTTCCTATATCCGACCGTTTAATGTACATTTGATGAAAAAATACAAAAAATAAAAAGCTTGCGGTGAACACATCTTATGTCCCAATAGGTTCAGTTTTGTAACAAATATTATACGAGAAATCCCCAATTCTATTTTAAAGCTTTGAAACTTAAAAGCACATACTTTTTAACTGCCAGTTTTCGACCACGTTTATCCACCATCTGGTTTAAAAACTACAGATACCCAAAATCGCTCGTGGTCGAAAACTAATCCAGCTGCAGAAAAATGCTATTCGACCGCAAAAGCAAACTATATCAAAAACATTATAAATACGTATTTATTTACATATAAAAGTACATAAATAGTCGATTACTTTGTAAGTTTAACTAATTAGACCAGACACGATTTAAAAAAAACGATTACTGCTGGTGGTCGCAAAATAGGCGTGACCAACTGATCGAACCATCATTGAATATTTCTCGCCCAGGGTCTAATGTGGGCTGGCTTTATTACAAAAAGGTAGCGTATTTAGCTTGTAAACATAACTATGTTTATAAACTACGTTAGCCAATTTTTTTTTGTTATAGCTGATTTTTTAGCCATATCCTTAAATAATTTTTGGCGGTCTCAGTAAGAAAAAAGATCATGCTTTTTTATATGAGTAAGTGCCTCAAAGCTGGAGAAATCATGAAAATACAAGACAGAGGATCTAAAGAAGCCTTTCTGATCATTGTTTCTATCATTTATTTACCACAAGCAGTCAGGCACCTACGTCTTTCAATTTATAGTGGTAGGAAACTAGCGAAAAAGTGGTCGTAAACATAATTTAGTGATCGAAAACTAGCAAAATAGTTACTATTAGCCTTTGGTTTAGATATTTATAAAAGGGTCGGTTATTATAAAAAATGATTGATAATCTGATAAAAATATAGAGTATAATATTTGAAACGTAGCTTAGTAGCATCAAGTCAAAAAATGATACTGGTACATTTTATTATGCAACCTAAACTTAACAACTCCACTAAGTGGTCGGAAACTAGCGAAATTACCCTATAATATCAAACTGACACAGAAGAGTACCCCGTACCGAAGTTTGGCAGCAATAATATGATTAATTTCGTCTCTATCTATAGGCGAAGCATCATTTGTTTCATAGCTCTGTGTATAGAATTCACCTAAATAAACAAAGAAATGCTAAACCACAAAACATAGGTATAATAGGTACTTCTCGGTGTCGCTCTCTAGAGGAGGCCTATGTTCAGCAGTGA
Organism: Ennomos erosarius; assembly: GCA_963580505.1. NCBI lineage: Eukaryota > Metazoa > Arthropoda > Insecta > Lepidoptera > Geometridae > Ennomos > Ennomos erosarius. The sequence continues at coordinate 3,383,741 of OY756984.1, forward strand.
ATGTTTTCAGGCTGTTGATTATGAATGTACTTAAAAAAGATTTGCGGACATTTCACACAGCGCCCTCTAGCCCAGAACGAAGTAAAGCTTGTGTACTATGAACTGACAAAGGCAAATATTGCTCCAGGCAAAATAATATAACCTCTGTATTTGCCTATATCCTTGTTTTCAAGCGGGTACTGCCCAGCCTCAACATGCAAATAGACAAAGTTAGCTATATAAACTTTAAGGGCAATCTACTCAGGGACCGTCAAGTACGCCCATCTAATTTCCCAAGGCAACTTCTCCAAACTTTGCCAATAGAAAAAGAAGATTGAATATATTTAGGAGTGCAAACAATTCTCTGGAGAAAATTTAACGAAAAAATACTATATTTAAGGCTGATTCAATAGTAAAATAGGTTTCGAAATTAGACTGTCTGATATGCAAATAAAGGTCTGTGGGTGTAATATTCTCAGGTGATTAAATGACACTAAAGAGGCGCCTATGATCACCTGGGTGATCATAGTGAAATAAACCGTCACTAATAAAGCCGTATATCCTAATATGAGTAGTAACTTGATAACTAGTGTAAAGCGCTCGAAGTTTAAGCTGGTTAAATGAATTTCGTTACTGGGACCAACCATTTGTGCCGGAAAATTTTTCTTTCAAACTTCGCGAAACGTATCTTAGTAGCTTTAAGCATAAAATAATACAAACTATGACAAGATAAGGGTTATTTTATTTACACATTTATAGCTTAAAAACCACTTTATACAAAATATCTCAAAATAAAAAAAAAATGACTCAAAATATCTCAATATCTTTATTATTTTTTCAGTAAAAATTATGTGCGGCTTAAATAATAGGGGAAACTAATTATGTCATTAAGGGACTGTACAAAACCTAAGTAGGTATAAGTCGCACTATAAGTAAGTACATATCCAAAAAATGACTAGAAAGTAACATAACCGTAATAAACAATACTATAAGTATACATTAGTAGTACCTACATAAAATAATTACTTACCTACCATTTTACAATATTTGGTATTAGTCGTTTAAGTTCACAAAGAAATAATGTAACTTTCCTCGTTATGCAAGCACAGCTAATTACAGGTAAGCTTTCAATAAGCTTCTTAATATACATCGTCATTATTATTATTATAAATCTTCTTATAAAAATTACCACATCTAATCTAAGCCTCAAAAAAATAATATTCTCTCCCTTTCGCATAATGTGGCATTTGTTATAATATAATACGTTTTGTAAAATTGATAACCCTTTAGATATTATGTATATTTGAACCACATGATTTTTAATTTGATTTATTTTTGTAATTTATTGATTAAGTAATTTGGTTATTTTCCCGTGCATTTAATGTGGTTTTAATTATGGAGTTAGTTCTATAAATTTGATCGAACTGTGCGTCAATTTTCATTTTCAAATATCTAATAATACCTTTGATGTGAGTGTAGGCCTAACAATTTTATAAACTGGCGAGCACTACCCGGTCGATGAGACTAATTCAATCGACCCGGAATCACTGAAATGAACGTTGTGTCATCGGCCCCGGCAAGCACCAATGGCACTTGGTTATCGCCATTATTGGGGCCGATGGGAGCAACTACCAAGTCGACCATATACATTCAATATGTAAAATAGGTTTATAGACGTTCTAACTTACCAATTATTTGAGAAGTTCTCATGTTATGTAATTTACGTTCCTAAATGCCACGACTGCGTTTTGCCCTAGTCCCATCACTTTACGCACAGGGCATTGAAGCAAATGACACTTCGCGTCTAGAGGTGAAGCATTTTTTTTGTTGGCGCGCTGAGCGTGACGTACCACCTTAAGCTATAATATTTGAGGTTTAGAAGACGTTTGGTGTACGGTAAACTTTTAACACATAAGTATTAGTCTATTCAGTCCAAGCCTCAGGTACAAGTGCCTCAAGTGGGCGGCTGGGGTTGCGAAGGTAGATCTTTCTCTTTCCCAGAAGGACTACCCCCCGGATCGCCTTCGCCACTGTTACCACTGTTGATGGCCACAGATGTCAGAGGAACCTGTTAAAGAAATGGAGATAAGTCCAAGTAAAATATTCTTTACCTTTATAACAGTTTTAAGCCACTGATATCTACATATATTCTAAGGCTTCAGGTATTTTTTATTCCAATTTACCTGATCAAGAATAGGAAAAATAAATCGCAATAACTTTTTTTTAATGTGTGGACAATTCACACAGCGCCATCTAGCCCCAAACTAAGCATAGCTTGTACTTTGGGAACCAGATAACTGATACAATACTTAGATACTTTTTGATTGTAAATACATACATAGAATACAATATAACACCCAGACACAGAACAAACATCCATGTTCATCAAATGATTGTTCTGGGTAGGAATCGAACCCACAGCCCTCAGTTACGAAGGCAGGGACCACCACTACCAACTGAGCTATCGGGCCCGTCGTATGTAAATAATATGTAATATATAACTATGTAAATTGTACTATTACTCCTTATTCCTTCTCGTGTAGTTTATTGGTTAGTCTGCTGTCAGAATTCTTAATCCTATTTAATTAAATATTCGTCAAAATCTTTTCATGCTGACTTTACTATTGGACTTTCATAGCTTGTTGTAATTAAAATACGCGTTGAACCATTGTTGTAAAATAACTTCGTTTTAGTAACAGTACTTATTCTATAGTTCTACATGGCGTGTGAAGTAAAAAGTATAGGTAGTGTATTGTGAAGAGGTTTCAATACAATAAAATACTCAACTAATTTAAACCACAACTCATTTTTTCATGTTAATAAACCATGTATAATATAAGTATAATAATAAAAAAGTTCGTTACATTAATCAATTTTGTAATAATGTCTTCCCAAACATTAAATTATATAAGAAGAGAGAAATGTGGTTATAAATCAAGACTGCGGAGTTAATCCAGACAATTTCAATTACCATCCAACGTCTCAAGCTGATTTAGATGTTATGTATCACTTACTAAGTCTTAAAGTTCTTTTGAAAAACTGAGAAGCTTATACCCAAAGAAAAAGCTCCAACAGGAAGTCTGCAAGGAGTAGTGAGAGTGAATAGGTCACTTCTAGGCAAGCGCGTTACATCCTAGACCGCATCATCACTTACCATCAGGTGAGATAGTGGTCAAGTGCAAACGTATCAAGCAAAAAAGTAGTTCACTGTACTATTGTTTCCAAAATTAGTACTACCGGATTATTCCCAATTCTACAGATTTTCATTACAGATTCCCAATTCAACAGATCCCAATTCTACAGGTTTCGAGATTCCTCTTTCTACATATTCTTAATTTTACAGATCCTTAAGTGAACGGATTCCCATTTTTACAGGTTCCTAAATGTACGGATTCCCAATTTTACAGAAACCCAATAGTACGGATATCTATTACAGTTACCCAATTCAAAATGTTTACAACTTAACGTTTACAATAACTAAAATTACAATTTTGACATATGTCATATTTGATAGACATGGGAATCTGTGGAAAAGGGTATCTGTAGAAACGGGAGCCTGTAGGCATGGGAACCTGTAGATATGAGAATCTGTAGAATTGAAAATCCGTAGAATTGGGAATTATCCGTACTACCTAACATAATATTTAATTTGATTAGGTATATACAAGAAACTGATTTAATTTCTGACAATAAAGCGTTGTCATTATAAAAAAGATCGCCAAGATTGCTTTTATTACATCAAAAGCAAGGAGAGACCCAAGTCATTCCCGCTTTAATAAAATCATAGAGCGTTGTTTATTTATTGAAGCATAAACCTCGGGCGCTTGACAATTCACCCGTAGCTGTTAAAATAAATTTCATGATTCAGGTCGGATTCCAAGGAAACTAGGGTAATGGGACGTTAGAAACCGCTTCTATGGGGTCTCACCATGCCTTTAAAAGTCGGGGCTATCCACGCTGGGGGTTATTAACATTGGTAACGATGGCAGTGAATTAAATGCTATAAAGAGTTTTAGAGTCAAGTTTTAATTTCTATGATCTAAACTTAATTCAATTCCTCTTGATTGGTATGAAAGTAATTTCTTTGTAATAAATATTTTTATGTATTAAGACTTCCTTGTCTTTATCATCATCATCACCACCATCATCATCATCATCATCATAACCATCACCATAATCATCAACATCATACCAAACCATACCATGTACCACCATTTTTTGCTTCGGAAAATGGCCCATGCTTTCTTGTGTCCATGATTGATGATGATGATGATGATGATGACGATGGGGATGATGAGAAGTGAAATTAAAATAGGTACCTACCATAGACACAGCAGTACAAATGTGCGCGTCCGACTGCCTCGGAGGAGGTGACAACGAAGCGTCGTATCGCAGGTCCAGCTGCAGCATAAACACAGCTGCAGCTAGAGTTGTCACTGACATTGACAGCTGGGCGCCTGCAACACCTATGCAGGTTGTGCTGCCACACCTGGAAATTGTAAACATGAGAGAGCGAGTGTGGCTAAGTGGTAAAGTGTGATTCAAACTCAATGGCGGCTGTGAACTTGGCGCGAAAAGTTTGTGCATGTAGCAAAAACTTACATGCGCGCGGGCAGAGGTAAGTGGTGAACGCAGCGTGCAGGGGCTTGCAGCGCACTTCACAACCGCCAATATGTTTGATCACACTCTAAACCCGGTGTGGCTTTAAAATTAAAAGCACCTAAAACACCTGGAACTGCACTTATGACTTATTAAAATATTATAATTTGCAAGTGCTTGAATATTAGTGGTAGGTGTGTGGTGGCCAAAACGCTGCACTATCTGAAATATGAAGCTCACCCAATATTCAGCAGAGATCTTATACAAAAAGCCAGCATGGCTACATGTGCTCCAATAGCAGCTGTCCACAGCAGGGTGAGTGGAACAGCGGCACAAGGCGAAGGTCCGAGGGCTCTCCACGGCACCCCCCAGTTGGTCGGGCCTCTGGACCGGGCAGACACCCAGCCTCCGAACCCCCTGCTGTAGTAAACCGATGTTGCTGGAAGCCAATATGGATTTTTTCTTGTTTTTAGATAAAGTATTTGACTGATGGTCTCGTCTGATGGAAAGTGATGACGTAGACGATGGTCCATGCTTGACTAGAAATTTTGTTGAATAACTCTGTTTCATTATTCATCCTACCCACAGAGTTGAACACTTTTTAAAAGTTAAAACGGATCTATTCGCGCAAGCAATTTTATTGAAACATAAGTTTGACTAACTAAGATGTTTCTATCAAGTTAGATTGGCCGTGGTAATGAGACTCACGAACACTAAGTGTTCATTGCAGGGAAATCTCACTGGGCATGTATCTTCATTGTAAATTCGAGGCAACCGTTTTCTACTTCATTGTTGATTGTAACGCCACAGTCTTTACTAGTATAGTATATACCGGTAGGTATAGGTACCTACCTATATACAGTGCAAAGCGTTTTGGATTGAATTTGAATCGAATCGTAAAGTAATTATAAACTACTGCCACTACCTGGGTCCAATGAAGTTTAAAACCAACGAGCGTGACTTGTTAATATACAGAAGGCCCATAATATGCAGTATTCAAAAGTGCATTAAGTACAACTTTTTCAGATGGTCATTTGGTTATGGGGTAGGCGTGATAGATAGATGGCGACCTTATTAAAAGAGATCAGCAACATTTGGTCGAAGAGGATACAACGAAGTGGTAAAGTAGCGTGACTCCTTATAGACACCTGGGAAAATCACAGGCAAAGTTCCCAACCTCAATCATTAACTTCCGCACTCCACAGCTGTTAAACAAGAAATTTTCGATTTAATAGTATCCATTTCTAAGGGTTGCCATTACGGGACGGAGTCGGAGACGTAAATCGCGTATAATAAATAACATCTGGAGCGTATTCGCTGAGTGAAGAGGGCAGTTTGTTTATTTATTACTTGAATTCATTTGCACAGCTTTCATTTGGAACTGAAATTATTTCAAGCTAGAGCGTATTTGTCAAACGGAAAGTGGATCGCACAATTATAAGGCTTCTTAATTAAGACCTATGTTTAATGCTTGATGCGCCAAACAATCTAACGCGTGGCATACAGAATACAATTTTTTGATTCCATGTTAATTCCATGTCGTGGCGCGTTAAAGCCCGCGTTTACGTTTGGAGCATGTTACACGTCACGCGTTATTGGCAAGGAATCTCATGTGTCATAGCGAATATCCTCCCACGGGAGGCGATGGATGCAGGCAGGAGGCAAGCAGCTGCTCAAGTAGCGCTCTGTTGGGGAGGTTTATGTTCAGCAGTAGACATTTTTAGGCTGTTGATCATGACTAAAACAAACAATGATCTCGTCTTCAGCATCCATCGGCTGCCCAAGGCTTTAAGCAGATCGACGATCTAGTTAGTGAGCCTATACGCTACATCTTCCGGTTCGTGGTCAGCCTTCGAAAAACTTTTTTCTCCATCGATTGTCACCTGCGATGTGGCGATTGAGGCTTTGAAGGATGGCAAAGCCATATACCTACCAATGCCGAACAGAAATAAAGCATAAGCTACAAAATAATAGAACTACATACTTAGGATGTAGGACGATGTTAGGCGTAAGGGTAAAATCATTCATCGACAGAGCTCAAATGGTTGTGGTACCTACCTGAAGCGCAAAAGCTTAAAAGCTAAGAGATGGCTCTGAGCTCCATCGATCGGTTCCTTCCTATAACTGCAGATATATTCCTCGAAAGCAAACACTGCGGTTTCATGAACGTTTCCGATCTGCGGGGATTATTTCCGTCACTTCGCACGCCGAATGAGGATTGCGCTAGAATAACATTATACTTTGGTGGCAAATTGTAGGCATGGGACTCACTAATGACATACTATATGGTCAATTAATTGATGCAATTACAATAACTGACAACCGATGGGGAAGAAAGGTTAGCGAGTGGTGACCACTGGATGACGCAGTACGCCGGGCCCCACTAGGTGGACTGACGATGGTCAGAACTGCAAGAAGCTGATGGATGGATGATGATGATGATGATAATGATGATGATAAAGTACAGTCTCAGCAAACTTTATTTAACTCAAGTTATTCGAAAAACAGATTTTCAACTAGTTAATGAGAATAATTATGTCTAATCTATCTCTTCGATAAATATTACAATAGAATAAAAAACAAAAGTAAGTCGCCGTAGACAAAATTGGCAAGAATGACATCATATAATCATCATCAATATTATCAGAATTAAAAGTTCCACACCACTCTCTTGTTTACATAAAAATGTTTTTTACGACTAAAAAATTAGGATTTTCTTAAAAAAATTGTTGAAGTATAAATTCACAATTTAGTTGATGCAAGAAGTTGGTTACATAAGTAAGCCAGTCAGAACTACGCTCAATGGAGGAGGCAGCAGTAGACGTAAACGCCGTAGTAATGAATAAAAAAACCATTAACTATTTTCAGGATGACTTACTTGCAGCTATTACTGTAATGGCGCCAGCTGGCACTCCTAGTCCCAGCGCTGGTTTTTGTCTCTCCTCCAACCATCCTACTGCTCCTACCACCATTCCTCCAATACCACAGACAATCTAAAACAAACAGTCATATAAAAATCATGCCTAAATAGCACTGTAACCAGCAGTCTACATGTGTTCTCACATAAATGACTGCCTAATTAGCTAAGAGCGTACCAAGAGTGCTGCTCCCCTATTAGCATGCAAATGAAGCCCTTACGTATGCATGTATACTAGACTTTATCAGTACCATGGGTGCGATAAAGTGTTGGTATATTATGTAGGTCTAGGTATAGTTAGGTCGGGACATGACACAAGGATCCATTATGGGTGTGTAATCAACATTTCAGAGATTATTTTCGTGTAATTTTTGATGCTGCGAGACTCATTCTCTGACTGATGTCCCATCATGAATTTTACTGAATTTCACTTTTAAAGTTAATTTTTTTAAAGGTATGTCGATCAGACACTCGGATACGTACATTTTATACGTATTTTCTTTTTGTCTATATTACTACCAAACCATGGCTGGCGATAAAAACGAAAAACGGCCTGTGGGTGTGCAAATAATTACAGTTGAACAAATAATTGAGAAAATATCTATTAAGATCCATTACAGAGCGCCCTCAAAAAAATATTGAACAATACCCACCTACTCTTTCCAGGGAGAATTTCGACCACCAGATTAAATAAGGATGATAAAAATAACTGAACAGGGGTAATACCTACGCCGGCAGTAACGCAAAATCATGAGAAATTAAGACTTCAACCTATAACAATAAAACAGATTTAGGAAACCGCGGCCAACAAATGCTGACAGTTTCACAGCCATGTCCCTACATCCCTGATTTCAGTTCACTAGTGCTGTTAGTACCTACTCTTTACGGCGTAAACACTGCGCATTTAAATAGTAATGATCGTCAAAACGAAATAAAAGGATGGCAGCGACGTTTTTACGTTAGAATGGTAATAAACATTGGATCGTTTAGCAGATAGTGATCGTAAAGTGATCTGGGGTGTAAATAACCCATATCTTTTACCTAGCGTCACCGCCCGCAGTGCCCGAAGCAGCTGCAGTGTCATTTGAAACTGTAAAATGTAAAGGGTCACATGACACTACACTGTGTACGTCATTTTGATATCAGCACAGTGCAGCAATAAGATTACTTGATTTACAAAATATCATTCGCCCAGCAATTCACTAGCTACAATGCCGCTGAAGTCTTAGGTACCAGTCAAAAGATTATTTCCGAAGTCGAAGTTAAAGTTTATCAAGGTCTAACATTTAATAAGACTACAAAATGCAAACTGTAAACATTTTGTGTATTCAGAAAGGCAAGTTTACTTATTCATAATTTGGGGAACATAACGTAATCCATCAAGTATCCACGACGCGGGAGAACAAATTCGAAACTGGCTAATTTCTCAACGTCAATGTGACTTCAGTGCGAACTGTTTGAAAGCTTGTTGATGTATAAGAACTTTCCTTGCAGTATTTCTATATAGCCACAGTCACCAGCACGTGTGATATTGATAGCTATTTAGAATGATGTAAAAGCCTGTTGACTTTCAACGGGGAAATTATTTGTATGTTTTCGGACACAAACTAAGTATAGGGATACAAGTTTTTCGGAGAACGGAATGAGCGTGGTCTCCAAATGGAAATACATTACTCTTTGATGAGTACATAGGTACATTTCCTAGTGTACCTACTGCAATGAAACTAAACAAAGAGTCGCCAAAAAAAGTTATGAGTTTGGTTTAGAATTTCGACTGCACTAAACTAACAAAATCATTGGTAGTTTAGTGCACAGTTACTCAAATTATGAGTGTCGGTACGTCATCGTCACTGTAAGCGACGCACCATGAATGCATCCTCCTTGTCGCAGCGGCAGTATATGCCCTTCTTATTGAATATGGCATGTGTCAATTATGGAAGAAAATTAGATTTTGTTTATGGTCAGAATTTTTTTTTACCACGATTTTTTCACATGAATGTTTTTTGAGCAAATACAGGTTTTTGAAAGAGTCTCAAGCGTTGTTATTTATTGAAATGAAATGAAATGAAATGAAATGTTTTATTATGTATAACAAACTTTTACACAATTATTTATAGTAATAAAACTAAGATAGTTGTAATAAATCCTTGAAGGGTTGTTGGCACCCAAACTAGGATAAAACCTGTGGCATGGCATGCCAACGCCCTCCTCCCAAGACAGGTAATTTAATTAGTAAAAAGAACAGGTTGTTAGCTGTGTATCGGACAAGTAAAAATAAAATAAAATCATAAATGTAGGTAGGTAATAACAACAAAAAAAAATCGTCACACAAAAAGTAACTTACGATAGATTAGGCATAGGAAAAAAAAGGATTAATTAATAGGCTCATTAATAGTAATTAATAGGCTGATTTTGCGCAAGCTTTAGGTGGGTATGTACTTATTGTATTTTAGTGATAGGTGTACGTTGTTGTTAGGGGGGAAAATTATTAACGCACGAAAGGGAAATGATCTTAGTGAATGTTTAGTGGGAAGAAACATTGACCTTGATGTAAATTAATTAGAGCATAAGTGCAAAATACGTAGAAAGAAACTATGTATGCGTGAGTAGTAAGGTACTCGTACGTGTAAGAGTAATTATTTTTCGTGTATACGAGTATTGTAAGTGTAGTTATTCTAATCAAAACCTGTTGAAATTATAGGTTGTTAATAATATATCAACTAAACTTGGTTTATTTGATTACAATCAAAAGATTTTCAGTTTGAGGGTAGTCTAATCCAAGTAAGAATGTCTCGATTGTTTTCTTACAGCAAAACTTATGCTTCGAGTAAATGTCACAATTTTTATTGAGTTTGTCATAAAGGAAAGGGCCGAGAAAAGTAATTTGACGACCAGCAAAGGCGGTAGAACATTTCTTGCGTTTCGTAACACAAGTAGTTCTTCGTTTATCAGTTACAATAGACGGGTCGTATACCGTCATTGAGTGCTGGAAAAGAACGATGCGACTAATAAAGAGTTGGCGAACTGTAAGTAACTTACAGTATTCAAAGAGTCTCCTAGTGGGGTGTCTAAAATGAAAGTTATGCATTACTTTTAAGATTGACCTTTGAGCCCTTTCTACTTTAATGACCGTAGATTTACAAGTTCCACCCCAAGCAGGGATACAATATCCAATAATCGATTGACAAAGCGCATAGTATATCGTTCTTAGTAACTCAGGTGAAGCGATGTTTCTTAATCTTTTAAAAATCCAAGTGAGTTTACGGAGACGCGATGACAGTGCTTCTGCTTGTGTGGTCCAAGTTAAGCGATTATCGAGGGTAACTCCTAAGTACTTTAATGTTACAACTTTTTCGAGTGAATCGCATGAACACAAAGTTTTATCAGTTCCAGAGCAGCATGTGTGAAATTTGATGTTATAGGATGGGGGGGGGTTGAGAAACGTTTGTGATGGAGAAGGTCAGAAACTTAGATTTTGTAATATTTAGTGTAAGTTTGTTCTGTCGTAGCCAGGTCGAAATAAGCTGCAGTCCCCTTTCAGCCTTAGTTTGAACGTCAGTCCACGAGTCTCCATGATAAACAAGGGCTGTATCATCGTATCATTTATTAATGGCTGCATCCGCAACAATCTGATGAGGAGCGTGCGCTGCTAACGTTGGGCGAACGCAGGAACGTTGTAAGTTCTGCGTCACCCCCCTCTGAATATCACACAGGTACGTCTTCTTTCACACTCGGTAGTAATGAGTCCTCTGATCTGTCTGACCAAACATGCACACAAAACCTCGAAAAACTGGTACGAAAGTCTTTCGCGCTCGATGCAATTGGCATCACTGCAAACCTGCGAAATAATATTAATGAGTCTAAAGCAATCGACCATTTAAATGCAACCGCCCGGATCGTAGGCGGTCAGTGGGAAGTCGGGTTGCCATGGAAAACTACCAACAAGATGCCAGATTCATTTCCACAAGCCTATAGACGCCTACGAGTCATGGAACGAAAGTCACAACAAGACGCCGGCTTTTCTTCACGATATAAAGAAAGAGTTGATCATCTTTTACAGAATAACTACGCTCGACGCCTGGACCACGATGAACCTTCACCACGCGTATGGTATCTACCGCATTTCGGAGTGGATAATCCTAATAAAAAGAAGTTGAGACTGGTTTTTGACGCTGCGGCTACTTCAGGAGAGGTATGCCTGAACGACTACTTGCTTCAAGGCCCAGATCTATTGAAATCACTTCTAGGTATCATGCTGCGCTTTCGCGAGAACACTATCGGGGTCTCAGGAGATATAAAAGATATGTTTTTACGAATAAAACGTAGAGCTTGCTGATCTTCGGCTCTAATTTTTATTCGTAAAAACATATCTTCGTCAAACTAGTGGTGGTCCGACGATCTAGTGAATATCGCGTGAAACCGATTGATTTAAAAGGCAAGCGTTAAGTGCCCAGTCAAATAGGCGCTCTGTAGGGAAGGCCTATGTTCAGCAGTGGACGTATTTAGGCTTTTGATGATCATCATTTTATAATTTACACTGTTTTAGATTACCTGCAGAACTCTGACTCGTAACGCTATAGCGAAAGGGTATATCTTGAGCCCCGCTCCATAGGGCTCCGCATCGTCTCCCTTCGAGGTGCCGCTGACTGCACTGCATACTGACTCCTTCCGCGACCACATCGCCGACTTTGCGTGAAGAACTGCCCAAAAAATGTATGTTATATTAACATTTATGTTAGCAAGTAATCTCTTATTCATCTAAGGATTGATTTCTTCAATAGGTAGATATTGTAATAAATCTTAAAAATCATATAGCTAAAGATAGATTTCAGCATACAATAATTTATAATGTAATGGGACGTTGGGATCTTGAGATTAGGACCAGCTCAGGTTATTCGTAATGTTGTACCTATGAAATGAATATACTTAGGATATTCTGAAATTCAATTTTTCAGGTACCTGAACTGAGGGATCCAGTATAAGCCATGGCCGAATAGCTATACTTAGCTTTATTAAATATCGTTTTATACGTTTTTGGATATCTCAACCTAATTTTGAATTTTTTTTTTAAATCTTTCTTTTTTGTCTAAAGGATCTAAGGATCAGACCAGATGCACATGCATGGTAATCAGCAAGTGAACGTCATGAAAATAGTTATTAATAGGAGAATGGTAAGATGCAGACGAAAGAAAGTTTTTAGAATAAGCTTAGTTATTGTTCAAAAGTTAGACCCTTGATAAACGTTTTCACTCAAAACTATATTGATAACCCAGACAAACCAAGCCAAGAAACTGAACCCGTTTGAGACGAAATCTTACACGCAGATTGCTCTTACGAGACCAACACAGTTATTTCTCATCCCAAAAAATTAAGAATTTTAGTGTGCAAAAGAAAAAGTAGTGAATGAAACCGTGGGACGCCTCAATAGTTTAGTATTATGCAAAACATTAAGTATGCTGAAACCCTCAAAGCGCGAGCGCGATGTACTATGGACATAGTCATCTACGTGATAGAATAAATTATTTAGATTTTGTTGTGTTAATTTCAAACAGGTTGACATACTGCTTGAAATAGCATAGTGTACTAACCAATATTACTTTTCTCTATGATACTAACCCTCGGTTTTTCGTACGTTTGCAAAAGTTACCCCACAGATTAGAGGAAAAAAATCTACAATTACCCTCATGTTAACTTAAAAATACGGAACGCTCATATGTTGGTTCATCATCGGCTGTCTTCTACCAATGAGCGCTCAGTATTTTTACGTTGACATGACTTTAATTCAAATGTGTACGAGGAACCGGGGGTAATCTTATATTTGTATGGTGTATTCAACCTTCTGCGTGCTAAAACTCAACCCTCGTCAGACGTAGGTAATCTTCTAAGCCCGCGTTTTCAACCGCGAGCTTTGCAGCCGGCAGAAGCTCTGACAACTGAAAATATATGTTGCATTTCCTATTTAATTTATCTCTGTACTACGCTAGACATAAATAACTATCATAAGTATTTTTATTTTCTTTTTTTGATCCACGGCTTGTGGCGGTGCACTTTTTGTAATATAAATATAAAAGAAATTTCCATTTGAGCACTCACAATTTAATAACATAAAGGTGGACCCATTATGATTCCAACGTGATTTTTTTTTCTCATTAGAACCATTTTCAACAGAGATTCTACTGAGAATTTTTGTTCTGTAGGTAGGTACCTATAAATTTTTTTTTCTCATCGGTAGGCGTATAAGTTATACTATTCGGATCAAATAACTATGTTTTTTGAATAAGTAGCTCCTTCAGAGTAAGAATCAACGAAACCAATATGCAACGAATGATTCAATAATGAAAGGTTCTTGCCAATTTGAAGGGCTCCATTAAGTGTTTAGGAACGGGAATTTGAAAATGAAGGAATTTCAATATGTTTTAAGGAAACAGGGTAGACTTAGATACAAATGTTTTTATTATATTTCAGCAAAACCTTGAAAAGGTTTTAACGAAAGTGGTTCAAACGAAAGTGTCTGTTTACTGGAGTGCTGTATTTTTTGGAGGTCTATCAGTAATTTCACGTCTTCAAAATGAATTTAACTTTAATTATGTTAGCTACCTACTTGAATAGCTTTCAAGGAAAGTCAAATTAAATTTTAATTAGAGCGTGCTTTCTCTGAAAAAATATGAGCCACTCCGTACATCGTTAAATTTTACAAGAAGGAACGTTCATTGTTATGCCAGCTAACAACCTTTCTCGTGTTTCTTTCAGCCTTGAAAAGACATAGCTATGGTGTTTATTAATAAAATTTATGAACTGCTTTTGTCTCTTAAAAACCTCCTACAGTAGCTATCTAAGTATACAAGGTGGCTTAGTATATTGTAATAGATACCTACTTAGTAACTATAACTCCTGTAGATTTCTATTTCAATTGCTGCATTAGACCTGTGTTATTTGTGTTTCTGTTTTTATGTTAAAGAGTGCAAATAATTATTCGGCGATGCCCATCGTGTTTTTTTCTGGTGCAGGGTGCAGGGAAGTATACATAGGTAAGTATCATACTACTAACGCCCGCGATGGTGGATATCAAGGACTAAACAATAGCATGCTTTCTTGCTCGCTTTAAGTCCTTTTTTATTCTAATATTATCAAAATTTGCCGTTATTCAGGAAAGCCTTGCCTTCATAGTTCTGTGGGGTATGATGCGAACATTTCAAGCAAATTTTACTTAGGTAACCGTACGACTTCGGTACTGTATGAGGTTAATTGTAATGAGATTGAAAAAAGAGATGTTTGCATTTGTACTTGGTGCGTGTACAAGCTAATACGAGAGGCCTTTTAAATTACGACCATTTCATTACCCTTAAAACCAGTAGGTAATCTTCTCTAATCCCTGTTTTGGTTACCTATTAAGTAAGCTGCATATTTAAAGGGCCGGGACCAACCAAGGCCGTTCATGAAAAAGTCAGACAGAAGCCACAAGTGGGCAGCTAATAAACAATCGTGTGGGTTCGATCAATCAATCTGTCTATTTTTCTTTCATCGCCGGATCGTTGCATTAATCATGTACCGTTCAGAATAATATATTATTATACAAGTTTGATGTAAATAATCCAAACAAATGAGGTGCTTAAACCCATTACTGGAAATAGACGTCGTTATCTCTCAATTTTTTGCTCTACTACTCTACTGTATGAACTTGTAACAAAGACTGTTTTTTATGTTGTTATGTGACAAATAAGATGAAGCCCAGCCTGATGAAAAGCGGTAACCGCAGTCTATGGACGTTAGGAGGAGGACGCGCATCGACACTAGGAGCTTTGTCGATGCGCTAGTAAAGCTTTTTCTTGATAGGTTCTCTGTTTTATATTTTTCTGGTCTGAGATCATCACAAGTCTATTTAAGTATCATGGTTTTGTTTACTAAAGATAAACTATGTATAACCTTTGTATAACTTTATTTAACATCAACTGACACCAGTGGGCGCTCTATGTGATCATTTCTTCACCTATAAAATCTTAAATAATCCATAGCTAGTCCATATTCTGAATTTCTGACCCAGTGTAAAATTTTTGAAATTGAGCAAGTTACAGCTTCAGCGAATCATAACAACTTTAGACTTTCCTAAAATCTTTTCCACTTTTTGCAAAGGTTTTACTTACGAGAAGAGCGACCAGTTTAAGTTATCATCATCATCATCACCAACAGCCTGAAGACGTCCACTGCTGGACATAGCCCATATATAGGCCTCCCACAGAGAGCACCACTTCGAGCGGCTGCTCGCTTACTGCATCCATTGGATTTCCGCGGCTTTCACCAGATCCTCGCTCTACTTAGTAGGGGGCCGGCCTACGCTGCGTCTTCCGGTTCATGTTCGCCACTCAAGAACCTTTTTTTATTGAGTTTAAGTTATAGAATAATTAAATTACAAAAGCTGAAATGAATTGTTCGTAATGCAAGAGTTTTACGGCAGCGGACGGTCGTTTAAATGTTACAACAACAGTGTTTGTTGGAGGGCGACCAAAGGAAAGAGACGTCGAATCGAAACGGCTTGAAATAGAGTACTAAAGCGTGTAATACCTAGTGATTGCTTTTACCAATGAAAATGTAGGTCATAAGCAGACAAGAAAAATAAAATATGCGCATAATGCTGTCGGGTGTTATAAAAACGTGTATGTATACCTAGGTACCTATTTGTATGTGATGTGAGTCCTTGTTTTTGAGTATTGTCCTTATCATTATTTATTCAGGGCTACAAACAATCGCATACATTTTCAAATATTTTACTACTTTTCAGTATTCAGTATTCATTTATTTACTTACGAAAGTAGGTGATATACAAGGTGACCTACGACGACCTACCTTTCTTCTACGATTTTACTAAATTAATAGTTTTTCATCCATGAAATGCCATGTAAAGTTTACGTTTGAAAATAGCCTTAGCGCAGCTGGGGGTCTAGCAAAGATAACAATCACTAACACTAACGCCTCACGCTAACTCCAAAATGTATTGAAATGACATTTGCTGCGGAAAAGTTAGCGATTTCCAAACTGCCATTTCAGTACATTTTGGAGTTAGCGTTAGGCGATAGCGTTAGTGATTGGTATCTGGGTTTGCTAGACCCCCTGGGTGGTTGAACTTCGTCCATGACCGAGTGCATATAAATGAGTTTAACGACCTGTGGTTAGAAATGAATTTATAGTATCTTGTTAACTCTCGTAGCGTCCGCACGTGCTATTTTGCGAGTGGATTTATTTTTTACCATGGATGTTTGGAAACACCCAGTTTCAAGTAAGGCTCTCACAACTTGTAAGGTATCATGGTCCCAGTCCCCCCATTTCGGGATAACATACCAATTCAAGGTCACCTTGTATACGTATTACAAAATAATTAGTTCAATGATCTACTAAACAAATTGGATATTCTCTTCTATCTAAAGCTCCATTTGGAACTGTGCATTGCAAACTTTGTAATCTTGGAAATTACTTCTTAAGATCTCTCTAGAAAAAACACTAGTAGTATATTGTAGAGCCAGTCTTCAGAACCGGAGTTCTAATCTCTTTACCTTGGTGGCCGGTCCTCGGGGCATCATTACGTAGCTCCTAGGTTTTTAGTATGCACCTACTTTATATTGGACACGGGAGATTATCTTTTTATTTGTTATAGGTACCTACCTATTTTAATATGGTTATATTAGTATTGGTATTTAGTTTGGTAAAATAATAATAATAGTAGTAGTAGTAGTAGTAGAAGTAGTAGTATAGTTTGGTTTTTTGTTTGTGTTGTGTTTGTTGTAACAATAAGGTTTTGCAGACTGAAAATTACTTATATTAATTCTAACGAACTCCAGGTTTTCAGGCTAAAGTCAGCGACATAGTTCTAAGAATTAGCAAGTTGCAAATGGCAATGAACAGGCCACATCGCTCGGAACTGACTACCGATGGGCAAGAAAGGTTCTCGAGTGGCGACCACGAACTGGAAGACACATCGTAGCGTAGGTACCTGGTGAAAACCGCAGGAAGTGGTTACAGGAGGCAAGCAGCCGCTCAAAGTGGCGCTTGTAGGGGAGGCCTATGTTCAGCAGCAGACGTCTTCAGGCTGTTGATGATGATGAAACCACAGATTACTAAATAATTTTACTAGGTAGAGTTAAACTACAAAATAGGTAATCGGTTTATCCGGTTGGCGTGCAATCATGCAAATCAAAACAGAAGTTAGATAGAATCAAGCACAAACTTAATCAAAGCGGACTGTACGATATGCTAATTGCTTCCGCATAAACCCTAACAGGACTATTTTAAATAATTTTGAGTTCGGGCTTTAGAATTCATTAAGTAGATTACTGGAGTGTGATCGGTACGGTGATAATGAAGTTTCTAAAGAAAGCTTTGACCAAGCGCTTCTACTGTGAACTGAAACCGTTAATAATATTTAGGTTACCTACAGTTTTCTTAGAAGAAGAAAATTCAAAATAATTAATTAATTGGAATTCTTTCAAAGGTGCATTAACTGCAAAGGGAGAACTAGGTACGTTTCTCAGGTACTCTCTATAACTATTATGTAATTAGAGCTTTTATAACAAGATTAAATATAAATCCAAGTGCAAAAGTGTTTAGAGCTCGTTTAGAGCACAGACTACAGAAAAAAAAATGGACTGCGGTTTTTCTTTTTTTTTTTCCTTTTATTTTGGCTCCACACATAGTGTATTTAGCCAGTGTCAAGTATTGTAATTTTTCAGTGTTATGAATATTTCACGTTAAGTCAAGTCTTAGTCATAGTCATAGTCCAGTCTAAGTTGGGTAGTCATAGTCCAGTCTATGTCATGCTCCAGTAAAGTGGTGGCAACTTTACTAGAAGCTTCTATGGAATTTTGGAAGCAACACGAAAAAACACGTTTCACCACATTATATCACTTGCCCACACTCATGCTTGTAATTCAGCACTTAATGCGTAAAACGCCACCAATTTTAAACATTAACATTGGAAAAAGCACAAGTTTTGAGAAATAATACAATGCAATGACGTGAACTTTTCCGCGTTCCCGCCAAAAAAAACGAGGCGTATTTATTCGTCCGGACTGTGGTTTAAAGTCGATTGTTTTTGCTCAACCACAGATAGTTCTCAACTGGTTGAAATCTATGTTGATAAAACGCATAAATTAGAATAGAAAAAAAAATTGACGGTTTGAAGCCCAGATTAGAGAAACAACAATCGAGTTTAAAGCTACATAGGTTACAAGTTACAACCTTCGTCGTGCAAAAATGTGGACGTTCAAAAAAGATGCCAAAGGAATTCTTTAGATAAGTATAAAAGGGTTGGCAACGCATGCGACAACTTTTCTTTATAGACCACTGCTTTTCATTTTATCTTACGATTAGTGACGATTGTCGGCATAACCTCAAGTACGTTTATTATTATAATATAATATTATACCTAGTATTTTTTCAATTTCAATAAACATTACGCCATCAACACCTACTCTAAAAGTCTTAGATCACCAGTAGTTGCCGGCAGTAAAATTAATAAACGAGAGAAATAAAAATAACATTTCGTCAAGAAATAAAATATGTGGCGAAAATATCATCTTCGATAGCAAAATGATATCACTACGGTTTTGATTTGGAGTTAGAGAAGTCGCTTAGCATTCAAGCTTTCGTAAACCCCATTTTTTTTTCCGTGTGTGGTACTCACTACAGAGCAAAAAGAATCGCTTTGCGAACCGTCATTTTGTTTCAATGCTCTTTGCTGAGTACATTTGACTGCGGTCTTACCTGATGGTAAGTGACGACGCGGTGGGTGATGGAGCATGCAAGGAACTTATACGTATATACTATACCTCGGAGCATGCTTACCTTGTCGATTCATTTAGCCTTAAAACTCCTTAATTATATGTGTCAAGAAGCAATGACGCTGCCAAGGTGCCTTACATAATACCTATTAAGTAGATAAAATAGGTAAGTACCTAACATTTTTATGGAAAATGCTCCTCATCATCATCATCATCAACAGCCTGAAGACGTCCACTGCTGAACATAGGCCTCCCCCCGGGAGCGCCACTCAGAGCGGCTGCTCGCCTCCTGCATCCATCGGCTCCCCGTCGCTTTCACCAGGTCGTCGGTCCACCTAGTGGGGGGCCGGCCTACGCTGCGTCTTCCAGTTCGTGGTCGCCACTCGAGAACCTTTCTCCGGAAACTGAAGCGGAAAATGCTCCTATGCTCTCCTAATTCTGTAATTAATATGTTTTTTTCTGTTGATGATTTATATCTTTTTATTTATATGAATACAATATATATTATAAAATATTTTATACGACTGATAGAGCCCTTAAAGTTAGCAAGTTGAAATGGCAATGGGCTGGCCACATCACTCGCAGAACTGACAACCGATCGGGAAGAAAGGTTCTCGAGTGGCGACCACGAACTGGAAGGCGCAATGTTCGCAGACCCCCCACTAGGGGGACCGACGACCTGGTGAAAACGGGGAGCCGTTGGATGCAGTAGGCGAGCAGCCGCTCAAAGTGGCGCTCTCTAGGGAAGGCCTATGTTCAGCAGTGGACATCTACGGGCTGATGATGACGATGAATACAATATCACTATCATTACACAAAAACCTTGGCTTAGCCAATTTTTAAATACTTATAAGTAATAATTGAAAATGAAAACTGCAGTTGATAAGTTTCTTATTGTTAGCATTCGATCGGCAAGAGCCAAAAAAAAAGATATACAAAAAAATACACGACAAGAAGAAAAATTGAGAGTTGATATCTACATGGTTAATACTGCTAAAATAAGCCGAGTGCTCATAAGCCCATAACTAGAACATAATATAGAGTGAAGGATCGTCACATCAAAATATACAAAGAAGGTTGTATAAAACAAATAGTTCCAACAGGTAAGAGTTGCATCATTATTACATTATATTGTCTAGGCTTAAAAGACAAAAGGCAGAAAATCACTCTTCTCTCTCACTCTCAATCCTAAATGAAGACTCGTTACACAAAGTACACAGCAGTAAGTAGGTACCCACACGTCACTTTAATAGGTACCTATCTAATAAATTAAGGCGTCCCTCGTTGATTACTCCGGTCTAGCCCCCGGCACTAGAGTAAATAGCTCGTACATTTATGAGTACAGGCGTGTGTAGAATACTTAAGCTCATTTAATGCTTTCGCAATTAAGTTTTTCTATGTAAGTACCTACCTACATAGAAAAACATAACCCATATAAGTATAAGCATACCTATGCTTATACTTATATGGGTTATGTTTTTTTTTCGTGTCGCGAATAGAGAATTTGTCCTTAGATTATTAATGCACCGTGCACTAGCGTTAAAGCACCATTATACCAGTAATACCTATTACCGTATTGAAATTCCTTAGTTGGTAGGTAGGTTTCTCGCAACTGTTTGACGGTCGTGTCAACACACTAAAGTAGGTTAGAGTAGATTGTTTGTTTTATAGGTACTCCTTTATAATGCGTTTTTACAAAAATATTAGCTACTATGCAACTTATCTTTTTTGCCGATGAAGAGTCAAGCATTCATGACAGACTAGCATCGCTCCGCGGTTTCAACCTTTTTCCTACAGAAATCTTTCCTATTTTCGGGGTAAAAAGTGTGTCAGGAGTTTTGGCGGGAACGCAGAAGAGTTCACGTCGTTGCATTGTATTATTTTTCAAAACTTTTGCTTTTTCCAGTGTTAATGTTTAAAATTGGTGGCGTTTTACGCATTAAATGCTGAATTACGAGCATGAGTGAGGGCAAGTGATATAATGTGGTGAAACGTGACTTTTCGTGTTGCTTCCAAAACTCCATAGAAGCTTCTAATAAAGTTGCCACCACTTTGCTGGTCATGACTTAGACTGGACTATGACTACCTGACTTAGACTGGACTATGACTATGACTAGGACATGACTTTGCGTGAAATGTTTTATAACACGATGAAAATATAATACTTGACACTGGCTAAATACACTATGTATGGAGACAAAATATAAAAAAATAAAAAATAAAATAAGTGTGTCAGGTAGGTAACAGGTCGACACTTTCTTTAATTGGCCACTTTAATTAATTCACTACTTTCGCTAATTCGACACATTCCTCGATTCGACACTTTATTTACTGGGCACTTTAGAATTTTGATACTTTGGTACAGTTATTGATAAAATGAAGAGACAAGACATGCTTATGGCACAAAATAGTACGTACTACGCACTTATGGTACTATGGTAGTGATAGCCAGGTTTTAATCCACAGTATAAGCTTCCTCCATACCAAATTTCATGCAAATCCATCCAGCTGTTAGAGCGTGAAAGAGTAACAAACATACACACATACAGATTTTCACATTTATAATTTAGTATGGTTAGTGTGATGATGACCAGTTTGTGCTCGAGTCTACTTGCCGTTATAAGCCATATAAGTCGCATTGCCACACCTTCAACAACTTCGTTACTTACTTCAACCTTTTTTCTAGTAATCAATCAGACTCTTAGCTATTACATTGTACTTTTACTTGGCGTAGCGACTGCATTTATTGTGATTACGATAACAAAACCACGATAGCGCTCATGTTGTAAATTAGCCCTTTGGTAGTGGGTCGTATATCTTATCATGTTATGGAAAACATAATATTAACCAAAGGTTATATAATACTGTACATCGTACAATGTATATACCTACATAAACACATTAGATTGAGACGCTCGATCCTTTGGGAAGTCAGTAAAGTATTTATTCAAGGTGTAGGCTCTATAATGTAAGTATGATCTCTATAGTCTATACATACTGAATTAACGTTTATTTGCTCTCCCAACTTCCATTATCTAGTATAATGGAAGTTGGGAGAGCAAATAAACGTTAAATAATTAATTTATTTACTAATATAAATTTATCTTCGTGTAGCGAAGAAATAGTTGTGTTTAGCTATTTAATTTGAAACATAGAAATAATGTATCGCTTACGCATACCTACATCCTATGGTTTGAAAATGGTTTGAAATATAATATAAAACAAGAAGGCACATTGAGTAGGAGGTTAATGTGCACTAAAATTTGACAGCTGCTAAGTTCGCACTTATGCCTTAGTGAATGACGTACCTACTGCAATACATTTATAATTTTTTACGTCCTAGAGAGATAAGTGTCAACTTCTCTTAAGATGCTGTAACTTTCGGTGCAAACGGGTAATAATATTTAAACGAGAAACGCTATTATAAAAACCACGTACTTATAGTAGGCAGGTTCTGAAACTGCACTTATGTTGCTTGTATTTATTATTATTTTGTAATCATGTGGCAAGCTCGCAACGTAACAATATTCACGGTAAGAAAAAAACAGAATAATATCCATTGCATTATTAACAAATAATATGTTATGTTATCACACCAAAATATTATAACAATGTAACACGTACCAGGCATTGAAAAAGCGAAATATCCGGTAACGATTTCACATCACACTTAAATATTTTCACCAACCTTTCAGCATTCACATCTCAGAAACTACAAGTTCGATTGTTCGAAAGTTGCCACGGAAATTCGGGAGATGAAACACGTCCTCGTCACGCAACGTTTGGAGAGCTACTGAAACTGAAGTAGAAGTCTGAATTTCCAGAATCAGCCCCAGCATTCAGTTACAGCTGATAGTAAAGATAAAGCTATATAGAGCTTGAGGCTTAGGTATGGCTTGTTTACGTTTAAGAAAAAATGTTTTCCCAGCGGGAAACTCTTGATTAGTCTATATAAGAGCTATCCTCTCTTATTTATGATTCTATTTATAGTTATAGCCATCGAATGATATTACCTTATTATAACCTAATGCCGTTGTAATATTATCTAGGCTTCTCGATTCAATGGAAGTACCTTTTGTTGTTTGTGATGACAATATTGTTAGATAAGTTTGAAGGTGATAAGTGGGTTTCGTTAGAAGTCTTTGATGTAGATAGATCGCCGATATTTGCAGATTTTCTTTGTTACTACTTACCTTCTACTACTTGTGATAGGTATTAAAGCTGCGAATATTTTTTATGGATGAATGAACGAATGAATGAATGAAAGTATATTTATAAGAATTGATAAGAATATTGTAAATAAAAATGGTATAAGTACATAATGAATAGTGCGATTTAAGTTCAATATTCTACCGTTTCCACATGCAGGTTGTCTAATGTACCTACTTATAAAATTAGATGTCAAATACGTAAATATTATTCTTTGTAGTTGAAGCTTTTGGTCACTGTCTCAGCTGATGGAAACTGATGACGCAGTCTACGATGGTGCATGCTGCCTGTCCTGTCCTGTCCTGCCCTGTCCTGTGTGTGTGTGTGTGCGTGTGTTGCCTTTACCTGTTCACTCTCGACTTTGCTTTTGCTTTGGCTTTACTTTTACTAAGTAAGTTATAAAGAGGGTAGTAGAGGTGATAAGTATATTTTTTGCGTACTTAATTGCAACTACTGAAATCTGAATTTATCTCCCTTTACATTTTATCACATATGGAAAACATTGTTATTCCTTCCATCATTTTATTCATTCACATTCAATCCTTGAACTAGTTCGTGACTTAGCACTCAAAACAGTAAACGGTGTTACGCTTACGATTGTTTGCTCTCTGTGATTCAGAGATTGGTTTGGAAACCTAAAACTGTCTGCGTTTTCGTCATCGTGGATATCATTTTCAACAGAAAATTAGGTATTAGGTATTGATGAATCCTCATTTAAAATATTAAGAAATATCATAATCAGAGGAGTGTTTTAGTTTGAGATTAGTAATACCATTTTAGTTTAGATTTATTTAGTTTTAGTATATTATATATATTTTTTAAGTAAGTTATGTCCAATAAAGTATTTAACCATACAGAAAAATTAAGAGAAGTTTCATATGATTTACTACTTATGTTTTTAAGCGATTATAGAATAACTGTTTGCGTAAGTTGAGATAGGCTGGATGAGAATATTATACAGTAACAGTAAGGTCCAGTGACTGCAAACTGAAAGTACTTAAAATACACTTGGGTGCAAAAAATTCGCACGTATGCAACATTTTGACTTTCGCTGCATTTTTAATTTTGTGATTTTAACGGTACTGCAATATGTTACTACCTTTAAAACAAAATGCACACGTAGGCTTTTGAGTGACACATCGAGTGACCATCAACCTCTATAAACAATACAATAACAACAATACAATAGCATAACCCGAAATCGCTCGTTACAGGTAGAGACGCTCGCACTACTTGTCACAGGTATAAAATGGTGCATTTTAAGGGTAGTGACCTCATTCGCACATCAACCTTTTCTTTGAACAGTCGTCAATTGATAACATCGTAACCCAAAATTAAAAAATGAGTACCACACCAGAAATAGCCGCTCAAGTGGTGGCCCTACTTCAAGCAGGGAAAAACCAAATTGAAGTGGCAAGACAACTGAATCTAAGCCGGTTCTCTGTCCGTCGAGTATGGCAGAGGTTTCAAGAGACTGGCGGCTTCAAACGGCGCCAAGGATCTGGCCGACTCCGTGCCACAACAAGGCCTGACGACCGCTTTATTGTGACGACTGCATTGCGCAATCGGCGTTTGAATGCAGTTCAATTGGGACAGCGTCTCCAAGAAACACGGGAAGTCGATGTCAGCCGATGGACAGTTAGAAGACGACTACGGGAAGGGAATCTGACTGCGCACAGACCAGCAAATGGACCGAAACTGACCCCAGCCCACCGACAAACCCGCCTTCAATTCGCTCGAGAGCATTTGGAATGGACTGAAGACCAATGGAGCGCAGTTCTGTTCTCTGACGAGTGCAGGATGTGCTAACATGGCAACGATGGAAGAGGAAGAGTCTACCGAAGGCCAGGCGAGCGATTTCAACAATGCTGCATCGAAGAACGAGTCTCTTACGGCGGTGGATCATGCATGTTCTGAGCAGGCATATCACTGGAGGCAAAGACTGAACTTATTTTCATCTCCGGAGCGAATCCTGGCCGCCGATCAAGGGGATTCACTTCTCAAAGGTACATTGAGGAAGTACTCCAGGACCACGTTGTACCATTTGCGGGATATATTGGAGAACACTTCATCTTCATGCAAGATAATGCAAGACCGCATACGGCTCGTATTGTGTACCAGTACCTTGAAGAGGTTGCGGTGCCTGTCATGGAGTGGCCAGCTCGCAGCCCGGACCTCAATCCGATTGAACATTTATGGGACGAGCTAAAAAAACGAGTTCGGGCCAGAGACACTGCCCCAACGAGTCTCCAGGAGCTGCAACATGCGATTGAAGAAGAATGGGAGGCCATACCGCAAGATTTTATAAAAACTTTAGTTCAGTCAATGAAAAAACGCATGGAAGCAGTCATTCGGGCTAGGGGAGGGAACACCCCTTATTAATAAAAAAGTTTTTATGCTGATTTTCATGTTTTT
Organism: Ennomos erosarius; assembly: GCA_963580505.1. Taxonomy (NCBI): domain Eukaryota; kingdom Metazoa; phylum Arthropoda; class Insecta; order Lepidoptera; family Geometridae; genus Ennomos; species Ennomos erosarius. The sequence goes on from OY756984.1 coordinate 3,409,628, forward strand.
AATTTAATTTCAACCCCTAACTTTTATGTTATAAATACACAAAAAACAGGTACTTCAGACATTTACCCAAAACTCACTAAGTAGACGTGTATAAAGACAAAAAAGGTACTGCTGGATAGGTTTTGAAATAAACTTTAATATTAGATACCAAAAAAATAAAAACAAACATGTTTTTTTTTTATTATTGAATATTTGATGAAAATTTATACATGTGCGAATTTTTTGCACCCAAGTGTATAAGCATACCTACCTACCTAAAACATGGTAACAATATTTCAATGTTCACAACGCTCATTGAACTTTTTCAATACCTACAGATTTTACCTAAAAGAAAACCTAATACTTGTCCAACGCTAGAGCGAGACAATTTCAATGATCCGTATCTTGTAAATCTTTAATTAAGTTATGAACCAAGTAAACTTATCGTATTCCTGGGATATTTTTCTTTACTTTATAATGAACATCGAAAAATATATTACGCAAGACGTTTCACCGAACAAATATTCCATTGACGATAGCTAAAATAAACGGAATCCAAAACAATAGCAATGCTCCAACTGTTTGTGCCGGTAAAAAATTACAATTTAGCATTTTTCAACCGTTGGCCGTGTCACCTCACAACCCTGATTTAAATCAGGTTTAATTAAAAACCGAAATTACTTCTTGGTTACCCCTTTGGCTGTGGCATTTTTACCACAGTCTACAAACTTATCAAGAAATGCTTTAGGGCCAGTTGAGTGAAGGTGAAGGACTACCTCTGCGGTAGTCCTGTAGGTAGCTATTCACTTTGAAAGTAACCATTAGCTCAGTAAAAAGTGCTACTTAAAATCCTAATACACAACATGGTTTCGATAATTTTTGGCACCACTCAAATTTAACTTTCCAGAGCGTATAATTTACACTAGCTACTAACGGTGAAGAAAACCTTGTGAGGAGAGGTCTATATTATGAATCTCAAAATCAGTACGATCAATTACACTACCTACAATGAAAATTTCATCCATAACTAAGTGTAAGTTTTGCACAGTAACTTGCTGGCCAGTCATTTTCCATTAAACTGTGCCTTTGTTGTCAATTATCTTTGAAATTGCTTCAGCATCATGCATATTCATGAAGGGATTTCAAGCGAATCAAAAATAAAACGCTCGTGGATAGTTAGCATTAGCTTTAACATAAATTATTGTTTTTACGTGCTAATCATTCATACTTTTATATCCTGGTAACATCTTTATGCGTTTATATCATCAGAAGATCAGCATCAAAAATAATTGGACTTATATTCTAAGCTTCTATCTGTGTCAATAGGATAATAGTACGATTTCTGTATTGAATTGGGACCAAAACAAGGCTCCCTAGACATATAACATGACCCTAATTCTATCTGAGATTTGACCTGATTCGCAGATCCATTTGGCCGTGTGGATTTAGATATTTCTTACAGATGTAAAGGCTTTGTTAAAATTACATTTTGTAAAAAAATTTTATATAAAAGGGGCAAGCAAGTCTATAGCCCACCTAATGGCAAGCTCTCGTAGCCTTAAATGGATTTCACAATTTTATGTTGTGTTTAAAATGAGGTTGTGGACACGTACCGACGGTTTTATATTAAGACGTTTTTTCGTGGTTAAAACAATGTACTTACCTAAAAATTATACGGTAAGTATAGTATAATTTTTAGGTATTGTTTTTACCACACAGCTAGAATTCGTTACTATTTTTACTCATTCTTGTCCTGCAAGTGCAGTAGATCAACCTTTGTAAATATAGCGGGGATCCAAATCAACATCCAGTATAGCAGGGAAGGGTGGTACATTTTCCTGCTGTAACACCAGGATAAATCGGGTGAGTACAAGGTTCTTATGATTGACGAAGCCGCATAGGAAGGGTGCGCTTCCAGACCGATGTGTCGGCTAACGGAAGGGTGAAGCATGAAATCAAACGGGTTGGGTGTGGGAGCTTTATGATGAACGATACAATGCAATCATTATTTCCTACTAATATAAGATGCGAAATTCGATAGTCTACGTCTACTTAAATCCTCTGATAATAATGACGCCTTTTAGGTAATTTATGTTTGATTTACTGTTCAAAGCAGTCGTTTTTTTTGTAGCCAGTAGCCACCACCAACCACAAACATAATGGGTAACGTTGGTCCTACTGGTCCTACCAACCCCAACCACCCACCAACGTAAGCTTTACGAATAGGACCACCTTCTTCTTCCCGTTTGAGCCGTAAGAGTCAGCTAAATATCTAGAGAATAGGCAGCATTTTTCTCGGCCACAGTTCCTATAAAAAACTTAGAATCATCCGCTGTTTCCTCGTGGTCCTACTAGTTTGTCCTACCAGTAGGATCACGACGATATACACATTATGTCCTCATGGTCCTTCTGCGATCACGAAGCCGCCTGCCGAATGGTGAAGCTATGATAAGTATCCGGAGTGGCGGGGAAGGTCTGTTCAGTAGTGGATGTTTTCCGGCTGATTCTAGAAAGTACAACAATTTTTTTTATTTTCTTAAATAATACGTTGTTCATGTCGTTGTCGTAAGGTATAAATGCAACCAATACTCCTTATCTCCTACGTACGTAGAGCGACGGACACAGAGCTCGGAAAATAGCTCACAGGTCACAGCCCGAGAGGATTCAGGCTAGGGATGATCATGATATGCCCCAAGGAATTTCTGTTTAAACTGAACTAAATATTTGGCGAAGGACAATTCAATAGCGAATTGCTACGCAATAAAACTTAGTTACGAAATTTAAATCATACGTATCTATAAAAAGAATTATTAGAAAAGTATCAATTTCATGGCGCATTCGTGTTAATTTGGTTATAGCAGTTTGCAGCTGCTACGGCCAAATTAAGACGAATGTTAATCATTCATTGATTGTGAATAATTATATGTCTACTATTTGTGGCTTGGCGAACGACTAGCTCGTCACGTAATTCATTCTCATAAAAAAATTACCCGTTGTGTACTGGAAACTCTTACAAAATTTTCCGGGTTAAAAAGTACCTATCCTAAGTTAATCCCGGACCGGAAGTATAAATGCATGTACAAACTATAATTAAAATCAGTTTCACCGTGTTGGGGTGAAAATCACACAGGAAAAAAACATTGAGTCATTACGTTACACTTTATAATATAAGAAAGTAGGTATATAAGGATAGGCAAGTAAGCGATGACACACAAAAAGAAGCGGCCAAGATCTACAATCATTGTTAACTTCCAGAATCTTTCTGCCCATCTGTACAAGTGCTATTCTCTAGAATTCCTATTGTCGTTATGGTCAGATAATATGGCAAGCAATACTCGCCGCCCTAGGTTTCTTTGATAGGTTTTTATCCCGTGGGACCTTTCGAGCCGGATGGGATTTGCCTCTATTTGTTTTATGAGATAAACGTTTACATAGAACCAGCAAATGGATTTTTTTTTTCAATATGCCGTTTTAGTTTAGTTTTTATTATTGTAGTAGTTAGCTTAAGTAATAAAGGCATTTTTTTATGCGAGTACATTATTATGAATGACGTGACGACCTAGTTGTTTGTTTAACCTTGTCACGGCTGCTCATAATAACAGATTTGAGTATCAATTACGACCCTAAAGTTTCGCGTGACACCTGCACTACTGTTGTTCCAAACTTGAGGTAGGTAGTCCATGAACTCATACTCATGTGAGACTTATTGCTAGTTATAACCCTCGGCTATATTAATGTTTGCATGTGTAGCCGCCCTGGATCAACTCAGAGCTCAAACCGTTTTATGAGTTGTGTAGGCAGGTCTACCTATACGTGTAGGCAAAGAACCAATAGAGAAATTCAGAAGTCCAAATAATAAGAAATAGGTACGAATTTTTCCTACTCACTGTAATCTCCATCAGCGATTACCTACAGGAGTCAGAAGCAATTACTAAATTATGTTATAATAGGCGCTTTGTTTAACTGTAGTCTAATATTAAAAGAAGATATTATGGAGAAAAATATGCTTTATTAGTAAGTAATGTAAGTAGAGTGCGACAAACTCAATGGCGGCTGTGAAGTGCGCTTCAAGGCCCACACCGCTTTTCTCTTCATTTTTTGCTATTGCGCAGCGTGTCACGCCGACATTACAGCCGCTATTAAGTTTGGGGCAGACTCATTTTTTCTCTAATCTGTGGGCAGACTCTACATAGGCGGACGGTGCTAGGGACAACTTCTAGTTAACCTGGGCCCAACCTGGGCTACCTGGAATAACGTGATTTTTTTGTGCGGCAACGGAAAGGAGCTTATAATAATTATCTAAATAAAAGTATTTATGATTCCGAAATAAAACGTAAGAATTAGATGTATTTTTGAGCTAATAAGTAGACACAAACTTTATTACCCTTTTCACCCAATTAGGGCAAAGAGTATATAATTTACTACGTAGGCAATTAGGTATTCAATGTTTAAAAATTTTTTCTTAGTACCTATGCGGTTACTTCATAATAGGAAGCCATATTTCACAAGTCTTTACGTTTAGCGGTTTTGGCCTTTGGGCCTGTCTTGTATCCCCTACTTAGTTTGTGTCTATGTTGATGGTTTGTGCATTGGGCTGTGCATTCTATGTTGATGGGCTGTGCGTTTTTTTTCTTCTTATATATCGGCTCCACACAGTGTATTTAGCCAGTGTCAAGTATTGTAATTTTTCAGTGTTATGAATATTTCACGTCAAGTCAAGTCTACCCTACATCAACATTGTAACAACTAATTTAAGGTAGGTCAGTGGTGGGTATTGGGTTTGAAGTCGGCCAGCCTTAATTATTAGAAGTTTCTATTATATAAGTACTTATCTATAGTTATACCTAAATGTTACCGTTCCTGCTCTCATGTAAAAATAATATTTTGTATTTTCACTTGCAAGTGAATATGATTCTTTAAGTGAAAATAAATATCTTAAACCTAAAAAAAAACCTAATCTAAGTCATAGTCCAGTCTAAGTCATGGTCCAGTAAAGTGGTGGCAACTTTACTAGAAGCTTCTATGGAATTTTGGAAGCAACACGAAAAAACATATTTCACCACATTATATCACTTGCCTACACTCATGCTCGTAATTCAGCACTTAATGTGTAAAACGCCACCAATTTTACATTAACACTAGAAAAATCACAAGTTTTGAGAAATAATACAATGCAACGAAGTGAAATTTTCCGCGTTCCCCCCAAAACTCGGGCTGTGCGTTGTGTGTCAGCTAGTCAGGATATAGCAAAGTTTTCTGTGGTCAGGACAAAGCCTTTTATAATAATAGATTAGAAAATAATAGACAAACCAAAAACTCTATTTTCGATGACATATAACATAACCATAGTGATTACTGATTTACGTCAACGTCATTTTACATATAATGTAAAAATATTTTTATTTGTAATTTTAGCGTTTCGCGATTACCAATATTTAATAGTTATGTTACAAAAAGTAAGTAAGATACATTGTGAGTGAAATGGCACAACCAAACAGACCATTGCCACAGATAGACCCGATCTTACCCGCGTCTGTAGCTGCAACCTCGCAAAGTCATAAGTTGGATCGAAGGCCCCTAGACAAAGAGACAACTGTTTCATTCAGGAAAAAATGCTGCACATTCCTTTACAACCGAGAAAAGAAGACAGTCTGTGGAAGGACGGGAATGAGCTGGTTGTACATAATTATTTACTCAATAATATACGTCTCTTTCTTATTCACATACACGTGTATGTTTCTATACTGTTCCCTCTGGATAGTCAGAGAAACGACAAACTTCGAATCAACAAAACCACAGCTACTAACTTACTCAGAGCACGGTGTTGGACTTTCTGCAACGCCTTTAGCCGAATCTGGCCAACCTTTGATATGGTACCGGAAAGGACATAAGGAAGATTACCAGAACTACATTAACGCACTGAACAATTTACTAGAAAGGAGAAGAAAACGGGATGTTGAAAATCTTGGTCCATGTGGTGAATCACCGTACGGTTACGGTGACAAACCTTGCATAATTATAAGGATTAATAAGCAGTTACATTGGGCAGGTAAGCCTTTAGACCTTAACTCGACGGTAGCGAAAACTGCGCCGTTGGAAGTTCAGGATTGGATGAAGAAAGATAAAAAGTTATGGTTGCATTGTGGAGGGTTCCATTCGTATGATAAAGAGCACATTGGTAGGATATCTTACTATCCCGACCCCCCAGGCTTTGATCCGGGGTTTTTCCCTTCCGAAATAAAAAAGGAGTCTCCGATCATTGCAATGCAAATATCGAATTTTACTTTAGGCGTATCTCTCGTGATAGAATGCAAACTTTGGTACGCTAATGGGCCGTCGTCTATGGAATTTATGCTGTACGTAGTCCCGGAAGACAGAACAGCTTCGAATAGGTCTAATATCTAATATAATGCGCAGCTTGTAATTATTAATAATATTGTACAGTAAAGTATTAAAGAATTTTATAATGACTGATTGATATTTAAATTGGTGAGCATTGTAGTCCCGTTATCAGGATCTGACAGAATTACCTATACAACGTAGGCCGGCCCCACACTAGGTGCACCGCTACCGACGACCAGCTATTCCCAACCTATTGGAAACGTCTCGATTCGAAATCTATACTCTCCGTCTCTTTCATTCTAAATGTAGATGAAGAAGATGGAAAGTGTAGATTTCGAATCGAAAGGTTTCCGATAGGTTTAGAATAGGGGTGCTGATCTGAACTGCGGGGAACCGATGAATGCAGGCAAAGAGAATATAACCACTTCGTTTGAAATGCAAGCAACTGCTGATGATCTTAATAAATGCATCCCAACTTGTATAACAAATGCATCCAAATAAGTAGTAATATCCCAGATAATATAATACCTACAGTACAGATGCCTCAACCCATACAACGGAATAACGCGGGCTATTTTACGAATTATTTTATTTCTGCATAACGCAAGATTATCAAGCGACATTTATTGCGTGTTGGCGAAGTATTGGGCCAAATGAATACACTGGACACTAACTGGTAACGCTCGCGACACGATCACTACGTCTTTTTCAAGTTCGGGCTTTTTTCATCTGTACCGTATGAGACCCCATGGTATTATTATGCAATACTTTTCTAAATGTAAAAATACGGCTCATAATTTCTTACTTATAGCGTGAAGAAAATCACTCCATCCGATCCTTTTCACAGCATGAAACTCTTTCCTGAATAAAACTGGAATGTTTCCATCAACATTATCAGGAAAGCCACGATACCACAACATGCTTTAAGCTATATAAGCAGGTATATATTATTATGGATATACCTAATACACTTTCCACGTGCGGAGGTCATTAAGCCCAAAGCAAACAAGTGTTTTCTTCCTCTTCCTAATCGACTAACGCTACTTCCTTTGTTTATACTTGTTTGTGTTTGTTTGCTTGCGTACTTATATCTTGTCTAAACAGCAGAACCGATCTGGATGAATGTATTATGTACCCGGGTGTTTAAAGTTTTCGAAAGTGCATTTAATGCAGTCACCTACTTAGGTGAATTAAGTTTACGACGCCGTTCACCCAAGAAACGTAAATAGCTCAAGATTACCTATTTCTAACTAAAAGGCCAATCCCAATGATTTTCAGACAACAAACGTGAGCTTACATAGTTGTAGAATATGTTTTTCGTTGGCGTTTAATATGAGGTACCGCACTTATTACACTTGTACAATAAAAAATTATTTTGGTGCACCTATGTAAATAGGTCGAATTATGTATATTGGTAATTGTTTTTTTTTTCTGTAAATAAAATGTTTCGGCTAGAAGCCTAAAACAAACGTAACCTATCAACAACACACGTGGACGCGGAACCATAACATAATGTATATATATGTATGTACCTAGTATATAAGTAAGAACTAACATCGTCGGTTCAATTAATAGCAGTTGAAGTAGAAACACGTTCGCGCACTCCGACACAATCGAGTAACAACGTAGAAATCAATTAGATCTTGGAAACAATGCGCACAGGAATCCGTGCTAGGGGCAGCTGAGAAATTAATTCGTTTTACATGATTAGTTTTTCTTCTTGATGAAATTACAAAGACGTAAATTGATACTTACATGTCAGAACCATTCAAGTGGTGGTAATGGCCTTTTGCTAACCGATCAGTCCCGGAGTAAACAATCAAAAAGTGAACTGGTAATGAGTAGGTAGGTACACAGTATCACAAACTAACTAAGAATTTTGTCGGCATTATCCATACGTAAGAAGTAGGTATATTCCTAGTGGAAACCGCTGGGAGCTGATGAATACAGGAGGCAAGCAGGCGCTCAAAATAGCGGCTTTCTAGGGGAGACCTGTGTTCAGCAGTGACCGTCTTCGGGCTGTTGATGATGCTGATGAGATATATTTATTAGTTATTTCTAAGTACTATCTATTACAACCAAATTTGCACCACACTGGAAATTCTATGTATGTATACTAAGCTCCAAGTAGCGCGATTTCGTAGCGCGTCTATGAAGCGCAGGCGCTAGGCCTACGGCTTTTTAAGAAACTTTTTTATGCAGATCGTATGCACAAAAGCTTTGCAACTTCCTTTTAACGTTTTCCAGTATGCTTTTAAAGTACGAAAATTCCTTTATGATTCAAAACCGCATCTATTTTATGTCAATATTCAGAAGCATTCGTGCGGGTTATATTGCAACACTTAACTATGCCTCAACTAATATAATAAACATCAGAGCCAGCACTGAACCGTCAATTCAGGTCTCCGCGGGGCGCCTTATTACTTGAGTAGGTACAGTCAGCTACAGATATTGTTAACAATTGAATTACCAGTACGAGTCGGACTCGCGTACGAAGTAGGGTTCCGTACCATTATAAAAACGAGCAAAAAATCACGTGTGCTGTATGTGAGCTCCCTTAAATATTATTTTATAGCACCAACAGGAATGCGTCATCTGTGAAAACTTCAGCTGTCTAATTATCACGGTTCCTGAGATACTTACACATACAGCCTGGTGACAGACGGACAGACAGATGGACAGCAGATCCTTAGTCATAGGGTCTTTTTTACCCTTTGGACCCTAATATTAATTATTTGAGCACCTATACATCTGCGTAAGTGTACTCTTAAAAACTTATAAGATTAGTTCGACATAATAATATAGATTGATCTCAAACATGTAGGTATCAAATACTAGCTGCGTCCCGAGGTTATACTTACTTTCAAGTTATGTGCGTAATTTACACTCGCTTTTATAACGGTAATAGAAAAACATTGTGAGGGAACCGACGTGTTCAGAAATAAAAAAATCGAAGACGTGTCATCCACCCGCACTTGGCCAGCGTGGTGGATTACAGCCTACACTCTATGTGGGACAAGGCCTGTGCCCCAGCAGTGGGAACGCATTGGGCAACTATGCGAGGTACTAAGTAGGTTCTTCTAGGTATGAGCACTGTGTGGAGTGTCCTAATAACGTGTAACACCCGTGCCTACAGCATTTCCCTTGGGTTTCTAATATGGAGGAACACTTACATTACGATATTATTTAATCAACGGAGGAGCGGTCTTCTATTACTTCTCACTGTGGCTGTTGTAATGATGTAGATGTATGTAGGTATAATATTGCAACATTGTTTTCCTACTTGTAAAGTAAAAGTACCTATATATATTACACTTTTTCCATCATTGAGAACCTGTTTTCCTCATCGGTTATCAGTTCTACGAGTGAAAAGCACTACTGCGTTCCGGTTTGAAAGGCATTGTAGCTAGTGAAATTACTGGGCAAATGAGACTATGTCTAGCGATATTGTTACTAGACTGTGTGATGTCTCTGGATGACGTGCGCAGTGCAGTGTCACGCGTAACTTTATTAGTTCCGAGTGGCACTATGTGGAGTTATGGGCGGCCATGTCGCCTAACATAACTAACCTAACAAATCATAAATATATAAGGCTGAGTTGCACCATAATCACGGTTAAAGTTACGGTCAAATTTTGACATTAGCCCGCCCTGCGAAGCGTGGAGCGGTTATAGTTAGGGTTAAAGTTAGCGTTAAAGTAAGCTGGTGCAACTCAGCCTAAGTATAGTATAAGTATAGTGCCTACTATTACTATACTATATTATTGTAAAATTTATCATCAATAGAGTATTGTGATGATAAATTTTACAATTGATAGGTAAGTAAGAAGTTCTTTGCAAGATCTTCGTATGCCAATGCGCTACAAAATAATGGTAACATAAAAACTACTTACTTATTGTCATTTCTGGATTATGCTTCTCTTAGAGGGCTGGGATAACTTCTACTAGGCAGAATAAAACAAATAGAGAGGCCTACATCAAGGCAAAAACCGCAAGATAGTGCGTCTTTCTATCCAAGCTTGGTTTCCCACAAGATGTCAATTGGGAATTTTATCAAGGGATCGACACCCATAAAGTCTCCGAGTCGTGGCAAAAAGCAAAAAGGGCAACAAAAGGATTTTCCGCACTGCGAGTCAAGAAATGTTACGTATTTAAAGATCTCAGCCGGAGATTCAGACAGCGCCTTTATCTCTACCTTCCTGGTAACATTATTGTCATCTACGAATTCCTTATTGCCGTAACATAACCAGCGCTTCATTTCAAACTACGGTTAGGTTAATACCTAGGTAAGTCCGTAGATAGGTACTTAAGTATAGAAAAATTCAATCCAACAGCTGAATTTCTGAATTTGATGGTAGTGAAAACCTGGAACTATACAACTTAGAGCAAATGGTCCAAAGATTTGAAGCAATGATAAGAACAAGTTAATATATTCTAGTTATTACTTACAGGTAATATCTAACTGTATAATAGTACTCCTGCCATAGAATAATTTAGTAGGTACTCAGTGAAAGCTAATAAATAATTAATAATTTAGATTATGTATGTGATCGTTGGGCGTTATTTATTTATTTATTTTATTTATTATAATTTTACGCAAATATAGTGATAACTGATTATTATATTTATAAGCTACTTAAGTATGTATTAAGTAAAAGTACAAAAGGTTTAGGTAGACCAATCTGTTTAACTGGAATCTAGATAGTGAATGTTTTGAAATCCTTATTTTAACAACCGTGTTTCGTTCCATCGTTTACTCAACGAGCATAAACATGAACAACGACCATGGGATCAACAGCGAGCGGTCCCCAAACCACCCATAACACCTTATGAACCGATTCCACAATAGCAACGTTCATTAATGAAATAAGTAGCTATTCCTTACTGGCGTCGTGTAAATTGCCCTCTGTGCCCTTTGGCGGTAACAAGCCTGCTAGAACTGGATAAATCCCCAAAGGGCAGTGTATTCGAATCGATTTGCTGGTCATCTGCAAATCTCTATTCCGAAATGAAATAGCCAATCTACCATTTCATTTCCGTAGAATATTACTAATAAAAGTGGTTTTAGATCAGACAGAAAATTATAGCCAGGATAGGTCAAGGCGTGGAATGGAAAAGGCCTGCGAGATCATATTGATCGATGGTATGAAAATGATTATTTATTTCCCCTTTTTCGTTTGTTTTTATTTAGATATTTAGTTTTATTTACTTATACATATACTTATACATATATATACATAGAACAGAATCAGGAATAATCAACAGGAAATCAATAGTTAATTTAGGTACCTACTTACCTAGGAAAAGCATTATTGTAAGAGTCTATCTAACGTTTAAGATAAAAATTAATTGTAAGGTAAGTAGGTACTTATTATACAGGTAGGTACTTATCGTATGTTACAGTTACACATACAAGGCTCAGCTGTACATCACAATGCAAATCCAGCTTTAATTTAGACATTATAACCAACCTATATACCTACCAAATCCTCCCCTTGTTCGGCTTACATCGTTTGACATAAAGATCTTTATTTAGAGAGCGAAATTATCGCGGATGGTGAGCATTGCGAAATATTGTGGTGTGACCGTGTGACCTCATTTCGACGTTGGGAGGGCTTCAGGCGTCAGCCTTCTATGATACTTATCTACGTTTATAGCTTTGTAATAAGACCGTTTAATATAATGTTTCGTCCTTCGAGCATTTTTTCGTCGAACTTTGACTTAGTTGACTATTGGAAGATCGTCCTATCAGTAAATTTTGGGTTGAACGACATTGGTCAAGTTAGATATTCGTCAAATCGGTAATTCGTCAAATTGGATATTGGTCAAATCGGTAGTTCGTCAAATCGTCTTTTTGTCCAATCATGAAATTTGTCAAATACGCCATTGGTCAAGTCCATGTACAGTCAATGAAAATATGCGTTTTGAAATTAGCATAACGTACTTGTAGGAACTTATAAATGTAAAAGCTGCCTGCTGTATCTTCCTATCCACATCAGATGTTTTTTTTTGTAACTTATAGGCATGGCATTTGACCACTGTCACACATAATGGTAAGTGTTGAAGTGGTGCATGCGTGCCTAGAAGATACCTGATGTTCATTCTTGACTTGAAGAAACCCAGGTTATATAGTTAGCTAGAAACAAGGACGACGGCAAAGTATTCAGATCATTATTTTGCTGTTCGCGCTAAAGTTTGATGCGACACGCTTAGAATAGAAGTAGAACTCTTACTACGCTTAGTAATGAGCAGGTTTACTTTAGGCAATATCACAGATTAATGAATTATAATATTGACACTTTATTTCCCTCGTGAACCGACGATCTGGCCACCGCGGTCCGACGGTCTGGAAAACCGCGGGGAGCATCGGCTCGCCGCGGTTTTCACCAGATCGCAGATCGCGAGATGCAGGAGGCGTGCAGACGCTCAGGGTGACGCTTTATGGGGGAGGCCTATGTTCAGCAGTGGACGTCTTTGGGCCGTTAATTTTCCTCATCGCCAAGAGATGGCGCTCGCGTAACTTATGGCGTTTAATTTTTAAACTTATCATGGCAGCAGTGAAAAAATTCGTTCAGCCATGGTTCAGCCAACGTAAATAGGTTAAATAATACAAACCCACTTTGTGATAGCTAGAGTATTTTGAAATATTTACGTACATTTATTTAGCACTAAAATTTGATAGCTCCTAAGTTCGCACTTACCCCTCTAGAACGTAAGTGTGGACTTAGGAGCTGTCAATCTTCAAGATACCAATATATGTATAGGAAAACTAGCTAAAAATATTGAAAGTAAGATAAGATGCGTTAAAGTGTATAAAACAGTTGTGTGAAGAGCAGCTATTTCTATTGCTGTCTCACTCCCACTGAACTTGGAAGTGGAAGTGGGAAAATCACATTTCTTTTCCTTTGCCAGAATTATTTTTTCAATGGCACGAGTTATGTAAAAACTTGAATTGTTTTTCATGTCTGCTCGGTAGTTGTGGTTTCTTGGTACTTCATCACTTTGCACGTTAAATAATAAATAGTGAATTAATACCTGACAACTAATCTAATAGATTCATGAGAAATTCCATATTTTTTTCCCAGAAAAAAATAGCTTAATAAAAAAAACTTATGTACAAGAAATTCCGTTTTCATCAGAAAAACAACAGCCAAATATTTATTCTGACGAAAGCGGAATTTTACCTAAGTAAACCATATTATCTTTCATTTTTACACTTGATTGTACTTAAATTACTTGACTAATGGCGTATTTGACAAATTTCATGATTGGACAAAAAGACGATTTGACGAATTACCGATTTGACCAATATCCAATTTGACGAATTACCGATTTGACGAATATCTAACTTGACCAATGTCGTTCAACCCGTAAATTTTATACAATTTTACCTATCAATTTTATTCATACCTATGCATTCAATTAATCCAACCTCTGTCTGCTATCGGAATCGCAACAAAAATATCTGACTGCCGTCGTAGTTTGAGCGGTTATTGGGCTCGGTAGTTAATGGGTTAACATACAAGCCTCCTACTTTGAAGTTGGTTTAAATAAAACATTTTGAAATTATAAAGCAGATTTCATCATCATCATTAGTAGTCTGAAGCCGTCCACTGGTGAACATAGGCCTCCCCCAGGGAGCGCCACTTTGAGCGGCTGCTCACCTCCTACATCCATCGGCTCCCCGAAGTCTAAACGGTTAACTTTATATTTTGAGCCAATACATTCTGGTTATAAGACAAACCCCCTTAGGTATCTACTAATAATTATTGTGTGTGTAGTGGAGTGACATACATAATGTGTAGTAGAAAATTTTAGTTATTTAGTGTTTTATTTCTTTCTATCACGTTTGAAATAGGCAAAGAGAAAGCGAGAGAAAACACAGCAGCTATTCCACTGTTATGCAATGTTTAGTAAGGGAAAAGTTAAATGAAACAAATGAAATATTTCGCAATAATTTATTTTTCAATACGCTAATAATTCAATGATTACCTATTTATACTATCTTTTAGACTTGTTTAGTAAGTAGTGAAGACAATTTGTTCCTTGTCCTACTCTCCTTGGAAACAATACAAACATAAAGAAATGGCTTCGCGTTACATTACGTTTTAGTTTATAAAGAGTTATTTTAAATATTTACAGCATTATGTAGGTTTATAAACTGACTTTTCGCTACTAAAAAGACTCGTTATAATCTCATTAGTAGCAAAAATACTAACATTTCATTCATAAAAAGCTAATACGTCTTTTAAACCTTAACAAAAGTTAGTCGAGTTGGCTGAGCTTGGGCAAACATGAGCGGCTAACTACGGTAGCACGAGTTGGCAGAAATTACGCAACAATAAAAAAATTCCCTTCGCAGACTCAGCCACACATTACAACACAAGCTAGTCAAGACGAGTTGGCTGAGCTTGAGCCAACACGAGCGCAAGTTAACTAACTGTTGGCAGAAATTACGTACCTACCCGAGAAAAACTCGCTTGCCAAATTCAGCCACATATTAAAACAAAAGCCAGTCAACACGAGTTGGCTGAGCTAGGGCCAACACGAGCGGTTAACTACAGTTGGCAAAAGCCCCCAAACGCGTGGAAAACTTGCTTGGCAAACTGAGCCAGACATATAAGGCGATTTGAATGACTATCATACATTGTTTAGGTGTCTTCACTCAGCCAACATTGGATACATAGGCATTAAAACTTTTTTCTATTGCTGTCTCACTCCCTCTTATGGGCAGAGGGGGTGAGACAGCAATAGACACAATAGTAGAAGAGGGAAAACAATAGTTTCTTGTTTTCGTCAGACTCGTCTCTTCAATAATACACGTTATAGGTGTAGATTTCGCATGCGAATTTATGCAGCAACTGACACAATTTAAGTAATAATAAACTTAGGTTTAACGGTCGTCTTAGCTCTTACCGAAATGATGGTTAACATCTATTCTAGTATAGATTGATTGGCACTAACTATATCTATCACAATGAGACCTTGCTGACGAGTTACATTTATACATTTCGTTTAGTAGAAAAATCTAGTTGTTGAACAGTTAAATTTTCTTCAAGGTTAATAATAAAATTAATTGTTCAAATTATTCTATTAGATCTAATAAGAGTCATTAACAATAATATAGAAGTTCTTTTGGCTAAGCCTCTTCGGAATTTGTAACGAATTAAATCTATTGTAAGGAATTATTGTTAAACGATTGTTGATTTTTTAAATTAGACGTTCGTTATTTTACAGTAGATCCTGAGTTTAAAATTGACGACGCAATGCTACGATTAAAAGCTGTAATTAATTTAATTTAATGATATTTTTCGTTCAGCTAATACAATTCCCGTTAGATCAGCAATATTAATTGTAGGCGATATCAAAAATAGAAGGATTAGAGTAATATATATCACAAAATATATTCATTGTAACAACGACACCATCTTTGTTTTCAATACCAACATTCAAATGAGTAGCACTTAAAAAAACAATAGAAAAAAATGGTGGCTTTACTTTGATCCAGTCATTCGTACCGCAGTGACAGTGATTAAGCAAGTCGTTTGTTATTGACAGAATCAATTTAGAATAGATAAAGATAAAGATAAAAACTCTTTATTGAAACACCACATTTACAGAAACACTCAATGTACACGCACAAGCTTAAAACTAAGAAAATCCATTTAATATAAATAACAATGTAAATGTGATGAAAAATATGAAAATGCAGTGAAATCTGGCATTGAAAACAAAGCCAATAATTAGGCCTGACACCATTCTAGAACTGGACCACTGAAAAAGAGGTATTCAATTGAAACTCGTTAATAGAAACGTGCTTTAAGCTTTAAAACAACATCGCATAAAATCTCCTACAGCTGGCGTGCATAAACATTTGTAAAAAATCATACAAATAAACTAAACTGTATCAAAAGCGACAGCAAATATAAAGAAAGCCACATAGGACATCTTACAGTACAAACAACATTACATCTTACATTACAATACTTTTACGGTGATTCAAAAAGAGTAAAGAAATAATCACTATTTACAATATGTACGATTAAACCAAGGATTTTAAGAAGAGAAAATTGTAAAGACAAAATATAATTATTGCATTGTTTTAAATAAAACAAACAAAGGCATCTAATGCCTCAGCACATCTCCATACTCTTTCTGAACCACCACCTTCCCATACCTTCCAAAACATTTAATTCAGTCGTTAAAATCCTAATTGTTACACAATGACGTCATAATGTTATATATTACAGCATGCTCCGTAAATACAGCTACAGACGTTTTACACAATATATGTAATAAAATATGTTTCAACAATAACCAGATAGACTTTGTAAACAGCTAAACAATGAAACAGGTAAAGATTAAGCTTATACAAGATAGTGACTCTGAATAAATAGTCTGAAACGTGAATATGAATTTTTATTTTTATATAAATTTACTCAATAAAATTCGAGAACGCCTTACAGATAAATTGACGTCACTAATACTATCCTTACAAGGGATGACATAGAAGAAAGAGGGACATGAAAAAGTTCACACCTTTGAAATAGAAAAAGGTATCGACTGGATACGCTATCCGTTTCCAGTAATCCAGCGACTGGAGAAAGTTACTGGATCGTTGTAAACTAGCCACGACAATGTTGGGATAAATCTAATCTATATTCTATTACAAAATGAATACACCTATAAATAATATTAATATTCATAATGGACGAACACATGCCATTCGAGCGAATGCAGTCTACTCAGACCGTTAAGTCATTGCTTTCTTGTGACTTATCTATTAAAACCTCGTAAATGCAACCTTAAACGCATTAAGTGCACTTCCACACACGTGTTGATAAAGAGTATCTATCATCGCCATGATTGCAATCGTACATAGATAATACATAATACATACAAATCCATACCTTAAAAGTTATTAATAATTTGTAAGGCAGTGCACGCAATGAGTCTTTTAGGTCATCGCGCACTATGCAGGCCA
Source organism: Ennomos erosarius (assembly GCA_963580505.1). Taxonomy (NCBI): domain Eukaryota; kingdom Metazoa; phylum Arthropoda; class Insecta; order Lepidoptera; family Geometridae; genus Ennomos; species Ennomos erosarius. Next base: position 3,426,932 of record OY756984.1, read on the forward strand.
AAATCAAGACCACAACCAACTATAGAAGAAACTCGTATTATGGTTATCACGTATTACATATAGAAATGGCCTACATCAAAAATTAATACTGAGCGTTTCAACTCAGGTATTAAGTAAGTACTATTACTATTTAAAGTTTTGCATAATACAATCCAAGTGTATGTTCTGTTAATTGTCGTGTTGTGCACAACTTTGAATTTATAAATCCATTGTTATGCAGTGTCAACACTTGAAAAGGCGTGTCTAATGGCCGTGGTCTTGAAATGAACGTGCGCGGCAACCCTAAACTGTGAACTTAAATTAAACACAGATTTTGGGGGGAAACTTGGGTACCAAGAAAAACCAATGACAGCATCGAGAGTAAATCCATTGAGATCATACACCCGCCTTTTATTAATACAATCACATTTTAGCCTTCTACTTCCTAACGCACTTCACTTCACACGAGTGTTTATAAACAAAAAAACTGGCTATTCGGGATGCTAATAGGCCACGTGACAGGTACATTAAGGCTCAAAATTCATGCAAGTTTTATGACAAAATGTTTTAGACTTTAACCACACTGTAAAAGGCATAGTTTCGACTGTTGCATTACGAGAGAAACGCTTATGTCAAAACGAAATTACGTCAATTACGAATGCACATTGACGGTCTTATAATAAACGCGAGGTACCTTTGGTGTCATTGGAATATCGAATTCAATGGAAAAAGCCAGAAGCCGGTTTAACCAATCCAAAACTACTCCACGTTTACAAATAAAGCGAATAAGGCCTAAAATGGATCTAAAACATCTTAGTAAAGAAGCGTGTCGAAACCAGTCAGTAGGCCTAATTTTGAAGGCTTTAGTTGACAGTTTTAAAAATGCTAAAAATATATCCGTCTTTTACATTGCCGTCTATTTGACAAGGACAGCAACAGTTTTAGATCTGTCAACTAAAGCCTTTAAAATTGGCCCCAGTGCACCAACGCAGTTCGTTCATCTCACTCCTGCCTGGATTCGATCGAAGTTTTTAACTTTCGGCTAATATTTACAGATAAAAATGTATGTAAGACTAATTGTGTAGTATATCTTTGGTCTGTGTAATAAAGCCTGTATACGCTACTATATTACTTGGACAAGTTCGTTAGAAGACTTGCACAGGTTTGAATGTTCACTTTTGCCGCTTTTTTGCTTTAAGGTTTTTTGTGTGTTGTACTTTTCAGTACAAAATTATGTTATTGAGTTAATTTTTTAATAACAGTTTTATATTTTGGCTTTAATTTTACAGTCACCGGGCAACCCTGCGGTTTTGATAACCAAATAGCTAATAGTATGTGTTCAATTGTTATATTGAAGTAAATTGAAGGTCTATTGAAATTTTGAAACTGCTGATTGATGTAATGTAAGTACATTATATAAGCGTATTAAGTACTTTCATAAGTAGTATTCCTTCAAAACTATTACAACACAGATACCGTCTTTAATATTCCGTAGTTTGAGGACAAGGTAGGTACAATAATACGGCCCACTGTTACGTTTAAGTTGCTTTTTAAAAAGTTGTTGTACTAACGATGAACGACGGGCCCGATAGCTCAGTGACGGGCCCGATAGCTCAGTTGGTAGTATCCCTGCCTTCTGAACTGAGGGCTGTGGGTTCGATTCCTACCAAGGACAAACATTTTTGTGATGAACATAGATGTTTGTTCTGCGTCTGGGTGTTATATTGTATTCTATGTATGTATTTACAAACAAAAAAAGTATATAAGTATTGTATCAGTTATCTGGTTCCCATAGTACAAGCTATGCTTAGTTTGGGGCTAGATGGCGTTGTGTGAAATGTCCACAGATATTAACCCCCGTATTCCAAAACATTTCTCCAAAAAACCTTCACTTGACTTCTACTTAACTTTGAGGGAAACTCAAAATACATCGCGACGTACCTTGAGTTGCTTCGCTTCTCTCGTTTGAGAAAAATTGACGCAGAAATGTCAAGTTGATTATTTATTGTCAACAAAAAATACCAAAACACAAAAATGAGATTAATTCGAGGTTGAGTCGAGTGAAGTAATCTCGAGGTAACGTCTTAGAATATGAGGGAAAGACTCGCATAAAAATTGACACTTGCTCAAGTCACAGTCAGTAAAATCAAACCTGTGCAAGTAGCGTATCGCCAGTCTTCAAGGCCACTATATGCCGTAGATCCTAGCCAGGATTCGGTGATATTCCTCGTACATGCCAAGCAGCCAGAATAGTCCTCAGATGTACAGCATCGTGATGATCGTCATCGCGACGATGATCACAGGTTTCGGTGATTCTAGGAACGCCTTGCTCCAGCCACAGTCTAGGTCTCTTGTTACCACCTGGAAATGTTCGTTTTATGAGGTCTGCGAAGCTCTAGTACCTACTTTTTGGACTATTATTTATTCCACGTTAAATGTGTCGCATTAGAAGGGATAATATGCAATAGAGAGAGAACGGAATTTGTACTCACAGACATATAGTATTAAATTATGTCTGTGTTTGTATTTGAATATTTCGACTTGCAGTGCTGTGCGACTTCAATTGCACTTCACTGCGTTGCAGAAAAGTCGAAAAAAGTTTTTGCAAAGTTATTTTATAGGTATTTTATAATGTGCTATGAACTATTCTGCGCTACTTTTAATCGCGTAAAAAACATGAAAGATTAAGCAAGAGAGAGGGACATTTTACTTGATAATATAGTCAAGTCTAGCTTATTGTGACTCGCGGTTTTACCCGTTTGGACAATAGGCATGATGACTACTATTAAAAATGAATAAGTAAATAATACTTTCATAAAGAAGACTAAAAATGAATGCAATAATTGAAAAAATAAGTAAAATCGGTAAATAAATCACGGAGTAATAAGCTTTTAAAGTTTCTTTAGGATGCATCTCCTGTCCCTTTCTCGCGAAACAGAGCGCCTCCACAGTTACTATGAAAAATCCACCTGTGACGTCACCTGCCAAAGATATTGTATGTAAAGCTACCACAGCTTAGTAATGAGGTACTATGACGACATTGCTCTGACGTCACTGGCCGTTTGAACTATCTCTTTCTATTCCGGCTTTTAAAATGCTTGTAACTTTGTCGTTTTTTGAGATATTTTTGTTTTGTTTTCACAAATGTTTATCTTTTGAGGAATATTTTTAATTTATGCAAAAAAGTTTTCGTCATCATGCCTATTTATCTAGATAACAATAGGTATTGTATAGAGTACCAATTTAAGTGTATAAGTGTGTAAGTATTTTCGTATACTGTGAATTTTAAACGTTAATAAGAACCACCAGTTTATCGACACACGACTACAAAACACATGTTACAGAAAAACTTACATCAGTCAATGTCCTGTTATCATAAGCGGGACATGTGGCGAATCTAGCGTCATCTCTGGTGGCCACACATTTGGAGGGACTCGAACACAGGTACTGCCGCCTTTTTCGGTCCCACGCTTCTATCCAACTGCGAACAAGGAGGGTAGTTTGTTCAAATTGAAATAATTTGTTGCAAATAGGCTAATTTTAGCACACAAGTAGGTAAACATTAGCATTTTTAAAATATTTAATTTAAACTTTAATGAAATTCTCTCTTGAGGAGTGGAAGTGAAGAAATCTGCAGGAGAACTAAAATGACCGTAGCTCTTAGAATTCGCAAGTTGAAATGGCAATGGGTAGGCCACATCGCTCGTATAACTGACAACCTATGGAGAAGAAAGGTTCTCGAGTGGTGACCACGAACCAGAAGATGCAGCGTAGGACTGGATGAAACGACGATCTGGTTAAAGCTGCGGGGAGCCGAAAGATGCAGGACGCGAGCAGCCGCTCAAAGTGGCTGTGGGAGGTTCCTAGGTTCGATTGTTCAGCAGTGGGCGTCTTCAGGCTGTTGATGATGAACCATCCATGGACATAATTAGGGTAAAGCTATAGGAGAAGCCAAGCTATAGTGTAAAACGAAGATGAGATTTTTGACAGAAAATACCATAGATTATGTCTTACCCAATTCCACAGTCGCAATACAGGGGGTTCCCAGCGACCAATATATCCTGTAAGAACACGTTACTGGGCACCCCGGGCCACGGTTTAGTGGAAGGGTTTGGCACACGCTGTATGTAATTCCCTCTAACATCTAAAGTCAGGTTCTTGAGACGCCCGGGTCGCCAGAACACTTCTGGCGCTATTTCTTCTACGCTGGTGTTGAAGATTGTTAGCCGGAGTACTTTTGATTGGGTACCCTGGAAAATTGAAATACATTACTACGTAGCATTTCTACTTAATTTTTTTTATCCGGTGTTTTCGGCCTATTTCAGGTTTCCGGTTTTTGAAATCGAATAAATGTGCAAATTTTATGGCTGCCACCAATATTAATCCCTGTTATCAGCACCAACCTATTTTCTTACTGAGTTCAAAATCATCATCATCAGCCTAAGACCTGTGAACATAGGCCTCCAAAAAGCGCCACTTTCAGCGGCTGCTGCTTGCTTGAGTTAAGCTTACGAAATTACTGTTTACGTAAATAAATAGGTAAGTACAAACAAAACGAAAAAAATTTTGTATTATGAATAGTTTTGCACTTATACATTCGACCCATTTTGTTTTTCTAGTTAAGTAAAATCTACATGTAATATAATTCGTTATGTAGACATATGTTACGAATAATAAGATCGAGTACTAGGTAGGTAATAATATAACAAACATGTAAAACACTTACACTCAGCATATACTGCGAAAGATACTTCAAATATCGTCCAGTGATCGTGATATTGTTCAGCTTAGAAGGTAGCTGTCCATACATCTCTTTGCCAAACTCCACTCCGTTTTCATCTATCTCTATGTACAGGTTTTCTAGAGCTGCGTTGTAGGTTAACATTCTTGGGACGTTGAAATCTCTTATGTTGGAGTATGCTGTCGTTTTTAGGGTACGCAGTGCGTACATTTTGTTGAATGCGCCATACTGGAAAAGTTTGTTCAAATTAATAGGGATTTAGGGAGTTTTGGCGGGAACGCAGAAAAGTTCACGTCGTTGCATTGTATTATTTTTCAAAACTTTTGCTTTTTCCAGTGTTAATGTTTAAAATTGGTGGCGTTTTACGCATTAAGTGCTGAATTACGAGCATGAGTGAGGGCAAGTGATATAATGTGGTGAAACGTGACTTTTCGTGTTGCTTCCACAACTCCATAGAAGCTTCTAGTAAAGTTGCCACCACTTTGCTGGAGCATGACTTAGACTGGACTATGACTACCTGACTTATACTGGACTATGACTATGACTAGGACATGACTTTGCGTGAAATATTTTATAACACGATGAAAATATAATACTTGACACTGGCTATATACACTATGTGTGGAGCCAAAATATAAGAAAAAAAAATAGGGATTTACATACATTGGAAAACTAAAATAAACAAAAAACTTCCATTTGAAGTCAAAAATACCAGCATCATATGTGAAAAAATATCACAGTTGTTGCAACATTTGCAATACTGGGATGTATTAGTTCAAGTTTAAGAAATAAATGAATGAGTGAAGATAAATACATTAAATAAGTCTCCACTGAAAGTGTTACCTACCCAACTTGATTAACAATCGTTTTACTCCATTCATAGTAAAAGATCTTCAGAGTAAATGTTAAGTTCACTCATTGAATGAACGAATGAAGCAACACCAAGGAAATCCATAACTAACCTCCATAATTCTAATTCGAAGTCTCGTCACGTCGAGATACTCCAATCGAGGCGATATTCCGTATAGACTGGTATTCATCAGAGCAGTGATCGGATTCCCAGATAACGACAGCCATCTTAGTTCACTCAGTGAATGAGTAGCCTGAAAAAGAATCAACGATCTATGAATAAGTATGATAGCGAATCCATAGCAAACCTTAATATGCCATAGTAGGTAGGTACCCCAAATTACTTTTCATTCATCATCATCATCAGCCCGTAGATGTCCACTGCTGAACATAGGCCTCCCCCAGAGAGCGCCACCTTGAGCGGCTGCTCGCCTCCTGCATACATCGGCTCCCCGCGGTTTTCACTAGGTCGTCGGTCCACCTAGTGGGGGTCTGCCTACGCTGCGCCTTCCGGTTCGTGGTCGCCACTCGATAACCTTTCTTCGCCATCGGGACTTTCGTCCTGTTGGGAGACTCTACTGAGGTCGTTGAGCATGGTGCTAAGGTCCTCGAGCAACTCCGCCAAAGCGTTTGTGAACAGTTTCGGAGAAAAAACGTCTCCCTGTCTCACGCCCTTTTGCAATGAGATTTGTTTCGTACTTTTCATTACTTCTCGGTTAATCATCATCGTCAGCCTGAAGACGTCCACTGCTGATCAATGGTCTTCCCTAAAGAGCGCAACCTTGAGCAGGTGCTTGCCTTCTACATCTATCAGCTCCCTGCGGTGCTGGTTTACGTTGCGTCTTCCGGTTCTTGGTCGCCACTCGAGACCCTTCCTTCCCCATCGGTTGTCAGTTCTACGAGCAATGTGGCCTGCCCTTCGAGCAACAACCTGCCACTTCAACTTGCTCATTCTAAGAGCTGTATCGGTTATTTTTGGTTCTTAGGATCTTATTTCACAAGGTCTAGGTTAATTACCCCCCAATAATATAATAATACCAGTTGATTAGTTTTCACTTACCACAGGAATCGCAGTGAGGTCGTTATAAGAGAGGTCTAAAGCTCTCAGTCGAGTCAGGTTCGCGGTCGTATCGGGTGGTATAGACGGTAAGTTGTTGTACGAAAGATCCAAGCTTCTCAATTTTGATAGCGGCATTGATGGTACCTAAATAAATAAAAAAAAATTGATAAGTACAGCGACTTCCTAATTTTACTGCGTTATAATTTCCTCAGTTACAAGTTGTTACAATTTATCTATAAGTACTTCATCAGTTACAAGTAAATGTAAAGTGTATAGATTAACAAGAACATGAAATATTTAGCAAAAAATGGAAATTGTTTTAACATAAAACGAAATGAGAATCAAAAGCAATACCTAAGTGTATTAGTGACATTTTAAGTTATCGTAGTCTAAACTCACCGACATCAAGCTAACGTTTTTAAGTCCCAAATGCGTGAGTCTCCTCTCTAGACCTTTGAACATGCTGCTACTTCTTTCTCCAGAATTGAAGGGCAGGTTGTTGCTGAGGTCCAGCCAGCGCAGTCGCGGCAGTGCAGTGAAGGACCCACTTTCTACGCGGACCAGATGGTTACCGGATAGGTCTAGCCAGGCTAGACTCTGTATAAAAAAAAGAGTATAAGAATAATTTGAAAATTAAATTTCCTCGCGCAATATTATTCCGGCTAATGAAACAGGTTCTCAAATAGATGTTAAAAGAATTTGGTACTTAAAATGAAAACAAAAGTGCCTGCTGAAACAATAAAAAGATTTACAAACAAAACGACACTATTTGAATCAAAAGTACTAATTCTCAGTGCAACATAACTAAAAGCACTCTACAAACATAAAACCAAATAATTACAACCATTTTCATGGAAAGATTTTTCCCACTGTTATCTATAGCGTATCTACGGCCATACACTGTGTATGTGTGTACCATCTATATAACCAATTATTACCGGTACATTATTGTATTGTGAGTACAAACACAAAAACTAATGGTGCATGCCCATCTGTACTTACTGGGCAAATGCGACTATGATCTGATCCCGCAGTCTAGAAATCTTACCATGCGAAACTATTATTTTAGAATTCCTAGTGACAGGCGTCACCATGGAGCTATTAAAAAAAGAAGGAGGGAATCCCGTCTGATCCAAAACTGAAGCACCCTTAGGAAGCCGGAACGCTTCGTACGTACGAGCGAAACACGCACACACTCACATCATATGCAGCCAGTCGCCCTACTTTCATCTGGCACACATATTTAATATGTCCGCCATTTTGGGCTTCAGTTCGATGTCAATCAAAACTCAATCCTTCTTTTTTTATTTCATCCATGCTCAGCACGTCATTCGTTTACATTTAAAAAATACACATCTTCCCACAATGATTATAATCAATATGATTCACGATTTCTGATTCGTTTAACAAATGTATATAAGATATAAGTGAATGAATGAAGAATGAAATCTCTATTTGCTAGAAACCTGAAAGGTTACATTAAGTCACAAATTCACGTTTCCCTATACTAATTTTTTCATTTATGCAAATACTTATTTGAGGATTTTGAGGATTCACCAGATTGTCGTTCCGAAAAATATGCATAACTGAAAATATCTACCTCGTTGCAATTATATTTGTCAACAATTTGACATGTGCCATGTGTAGAACCAACCTTGTAGAGTATATTCTGTGGGTACTGTTTCTTCTGACTGAAGACCCTAGTGTGGTCCCGTCTGGCCGTGTGATACATGTACTCGTCGCTGTAGTCCGTCTCCTCGGGCCAGTACTCGCCGGCCTCGTGCTGTGACATGCGAGTTAGCGCTACACGAACACACTCTGGCAATACTTACCTAACGGGTTAGTCTAATCTAAACACATTTCACAGGGGTTTGGAGGTGATTAAAGGCAAAATGTCTAAGGGGTTACGTCACAGGGTTTTGGAGGCAAAACAAAGTAAAAATGTGGGATAAAAATGCTAAATGTGAGGACTTGTTAATGACTTATTTGTTATTTAAATTCAGTGTTCACTTTAGTTTATAATAGTCGATAGTCCTCGAAAATAAATAAAAGCTCCGTGATCATGACAGGTAGCAGGGTTAACACGGATGGTAGACAAAACAGGCTTGTATCATGCAATTTTTTTGTTGCACAAATTAATAATATTCCTCAAATAATGAACAGTCGTGAAAACAGAAAACTAAATATTGCAAAAAAATGACAAAGTTACAAGCATTTTAAAATACAGGAATAGAAGGAGAGAATTCAAACGCGCAGTGACGTCAGTTCTCTACTTCAGTCAGTATCTTTCCCCTGTTTTATTCCGCATGACATGTAAGCAAGTATGAAGAAAGTGACAAAAGGTGAAAGATAAATGTCTACCGTCCATGCTAACCCAGTTTTAAGGGAAATTTAATAGCACCTAAATTCGCACCTATTTCTATAGCTTAAGTACGTTTGTCAAACGTTTCAAGTCAACCCCCAAATACTGTATGGTCATTGGTTGAAAAAAGTCGATCATCAACAGGCAACCAATCTGTGTTCAGTACTGTGCCAAGTTGACACGAATTTTAACGGCCCAGAACCCAGGAGAATGGTGCTTAGTTTTATTTAGATAGACTTCAGTACTTTTTGGAAATTTATTTGAGGACTAAAACTTTGTAATCTTTTATGATCATCCATTTAACTTCAAATTCATATTAAAACTTTGTTTAGAACACTCGAGCTTGTCAACTATATCTACACACAGTCACACACAAGCATTTAATCAAAACCAGAAGCCTTCACACACGTTTGCAAAACTAACTTGTAACTTACCCTGAATTTCTGCACAAGATCTGACATGGAGATTGCTGGGATGGTGTTGCCACTAAGATCTAACTGCACAAGGTTGGCGGCTGCGGCAGCTGATAGGCAGTTTGTTGGCACTCGAGATAATGCGTTGTTTGACAGATCTAGCCTGAAAATTTATTAAGAGTTTGACTTCAGACTTCCGATTTCAAACCCGAACCACACGACGAAGAAATGGGTACAAGTTTAAATTTTGTATTTTAGGCAATGTGCTTTTATTACTCAACTCATCATCATCAGCCTGAAGACGTCCACTGCTGAACATAGGCCTCAACTACTACACTAATTTAACTAGAACTACTACTACACTACTTACTACAAATAACATTTGAACTGTAAACTAAGTCAAGATGGTCTATAGACAGTCCAAATGCACCAGCCCACTGCCGTAGGTAGCGTACCCAACATGCTGGCAGCATTGCCTCGTTGAATTGCAATGCGGTTGAAATGCAAGTTTTAAATAGGACGTTACCTTTCTAAAGATGGTGAGGGCAGGAAATTATCAACCAAATTCCTGATCCGATTGTTTGATAGGTCCACGGATGTGAGCGACTGCATTTCTTGGAGCAGTGCCACTGGCATTTCAATGAGGTGGTTGTGTGAAAGGTTTATTATCTGTAAATAAATAAAACAATTGTATTAGGAACTTCTGTTCCTGGTCTGATCTCTATTATACTAAATAGTACGGTGGATAGACGATATCATACAATAAGATTTTCTTGTGCTGATTTGAAGCGACACACCGACCATCCTGAGATCTATAATTTGAAAATCTGGCACGTTAATTGCAACCATATTTTAGTTCCACGGACGCTCATGGTGTCACTCTTAGTAATCAGCGCCAAAATGGCGAAAATCAAATCAACATCATCATCATCATAATCATCACCATCATCATCATCAACAGCCTGAAGACGTCCAATGATGCTGAAAACATAGGCCTCCCCCAGAGAGCGCCACTTTGAGCGACTGCTTGCTTCTTGCATCCATCGGCTCCCCGCGGCGTTCACCAGGTCGCCGGTCCACCTAGTAGGCGCCTACGCTGCGCTTTCCGATTCGCGTACTACAAGTTGTAGTGGTGCCTGTACTCTGTGACTAAAAGCGATTACCTGAAGATTCCTAACTTTCTTGAAGCAATCGTATTCCATATCGAATATGTGATTGTGTGACAAATCCAGGTACTGCAACATGTGCATAGATCCGAACACTTCTCGGGTTATATTCCTTATTCTGTTGTGGGAGAGATGGAGCTCCGATAGTGTGAGGTCAGCATGCCTGAAGGAAAGAACATTTTGGTAAACTGTACCCACATTTAAATATTGAAGAAACATATTAGAATTAGATTTTCATTTGTTATTGTTCACACAACGAATTGAATCAGCAGACTGAATAGCGTTTTTATGCGATCGGTAGCGAACAATTTTATAAAATGTATTTTGAAAATATGAATTATATGCTTATGCATAAGTTTTTGGTTTAAAATCCAATAGGCAATACCTAATAAACGTTTTTGCTGTTATAAAGATATGATTGAAGTATTTTTATTGTGATTGTGTGGTGTATAGGCTTCTACAAGGTGACCTTGAATTGGTATGTTATCCCGAAATGGGGGGACTGGGACCACGATACCCTACAAGTTGTGAGAGCCTTACTTGAAACTGGATGGTTCAAAACCTTCATGGTCAAAAGTAAATCCACTTGTAAAATCGCACGTGCGGTTGCTACGAGAGTTACAGTGGTATTCATAAACAAAGGGAGAACAAACCCCCAAAATCTAACATTCGACTTTAACATAGAGGTTGAATGTTGAATCATTCTTCTTTCACTTTCAAAGCATCCTGCCTTTGACAATGTCAGAATTGTCAGATTGGAGGCTACTTAGTTTTGTTTATGAAATGCATAAAACTAGACTTCGCCACACAGCGCCTGAATCATCCCCTAGAGGAGCCTCCATCTTGACTATGAATTCCAGTGTTAACAGGATACTATAAATTCATTTCTAAACACAGATCGTTAAACTCATTTATGTGCACTCGGTCAAGGACGAAGTTCATCCACCCAGCTGCGCTAAGGCTATTTTCGAACGTAAACTTCACATGGCATTTCTTCAATGAAAAACTATTAATTTAGTAGTCTTAAATGAAACATGTCTACCTTAAGGTGTAGATTTACTCCCTTTCGGTATAACCCCGTATAACATACCAAGTCAAGGTCACCTTGTGGGGTAAGTATATCAAGAATCAAATATCTTGACTCTATCTTTTTTAATATTAATTATTACTTGATTATTTTTCAAGGCAAGCGATTAGAGATTTTGGGGACAATATAAGCGTTCTTTTTTCAGATGTAGTGTTTTTTTTTTTATAAACTCGTACATGTATCTTCTTTCTTTACTTTTATATAGTACCTGAAGTAATACGGCGCGATGTATGTGATGTTATTGTGGGAGAAGTCCAACACTCTGATGTTGACCGACACCGTGCTGAGACCTGAAATGGTAGCCATTTTGAAAAACATGTACACAACACAACGTATTACAATTTTTGTGTAGCATAATCTACTCGGCTTGCACAAAATGGTATTACTTTTGTAATAATACACTCAAGAGGTAAACATATAAAACTCCACTTTATAATCACCTTGAGGTTGACTTCGTCCTATGTAACGATTTTCTTCTTCCTCTATCAAGCCTGCGCGGGAAAATAAAAGAAAATAATAAACAAAAATCAATAAGCAAACAATAAATATTACAAGAGAAAATAAAATAAGTAAACGAATGAAAGAACGCAAATGGAATATATTTATGTGGTTAAATTTTTAGCAACTGAATCCAACTAGGATTCAATATATAATTTTCCAACAAGCCCATTTCCTATGTTGCGCTGTTAACGTTTTATTTGGCGCGTCTTGGGCATATTTTGTCATGATATCAGTCCCTTTCAAACACACCCAAATTAGTCAATATCATTGTGTGCGATAAAGAGAGCGCTCCACAAAACCAAAATAAATTTCCGTCATCTCTTTCTACCAACACAGAAAATGGCTTCTTTAAAAAGAATAGGCAGAGAATTTTACGGCAAAGAATTTCACGCGCTAATCTGTTACGTCTATTAATTACCTACGATATAATCAAAGTAAATGGTAATCTCTTTCTGATATACATCAAAGCCAAATAAAAAAAATTGAAACAAATATAAAAAGTACTCAAGTGTCGGGCATCTTTGTTATGAAAACAAAATGATCCATATAACTTTATAAATATTAAATATTAAAAATACATAAGAAAATACTTACTCTGTGCTTTAGGCGGCGGATAGAAGTTGGACGTAAAGAAGGTGAGGCTGGGAGCATTAGAATCCGTCAACGTCACGATCCTGTTATACGATGCATTCACTTTGAGAGCGGTCGCCGAGCCCACTTGGTCGAATATCGAAAACTTAAACGTTTCCAATTGGTTGAATGAGATGTCCAATCTGAAATTACAAATATGGTACTAGCTGCGCTCCATGTTTTCACCCGCGGATAAAAAGTAGCCTATGTATTAAACCGGCGTATAAGTTACCACTGTTCCAAGGTTCATTCAAATCTGTTCAGCTATTTTGACGTGAAGAGGGAACCAACACAACCATTCGCATTTTAATTTTGTATTATACAGTGATGTGATTTAAACGACAATGACCAAATAATATATGAAAATTATATTACTTTCAAAGTACGACCTACCACTACCAAGAGACAAAAATCAACAGTTCAACAACAAAATGTTGGATGTAAGTTTGATAACTTTCAACAGTTACCTCAGAAACTACTTCAGCGCTATAAACAAAAAAGCCAAGTATATACAAAACAACTCACTCTTTCAAAGAAGGAATATTCTGGAAGGCCTCCTCGCTGATCTCACTAATCCTGTTTCCCCGTAGTTTAATAACATTCAAGTTATCAAGGCTGGTGAACGCACGACGTTGTATGGTCTCTATCAAGTTATCTTCCATCAATACTTCTTGGAGTTCCTTTAAATCTACGAAGGTATGTTGGACTATTTGACGCATTTGGTTCAGAGAGAGGCAGACGCTTTCGAGTTGGCCGTGGATATCGCCCTGGAATATGTATCATTTTTAAAATGAAGATCAGACAAGGACAGTTGTACATCTGTCTCTTTTATTTTCTGTACGGGTAGCATCAGATGTAGAAATAAACATGGTAAGAAATGCCCCGGGGCGACGTTCGCAGCTTTTTTATGTTATGAGTGGCTAACGAGTAGACGGTCCACCTAATGGTAAGTGGTCACCGTTCACTTATGGAAAACTGGACATTTCACCTGATGGCCTAGCATGCACACCGCGAGACGCATTTGTCACGGTCTCTCACGAGAAAAAGTGTCGAGAAAATTTGGTCGCGGTGCGCATTCTAGCCGGGCAGGACTCTATATCGGAACTCTGTGGATAGACTGAGCATGGCAGATCATTCCATGTTATAGAAGTCCGAGACAAAAAAAGATCGGAATCGCGGGTAGTGCGAAAATTGCAATGAAATGTAGGATTAAGCGTTTTGTTAATAATAGCGAATTAATCAAATTTTTTTCGTTTTTATCTCTCTGAGTCACTCTTTTTTCTCTTTATATCTGTACTTTATAACCTGGATCAAATAAAAAAAATAATATGTCGTAAAAACTGCCCTTACCTGTAAAGTTCCCTTAGAGAAGTGGTCAATGAAGTTATCCTGCAAATTCAACATCTTCAACTTGTACAAAAAGTGGAAAGAAGTATCTGGAACATTCTTCAGCCTGTTGTTACTCAGATCCAGGTATTGCAGCTCTATGAGCGCTTTTATCGGCTCGAATGGTAGGATCTTCACTGTATCTGCTAGACCGTTAACCATTTTCAGCGTTGTTAAGCTGTGGAGCTGGAAGGATTTACTTTTTTAATTCCACGCAAGTCAACCGTTTTTTCGTTGATCTGTGCGTCTACCTGAATTTAGTGGGGATGCGATATCACTCTGTTGCTTTCGTCTGACTCACTTTTCGACCCCGCTTGTGATATGTAAATTACTTAACAGTAAGCTGCGGGGTCAATAAATTTTAAACTTCCAAACGCTTCCTATGCTTGTTTTTAATTAAATACCATTTATCAGAAAGCCATCCAGAGGATCGCAGGGTATGTTGCTTCACTGTACCAATTGGTTAAGACCGGCTTTGCTATAAATGACAATTTCGATTTTTAATCGTTTTTTATTGTTTACTACTATCTTAAAAATTTTAATTACAGAAAAAGTAAAACTGATAAATTGACTCCAATAAACACAGTGGAAGCTATAGTCTAGTCTTTTAATACTTTTTAAAACTACTAACCTCAGCAAACGCGTAAGGGTCAATAAACTCCAGGTTATTCTCCGAAAGATCCAAGGTCTTGATGGTGCGGACATGTTGGAATGCGCTGCCTTCAATCCTGGTGATGGTACTGCCATATATCTTCAGGTCTTCCAGTTCTACTCCAAACTCTAGAAAGTCTTCGGCTGCGATGCTCTGACGGATCAGTTTGCTTAAGGCTAGATATCGGAGCGATCTCATTCTGAAACGATTATGTTTAGTATTGAAAAAAGGTCACAACATATAAACAGTCTTAAAGCTCCAGCCCACTACCAGTAGGTAGCGTACCCAACATGCTGGCAGCATTATTGCAATGCTGATTCGTTGAGCCAATGAAGTGCCAGCGTTATGGTCACGCATCGCATCGAACAGGCGCTTTGATAAACTTTGGAAAACAGATAACTTGATGAGCTCCCGGTCCCCATTGCATGCATCTAAGGTTTCAACACTTAGCAAGTTAACTACAATATTAAAATTAACAATGAGCTCCTAAACTAATGGAGACACAATTCACAAGAATACTGCCATAAATCAAAATATAATAAATAGTGGTTTTTTGACGTAAATGAGAAGACGGAATGAGGTCATGGATTTCTTAGCGCACCCCAAAATGTAGGTACTCGACGGAAGATTTGCCTTAAATAAAAATTACAACAAACATACTTCAGAGTGTGTTATCTAACTAAACAGTGATTTAAACATACCGTCTCATGTCTTGCAAGCTTGTTTCTATAGAGTTGGCTCCACTAACGTCCAAATAAAAAAGCTTGTATTGGAAGTTGTTGAATGAACTCGGCTGGTATTCGGAAGGAGTGTTCGTTGCCATCAGATTTATGTCCACCTGTAAATAACATAATAATAAAACTGGGTGAATATATTTCTGAATGGCGGATGTCCAGCACATTTCTTGCACTATATGATAAGTAGAACCAAACGTATAAAATATATGACACGGAACGCTATTGTAGCTCATTGAGTCATTTAAGTCATTTGAGTCAAATAAATAAATACTTAAATAAATAAAAAAAAAGTGTTTTAATCGACTGTCGTTATGTTTTATCCGGCTGACAATGATCTTCATTTGTTTTCCTCGACTATCATTGATAGTCAATTGTTTTACTCGACCGTCATTTGATTTTATTCGGCTACTTACCTAAGCGTCAGATCGTCATTTGTTTTATTCGACTTACATTTTATCGTCATCTGTTTCAGTCGATTGTCATTGAAAGTCATTTGTTTTTATTGGGCTATCTTTTATCATCACTGAAATTGGAAGTCAAAATGAGATTATCAGTCCTAATCTTGCGCTATGCAGAAATAATTTGTAAAATAGCCCGCATTATTCTGTTATACAGATTGAGGTATCTGTACTGTTAGGTGTTGTTTTATCTGTGGTGCTACATACCTTGTTCTCTTTCAGGTTAAGGAATCGTAGCGCATCCAGCTTGTTGAGCATAAACTTGGAGATGATTGTGAGGTTGTTCTGTGCGAGGTCGAGGCTCTGAAGGCTGCTCTCTAGGCCAGCGAACGATGCGGGAGACAAGTCTCTGATGCCACAGTCACGGAGGGAGAGGGTTTTGATCTTGGCATTTCTGAAGGCATCTTCCTGAAGATTTGTGGAGAAAACTGTGATTGGGACTGTTAATAATGTTAGTAGTGTGTGATCTGAACTGTTACTTTATGTGATGAGGAAGAATTATAATTTTTATATTATATTATGTACGTTTATGCACAACATTTTCGTATGAAAACCCCCGTCCATGTATTTTTACGTTAGTCTTTTCTGTGAAAGGTGGTCTGAAAGAGATCGCTCTGAGCGATACTATCACCGATTGTTACAATGTGGTTAAGTTTGTTCATTTTACTTCTAATTTATCTGTCTTGTGTTGTTTCAATAAAGAGTTGACCACTTGCCCAATCGAGAAGAATAATAAAGAGTTTATCTCAGTAGTATACATTTTTATGAAGAATTCAAAAGTGTTATAAAATACGATTAAGTAGGTAATTTTTGGCGAGTATTTGAGAACACTTACCCTGATCATCCAAATAGGATTGCCATCCAGAGACGTTGAGTTCAAAATATTGAAGTTTTTGAATGAACCAGGATCGAGGACTTTTATTTGGTTGTCATCGAGCCTGAAAACGAAAAAAGAACTCCATTATTTGACATGCAGACAATACAATAAAACATTGCTAGGGAAGAAGATGAAGCCTCTACTTATAGGAGAGGGAAAAAGACAAGGGCAAAAATAAATTGCCCTGCCATTCCACCCAATTTATACGTTTCACGAAACCATTTACTCCCTTCCCTTCAACCGGGTTAGGGCAGGGCTTATTATATAGGTATCTTCTAGGCAAGCATGTACCATCGTAGACGGCATCGTCACTTGCCATCAGATGAGATTGCGGTCAAAAGCGGGCCTATCCAGTTATAAAAAAAAAATTAACCCGTGCGAGTACAGTCGTGCCAGATATAGTCACGATAAGACAATATTTTAAGGTTTATTTTAAGGAATATTTTCAGTTCAGTCACAACGATGATGGTGATCGTTTGATCTCCTGCTCACACTTACGGACTTGTAAACTTACGCGTGTAGGATGGCAAGTCTATGTCCAGAACAGACACGCGATAAGGGTGCTGATGAGTAGCGTTGTATCTTAGAGCAGTTGACTTACTTCAAAGAATCCAAAGACAGTCTGACTCCGTTGAGGTCATGCAGCGGTGGCACTTGTTTAATGAGGTTGTTGGAGAGGTCTAGGAACCTCAGCTGTCGGAGTGGTGATAGCTCTTCGTACGGGATGTAGGCGAGCTGGTTATCGCTTAGAAGCAGCTGGAAATACCAAAAAACAGTTAGAAATAGTCGAAAAATTTAATTCTTTAAGAGGTTACGTGCCCTTTTGGGAATTTGTAGCTATTATTTAACTTGAAATTCAACTCTTTTGGTGACAGAGCACCCAGTAAAAAAAATCTCGATTCAAAAATTACCAGTCTCTCGTTCTTTGATATAGGTACGCCTATTTTAGAATAAAAAATACCAGTAAAAAAGGCTACGCTGTATACAGTTGAAGAATAATTAGGAATAAACACAAGTTCAAAAGATGCTCCTGATTTCATTTACAATACAAAGGCCCATCGAGAACAACTTGAGCACATAAATGACGAATAGGGACGCGTTTGCAATAAAAATAAAATCCATATGAAACTAATCCGTATAGATTTTTCAGTTTCCCTTTGTCTATGTCATGATAATCACTATAAATAACTACGAGAGTTTAATGTTTCGTAAACCGAAACCAATTCTTACCTTATTGAGTCTGCTCATGCCATCTCTAAACACCCCACTGTCAATGACCGACAGATGGTTGCCATGAAGGTCTAACGTCTCCAACATCGGAAGTCCAGTGAAGGCATCCAGGGGAAGGTTCGCGATGGAATTGTCTGCTAAAACCAGAGTCTGAAGCGTGTTCTCGAGACCTCGCCAGTTGTCACCAGATATGTCTGTTATTTCATTGCCTGCAAAGGAGGTGAAATACGTTTGAAAATGGCGTAAGTATATGTTTTATTTCGAGGCTTTAGT
Source organism: Ennomos erosarius (assembly GCA_963580505.1). Taxonomy (NCBI): domain Eukaryota; kingdom Metazoa; phylum Arthropoda; class Insecta; order Lepidoptera; family Geometridae; genus Ennomos; species Ennomos erosarius. Next base: position 3,445,333 of record OY756984.1, read on the forward strand.
TCTTATACTGAATGGGGGCGATAAAGGTCTGCACTGAATTTCCGCTTGGGGTCTTTGGTGCATTTCCCCTTGCTATCTCAGTTACCCTAGCCAACCTAACTCCTTGAGATATCGGAGCACAGCCTTGGATTGCTGACGTAACTCTTCCAGTGATGGTGACAGGTTTTACTCATTCGGCAGGTTAGTTTTTGAGAAGCTGCTTTTTATTTTTTGAGAAATTCTTATAGGTTTTTAAAAACTAGGTGGGTACCTACAAGATACCTGGTTCATATAGAACTAGATCTGTGTAAATTGCTAAGTAGACTTTGTAAATCAAGATAAATGGAAAGGCGTTTATCTTGCTTTAAATGGAAGTAACACTTTTTTACTTTACGTCACCGAAGGAAGGAAGTAAGCAAACACAAATTGTTTAAAATCAAATAAAGCTTAAACTCTGAGCGGTACAAATCACCTGCCACTTGCAAGAACCTGAGAGTATACCTACCTAATACTTGTAGGTATCTTGTTAAAAGCCGACATCGATTTGCACTTCCGTGAGTAGAAAAAGAAAAAAAATCTACCTGCTTATCTTCCTAGTCTAAAGTAGTTTAGAAACTTGTTAACTTGAATTCGTACTGAAATTATTCAAGTTTATATTAAAACGAAGCAGTGGAAGCGTCGGCTGTTTATTAGAGACATGCATTAAACCTGCACAGACTAAGAAAATAACCAGGTAATAAGAATTTAGGGAACGAAGAAAAGAACGCACCCGTCAAGTCCAAGAGCCTCAGCTTCTGCAGATACCTGAGCGATCTGCTTGGAACTTTCGTCAGCTTGTCTTCTTTGAGCTCAAGTTCCCATAGAGTATTATCCAGCCTGTAGAAAGCCTCTTCATGGATTCCTTCTAGAGGGTTCTGGTTTATAGCCAGTCTGTACAGACCTGAAATAAGTTATATTCACAAGTCAGATATTTTTACATTTATTCAATCGTCTTTTAAAAAGGGTATCAAAAAAGCTGGTAATGGTAACGCATCGACAACGCCCCTAGTGTTGCAGATAGGATAGATAGAATATGCTTTATTGCATAATCAACAAATGTAGTACCTATACATAGGCGAACTTAATGCTAGACAGCAAGTTCTAGCTTCTACTCTCTGTATGTAATATTATTTTATGAAATAAATTAATATTTGATTTGATTTGATTATCTTCCAGTTGTCCAAAGATGTCCATAGACTACGGTTACCGCTTTCCATCAGGCGTGTTGTACGCTTGTTTGTCGCTCATAGTTAAACCATTTTTTTCGTAAGTAGGTAAATTCCTTCAAAAGTGTTGTAAGCACGAGCAAGATAGGAGATCCGCCAATATAGCAGCCTTAAAATAACATAATACCTGTAGCTTGAAAGAACTGTGGTTCAAGATCCATGATCTTGTTTCCTGTGAGCTCCAGCGAGAAGACCTTTGAGCTGTTGATGGTGGCTGGCACCCTCAGGATTGGTACATAGTTGCACGTGACGATGCCCAGGTCACCGGCCGGCTTCGAGCAAGTGCAGAGAGCTTGGAATAGGCATGGAGAGTGACCTGTGTCTACGTGCAGCTGAAACGAACAGTTTTAACGTGACAACCTTTTCACGTGACAACCTCTTTAAGATTTACTATCCAATGTTGAATTAATGTTAAATATAACAGGTGGCGTGGGACAAAATCGCTTCAAGGTCTATAAGACTACAGAATTCGCCCTATCTAAGTCTGTGTTTAAGACATTTAAATTGGGATAGATATTACGGACGTTGAAATTAATTGCGTCCAATCAGCACCAATCGCCATAACGCCGACCTTCGCTTTCCAACATTTCCCTTTCCCCTAATCTACCACAAATTGATTTCGTACCCGCCCGGAAATCTTTCATCTAATAAAAGAATCTGGAACGGCATCGATAGTGGAGGCTATTCTCCGTCTGGCATTGCCTACTCTGTATTCCTTTACCCACTTGCTGTTGTTGCCAAATGTCATATCCATTCGTAGACCCACGATAAAATAGGTGGCCTGTATTATGCGTGACGAATTTGGTTTATGTTTGTCGCCGAGAGTCTATAAACCTCTATTTTGCGAAAACATTTTCTCAGGAACTCTCTTCCTGGATTTACTTAATTTGTCACTCTGAGTTTGGAGAAGTTTGGACTTTATTATATTGCTTTGTTTTTCAGATTAATTCTCGTTGGCATAGGAAATAAAAACTAGTAGTGAAAGAAACTCAATTTTCTGATATACTAACCTAATAGTATTTGCAAGTATTGAGACCTACCCCATGCCCATAAGCACTGTAGGCCTAGCACGAATATTTACGCGCGCGTAAGTGTAACGTTAACGTAAGGCAGTTGTATGGGGCGCTGATCAAATGTCATACAAACGCCTAACGTTAATGTTAAACTTACGCGCGTGTTAATATTCGTGCTAGGTGTACTGCACACCAGTAATAGCTACTCAAGTGTTTTCTCTTCTTTTTCTTTAGCTATTTCCAATTTGATAAAAAAAAAACAAAACACAGAATAACTTTTCTTCCGTTACACTATAGTTTAAGTATACGTAAGTATAGGTTAGCTCGAGGCCTGTTTCATATGGGACAAATTAGATTGATGTCCGGTACTCACCTCTAATGCTCCGGAAAGTGACGCCCATATCATCAGCAGTAACGTTACGACCACTAGGGCGTAACCGAACTTTATAATCGCCATCAAACTCTGAAACAAAACAAAACACAAAAAGTAGTTAAATACCATGTAAAAAAGGAGTAAACGAAACGGGTTTATTTAGAACCACGCTGTACTTATAACTGGGGCCGTACTGTGAGCTCTTAGCGCGATTCAAAACGGAGCCCATCTTGGATCGCTTTGTTTCTTTTGTATGAAGATTTTGACAAGCTATCCAATATACGCTCTGTTTTGGATCGCGCTAAGAGCTCACAGTATTATGATGCTGAACTGGATCGATCATAGAATGTTTTGCAAATGCTATTGGGAGTTTTCGTATAATCAACACCATTCTGCAGTCTACGTTTTACGTTCCCTCAGCTTAAATATGTCCTCAATTCATTTCATTCTTCACATATTTTCGTTCTTTCAACAAAAGAAGGGTCCATGTCCATTTGCATCAGCATTAGCATTTCAATTCCGTATTCTACTTCCGGCAATTCCGGCATTACTGGGAGGCAATAAATAAATGAATCACACGAGTGGATGAGCACAGGCGTGCCTTCAGTAATATTGGAACGCGCACCTGTGGACGAAATACAGATTTAACTTAATAACAAGGGCGCTGGGCTCGCCTTGGAGGGGTGCTGATTATTGCACGAAGGATAAAGCAGTCATTTGCTAATCGTAAGAAAACTATATTACGCCGACCCTATGTCAGTCAAAGCCCACGTATATCGACAATATATCGATGTAGAATCCATAGTATTTTCAACGACTGAGATAAAGGGTATGTGACCACGTGAAACGCGAGACGTCAACCAATAGAAAACAGATAAAACCAGGTGAAACGAATGTTATCTACGGAACTCAAACTAACTTAACAATGGTTAACCTAAGCTCAAGTAATGTGACCCACGTCGGCCCAATTTCTTTATATGAGATCAATTTTAAACTATGTTCCGTTCGGCTACCATAATTGGGTAGGTATCTCTTGGTATTTCAAATAGACGATGACGATACATTACGAAATTATGACGCTACATGATCAGAATAAACATTGTGTTCATTTACGTAAAATTAATATACAGTGCTGAGTTATTACAAATTATGCTCTGCCAATTTTGCATTTTGCAAGCTCCTATTCTACTCCGGATGAAGTCATATTTAACCAGGAACTTTGTTGCATTCAAATTGGGCGTTAGTTTTAGGTTGTCGAAGTTAGTTCCTCAAATATTTGCTCCGCGAAAGTTGTTAAATATTCAACACGCGAAGTTTGTACAATCAAATCCTGCCAACTATTGTACTACGGGAAAGGAAGTACCGGAAGTTCTTTTCCATACTTACTTATTTTAATAAAACGTGTTTAATTTTCTCGTATTTTATTTTTTTTGTTTATGAGAATGAATGACGTGACGAGCTAGTCGTTCACCAGACGTTAAGCGACACGGCCGCCCATAACAATGTAATTAATGTTTTAGAATTGCCATTCAATTGTGCGTTTCAGCAGAGTAAGTTTTTAGGTACAAACTCGCAGCAATAAAGATGTGATTGAAGAGTGATTGTTTACAGTACAAAATTAACTTTTGACATCTATCTTCAGAAGATTTATTTCTCTTGAGAAAGTTATTTATGGCAACAAAATTATAAATGACCCAAATAGCCGGGTCAGTCAGAGATTCATGAAAACTTATAATGACATTAAAGCTGGTTCGCTGATTGCAATATTGAATACAGGTAAGTAGATACCCAGGTACTTCACTAAACTAATTTTTAATAACACGGGTTTGCGTTCACCACATTGGGTGCATAAAAAAATATATTTAACTGCTTCGACTAGCTCTTACACAAGATGGCGATACCAATGTTTTTACAGACATTTCAGTTACGCCATAAAAAATGATTTAACTCTCAGAGGGAAAACATAAATAAGTAGCATCTGGGGCTGATGCCATTTTCAAAGTAGGCTTGTTCCAATAACAAAAAAAGGTTAACATCTTAAATTACCAACACAGAATTCCCCCATTACCAATGAGAAATAGACACTCCTTAAAATGAACCATACATACTATAGGTTACAGAAACAGACTAATCCAATCGAGTACATTTATTTTCGCGAATATATTATTGTAAAGGGATACAAAATCCTAATGATATGGGTCGACAGTCCGAGCAAGGGTCTGACAATTTGCGTCTCCTGAAAGGATGGGATGCCGTTATGCTGTAAGATTCTTTGTACAAAGATGTAGGTAATATAACCATCATTGTATGTTATCATTTATGTAGAGGTTCAAGAGGCAACAAATATCCACCTAAAAGGACATTGGACAGCCCCACAAAGTCTACTGAGCTATTGATAAAAATGTACGAGATCAAACGTGCTGAAAATGGTCGGCGTGTGTTGGTATAATTCTATTGCTTTGTGATTCTATTGATTTAAGATTCCTAAGCAAACTGTGTGGCAACTGCTAAAAAGATATCACCTTATGTATATTAAAGCCAATTATAAGTTAAAAGTGATACAAACTCTAGGTACTTAGTTTATAAATCAACTACTGCCGTGAGGTACTTACTATGTCTACTTTAAGCGTCATTGAAGTTACGATTAAGTACGCCATAAAACGTAGGTATTTACACACTATACCAGCTGACACACATTACATTACTTATTCTTAAACCCCAATCTTTTAAGATCCTTTTTTCCTCTCATAAAAACATGGATGTAGGTAATTTACCCAATAACACGTGAGCAAAATTTTGATATCCCCTTTACGTTGAGTAACAATAACATTATTTTAATAAAGGTTCCTATCGATCTCCAACTGGCAAACACCCTGCAAGAGGCGGACGTGTTTTTATTCTGCTAAGCTCCAGAAGGGCTACGTTTGGGCAGTTCCGACGTGGGAACGCTTTGTTGTACGTATCTTATTCTGTTGAAGATAGCATTGAAGTGTAAGGGTAGAGCTCGAGTAACTTTAGTGTAAGGATAACGTACTCGTACAAGCTAAACAAAGGCGATTTATAAACCACAATTCCAATACATGTCGTAGTTATTACTATCGTGTCAAGTATGTTTCATACACAAATAGTAATCATGAGGAGCAAGAAATTACTTATTTTGTATTTGCCATGAGACTTGAAACGCAACATGGGGTTTAATTAATTGACCCCATGGTGTTTGTTTTTACCTGAATAAGTCCGTGAACTCTTTATTTCTTCAAATAGTAGAAGAAGTTACAAATTTTGTATGAACCTAAAATGGTTTCGGTGTTCTTTTCCTCCTTGATAAAAAGACTTTAGAGCTCATTTTGTGGCATAATGAAATTGTAACAATACAACTGCTCTGCGCAAATGTTATCGAGTAAGTTTTTTTACCAATTATAATGGATATGGATATAGTGACCGTTCAATGCAAAAGCATTTTGGAAATAACGCTGACCATAATGAAACTGATACATAATACGGATGTGTCAAAGGTGAAAACCTTTTATTTCCAAAAGAAGAAAAGCTGGAAACGTGAAGGCAAAAATTACACATAACGAAGGAATATAGTTCACTATATTGATCGTCATCAGCACATTAACTCATTTACCATCACAACGGATTTTCACAGTTTATGCGGCGAAGCCATGAAACCATATAACTCCGCGTGAATATTTGTTATTTCCGTCAACAGCCGGCCAGTTTTGACCTGGCGCACTAATTTAATTACGGCACTATAATGACTAGCAAGTTGAGCGATAAATTGAACTTTGTCATCTAAAATTGAAGGTCCAATATCGCGTGTTAATAAAATATTTCGAATGTGGTTGAAGCGTTTCGATTTTCCATTTGTTGCGGAAATGCCAGCCGCTACCGACGCGATCGCAAATATACGCGTCATATTTCTCTCTTTTCCGTTTTTGGTCGTAGGAACATTTATTTTGTATGTTAAGTGCCTGCGAGAGTCAGTACAAGCTTTAAGTATCTGATTGTAAACGACCACCGGAGCAAGCGAAAATATTTATGGGATCATTTGCGAAGGCTCCGCGGAAAATGCGATGCCGGTTATTCAAAAATTCATGTGGTTGAAACAAACATATTGTTACGATTTAGATGTTTTATGATAACGGGTTCGCGTACGCTTTGTCCCGGTTCATTGTTAAAGGATAGGTACCATGTAATGAAAAAATGTATGTCGAAAATGTAGGTCTGAAAATATTATTATCAGGGATATATCTAGTGTATTGTATAGGATTTGAACCCGCTCAGTTCCATTCTCCTTGCCAGACGACGCGTTCTTTCACAAAACAGATCGTATTACAAACGCTATAAGCTTCAAAATCTTTGGGTTTACCTCCACGCTAGATGTCGTAACTAATTTCCTGTAACAATCAGCATCGAGTTACACCATTAATAATTGTATTGTCATGTGTTTTCTGTTTTTGTGCTATTTGCCGTTTTCCGGCGTCGAATTGCCAGTTTATTGTATGTTGTGTGCAAACGAACGTGATGGAGAATTGGTTCGGATCGGCGGGTGGAGCCCGGGGGAAATGCTTGTGTACCTCTACCTTGCGAAGGACGACAGCCCGACAGGGTAGGTACGACATAAAATATACAAGACGAATTGGTACGGATAGGTACTAATGCCTTGGTCCGTTGGGGTAAGAAATTCTCCAGGACTCGTATAAGTCCGAGTATGATAAGTAAGTATTCAGCAGCCAAACATCAGTATTATGAGAATACTAAGAAGTAAAATGGTTAAATAGGTACTCAGATCTACCTTTTGTAGAGCAAAACAGAACTGTTAATTATGTAATAAATCGTCTCTCTCTCTCTCTCTTAAAATGTTCTTGAGTAGCGACCACGAACCGGAAGATGCAGCGAAGCCCTTCTATTAGGTGGCGTAAACTGCGGGGAGCCGTTTTAGATGCAAGAGGCAATTGGCACTCTATGGAGGAGCCCTATGTTCTTTTGTTTAGGCATTAGGTTATGTGATGGATGACGGTGAAATCACATCTCATAATTTAGATCGTTTTTTTCACAGAATATAAATTTGTGATTGTTCCATATGTATTGGTTTATTATTACTTAGAGCGTGTGATGCTTGTAAGAAACACAAAAAACCTTTCAAATAGATCGAAAGGCGGGGTTAGTTTTTAGCAGTCTATCCATGTCTGTACGTACCTATTTCCGTATGTTCCACCTAATGTAATGGCTAACCGCTCATCCAATTTTGATAAATAAGGTGCCAATCCATGCATTATGGTCCAGACCAGATGACATGATTTTTTTAAAATCAATAGCAATAGGGTCTTTGTTTTCCAACCTAATTTTGCTTCCATTCTTTATATACACCTAACGTTTCGTAAAAAGAATGAATCCCAACACAACTTCAAATGTCACTATATCCCAAAAGCAACTAATAATTACAGGCCCTTTTCCGAACACTATTATTGCAACAAATTGCTTGTTTATTGTTTCGTGTGGGTAAACAGACGTGATTGAGAATTGCTCCGACCGCGTACCCATCGGGAATGCCAGTCCGCATAGCTGAACCGCGTCGACCACAAAGATATAAAGTATCCGGGCGGAATACGAACGAATACTAATCCTTACGCTGCACGCTGGGAACAATGGGAAACAAATAGGGGTACATTTAGATAATTGGCTACTGTGGAGGAAGTCTCATTTTTACCAGCAAGCCAACAAGAGACCGCACACGACTTTGACACTTCGCATCAAAGCAATCTGTATCCCCACTTTATTTGTGTGTGGCTGAAAAACTGTATCGATTTAAATTGACCTTTTAACACAGATGGCTTACACTTCTGGCAGCAACATAGGAAGCATCTACTCCGTTAAATTTAGGGTTCCAACGGAAAACAGGAAAGGTTCCTGATTTCCTCTAGTGTTTATTATCTGCTATTTTGTTTGTTAGATATCCTATTATGAAAATCAAGCCAATACATTCAAGTTAAAACAGAAGTTCAAGAAATTAAATTAGGCGAGTTTATTCAGTTTCAAGCGGTTTCTGACCTGAACCTGTGGCATGAAGTCAAAGGTTTACGACATTCAAAAGAATAAAGATTAGTACCTACTAAAGAAATAACAAGGGTTACACCAGATTTATGGCATTTAGGTAATTCTATTAATGTGGATCTTTTGGGGCGAATGACTTGATGCCCTCAAGTGCCATTACAACGACCTTAACCAACAATTAGACCAAAGTTCATGAACCACTTTAATGAGAAAAAAATGAAAAAGAGCGCAGCATTCTGTAAATTGCTTAAATATTTAGATATCAAGATAGGCATTCCAGAAAACTTCGTTACAGTATATCATCATCACCGCCACAATCACGTTATAATGGGCTAGATTTTCGCAGTCAACTTGTCAACTTAAGTATTGGTCAAAACCATTTACAAATTCGTTATAAAACTACTGTTCACGATTGGCCCAAACATACGGAATTGCAACCACCTTATCTCTTATATACTGACTTTTGCGTACCTACTTAATTACAGGACTGAGAAAAAAACTAGCATCTGCTCTTTTTGAGCTGCCACAAGCTGGACCATTTCCGTGATTGTTCCACTCTCCACCAACAAAAGGAATAAAAAGGCAGGTTTAATCACATTTGCAAACGGGTTGAAAACGTCCGAACTGGGAAGCTATGAAAGCAACATTTCGTAAGAGCTCTTCATATTTCCATATAGTGGGGTTCGTTAGCATTTGAAATGTAGCAGTATTTTTTGAGCTGGTATACATAGAATTGTACAATAGTCTGTTGTGGATAAATTACATACTTTTCCCGGTTTTATTTGCGTTGGCTTTTCATCGATAGTGATTTTAACCTCTACTGTCAAACTGTCAGCAGATGTGCTTTCTTTATATTATTGAGATTTTGCCCCACCTTTACTTTATTTTTTATTTCATTACAAGCTTTTATTTAACTTTAAATGTTTGTTCGGGTCGAAACTTGCAAATGAATTTTAAAGTAGTGATCCTCAGCCAATTCAGATGAAATTTTGTATAAAGGTACCTACACGTTGAATTTGGTTGACAACCATCATTATCACTTGTCAGCCTGAAGACATCTACTGCTGAACATAGGCCTTCCCCAGAATGCATCACTTTGAGTAACTGTTCGCCTCCTGCATCCATCGGCTCTCCGCGGCTTTCACCAGATCGTCAGTCCAATCTACGCTGCATCACAGATTTTATAATAATCTACAACTAGCTGCGTCTTCCGGTTCGTGGCCGCTAATCGAGAGAGAACCTTTCTTCCCGATCGGACAACAATGCATGGATGCAGGGATGACAATGCATAGTTCTAAATCCGAAAATATGGCGAACGGCTCAACGGGGGACGGATCAAACGGGGAAAGAATACGAAAAGCTTAAAAAAAACTATAAGTACTATTATTTTATTTTACGCACCTACCACGCTGTAGTTATATTATTTATTCTGTGACCATAGCGGGTATTCGGGCTACATCAACATCAAACCTTATGTACACTATGATCAAACTACGCCAACTTCACACAGTGCGAGGCACTCGAGCAAGTAGATGACAGCACATGATGTTATGTTTGTTAAGTAAGATGTAGGGAATTAAGCTACGTTAATATGTGTCACGAAAGACAAAGAGACAATTAAGGCGTGTCTTATCGTATTATGTGTAGGTGTATCTACTCATGCTCGTTAGAGCTTTCAAGAAACGGTCTTTGTGTTTGTATTGGCAAGGTATATTATACCTTGAGCTATAAGATCGAATATCAAGTGCTACAGATATTAATTAAATGTAGGTGTAAGTACATCTGCTCAGAAATGTTCAGCTGTATTTGGGAGAGACCCATTTTCTTCGGAAATTATTTTGATATTAATAGAATAGAAAACATAAATAGATGAGTAGGTAGATAGGCTGTATTGGATATAATTGATTTCTGATTAGTGTTGTTTTGTTTCTTTTTCTTTTAATTAGTATCTGGTCACAGATCCCTATATTTCCACACTTACACATTACTTTGGTGTATCTTGGTTTATTTGATTTCAATTCTAGATAATATAATACCTACAGTACAGGTGCCTCATCCCATACAACGGAACAACACGGGCTATTTTACTAATGATTTTATTTCTGCATAACGCAAGATTATCAAGCGACATTTATTGCGTGTTGGCGAAGTATTGGGCCAAATGAATACATTGGACACTAACTAGTAAATCGAGACACGATTACTATATTTTTTTCAAGTTCGGGCTACTTTTCGTTTGTACCAGATGGGGACCCCATGATTTCAACCCAGAAACACTGAACGCATTTGAATTAAATGCAAAGGTACCGATATTGCTTACATTACTGATTGGAAAAATGATTTTTGTCCCGGAGAATTCAAACTCGCTGGTAAAAGAGTAAAACGCGATAGAAAGGGGGGGGGGTGTATGTGAAGGCAGGTAACAAGACTAGACACTATGTACATTTGACGTTTACACTGCCGGACGTTTAGCCTCAGGCTCTCTGACTGCGGGAGGTGTTAAGTAGGAAATATCGCGGACTACTATATTACTAGGTACTTATACATTATCTATAAGTATCTAGCATTGTACTTCACAGACATAAGTCTGAAGACCAAAAATATTTAACTGCGTAGTAATTTTTTTACTCCACTTTTTCCTCAATTATGTTAACAAAACCTGCAAGAAACAACAATAGCTAAGGCCACACGATAACTAATAGGAATGAGCACAATATACCCCTGAAATACTCTTGCTACGTGCAAAAGGTAACAATCGCAGCCGCGATATAACTTGCAATGAAACTCATAAAGGCGCCAAGGACAGGCCTTATTACAGCCGCTTCCAGCCACTGAGAATATTTGCAACGCTATTTTGGGTGGCATCGGTATTCGTTTGTACTTCATGTTTTTTTTACTCCGTTATTTATGAAACGATTTCAGATTTATTCTGTTTTTATTTGAATCGATATACTTTTAGACCAGCCGCTCAAAGCGGCGCTCCCTGGAGTAGGTCTAAGTTCACCAGTGGACGTCTCCAGACCGATGACGATGATGACTTTTAGATTGATTCCATAATCCTTTAGACATTTCGCTAACCGTCTTATGCATTTGTATATAAACTCAACCAAAAAAGGTAAAAAATTAATAGACATGCCATGCAAGTAATTTTGGAGCTATGACAAATGTTTTTCGTTACTTTTTTTATATTAATGCTGTTTCTCATATGAGTATGAAGATTTAGTGTTAGGACTACATCATATGATTAAACAGAGGGTATGTCTAGATCGCATTAAGACCAAATCTCGATGTGTGTTATTTATGAATAAATAAAAAAATAAATATCACTATATCGCGCGAGGGATACTATGTATAAGTAGGATATGGAAAAATAGATACACAAGTGCATAAAGGTTCATAACAGTGAACGTATACGTAATAGTACGTATGACCTACGTGCTAAAGGTAATTCTACTATTACTTATTCTGTGCAAAAGATCACCACAATTCATGGCCTCAATATTACGTTTAAGGAGCCTCTTAAACTGGATACCAAGGACGAGCAGTACTTTATTTAGAATTTTTTTAGTCATATGACATGAATATTTCATGTTACATTTTGAATAGATTATACCAGACTTTTGTAGCCTTGAGCCTTTGCCTTTCATTAGGTACTTTATCATTATTAAATTAATTGCACAATGTCTATTCCAATGGAAATTGGGTGAACTGCAGGTAAAACTGCGGGATGGCTCTAGTTCAAAATAAAATAATTTCAATTTCAGGTCCCGTCAAAAACAGTTGCCAGTTTGTGTTTTGAGTGGAGACATAAATGAGATGAAAATTGTCCCAAGAGAATTGCAGGATTGGCGAGCAAACTCCTGCCCAAACCGAATAAAAAAGGACATAATTATAGGGAGCTATAATTACGAGCGCAATTGTTAAGATTGGGAACCAAACAAATATCAAATAAGACCGTTTATTCCCAATAGAACACTAAGTTTGATAACGGTTATTGAATAGGAACAAATATTTACTGTTTGATTAGCAGGTTATGTTTAGAGATTTATCTTTGCTTCCAGAAACACAATTTGATACCTGGTTATCTAAAAGGAAAAATATTTAGGTGCTATTAGAATATCAGGTACAATATCTACTAAATTAATTTTGAGTTGATGTTTCGTCACCCATTTATCTAAAGCTTACCTAGCTTAGCTACAAAGAATTTCCATCGCAACGTGATTCGATAAAGTCCTAGAATCGATAGAATTGCCAGGTGGTTGAGCAGGTTGGCTCATAACCCGGACGCGTCGATTCACACGACAGGACAAGTAGGTATTTGTGCACAGAAAAAAAGCGCAAATACTTGTTCTGTCTGGTTGTTGTGGAATCATGGTTCTCGTACTTCCACTGTGTATATGATCGTTGGGCGTTATTTATTAAATTTAAAAAATCGTTTATAATAAATTATGATGATGAAACATCTCTGTTATTTAGACCACAGGCTCTCAAACAATAATTCGTTCAACACGTTGTTATCACATAGTAAGCAACTCACCATGATTTCTCGTGTAAGTGCGATCTGCCATAAACTCCCCACATTTGGGTCACATCAGATGCCCACTATAATGTTTAGAGCTATTCACTATCATTCACTCGCGTTACGCAACACAGAACTGAAACAAAGAGAAATGGATCTGTTAATTTTGTATTACGAACTTTTCAGACAGTTTCCATAGCTTAATAAAGCAACGAGATTGATCAGCCGATGTCTTTTTTCCAACCTAAACAATATAATTAAGTAGCTCTTATGATTTTCTTAGTACTAGTATATCTGCGCTAAAATTTGACTTTATACTAGGACGTACCCAAATGCGTTTGCAGTAGGTAGGTATGTATGTCATAACGAGATAAGTGCAAACTTAGAGCTATAAAACTAGTACAGAAGGGCATAAGTATATTAAGTTGTCTCTATGAATATACGATTGCAGCGCTCATTAGTGCACTCGAAAGGCAGATCGCAAAAAATCTGCAGTCAAGTATACCTATACTTGGACGAGTGATCGCTGAAGTTTAACGCGTAGTACATTACATGTAGGACTGTTTGAGCCTTTCACAGAAACCTTATGTAAGTCAACAAGGAATAAATAATAGTAGGTAGAAGGTACCTGGCTTAAATCTAGCCATTGGAATATGTTAACTAGCTATTAGCTAACAACGATTGCCTACACGAAGCTTAAATAGTAAGTAGATTGGTAAAATCAGGAGAATCTATACCTAATCTCGGTAAGCAGCTCTATGATCACGGCATATCGAAAGACCCGCAAGATAAAATTATGCACCAAGGACCTCTCCATTGAAGTTTCCTACGTTCCAATAAAGATGGGTCTGTCAGATACAAGAAAGTGGTTTCGTATTTGAAATTATTTCAATAGATTCCAGAAAAGCGATATCAATATTGTACAATACATATAATACAAAATAATATTCACGATAAAAAATTACTTGATTTTTTTATAGATTTCGGGCCGATTTTCTGTCATTATTCCAAGGTGATAAGTGAATAACTAACCGTCAACATCTATATTGCAAAAGATCGGTCCTTATGTATAGGCACTGAATACAACAAAGACACCATTTTATGCGAGTGCCCAACATTAATTTGGCATGTTGGCGGTTGAAATCCTTTTTTGATGGAGATTGAGAACATTTTGTAGGGATTTTTTTACAGAAATACGTTTGAGCACTCTTTCGCTTGATAAGAAATCGTTTTGACATTATTATGTAGTAATAATTTTTGTCACTAATTTCACCCTGTTTAAAGTTAAGGCAAAAACAGACCCTTATTAACCCTCAAACCATTACTTCCGTAAATAAAAAAGAAAACTAAAACCCTTTTGTATCGCACAAAAGGAAGTCAAATTATAAAACATTAAAATTCTTTTTACAGCTCGAGTTTTTGTAATAAGGCATTTGTAAGAGTTTTTATCGCAGTAATGGACTGTTCTTTGTTTTATGTTTACTAGGAAAGTTCATTAGAGGAACTGAAAGGCAGGAAGCGTACCTACAATGTTTCCTTGGGCGTGGAAATTGGACGGAGAGTGTTCGGGTAGGTGCTTCAGTTTATAGCAAACGTAAATACTTAGAACGTATGTAGTTCTATTTGAATTTATACCTTTGTAAATCACAATTATTATGGAGGTGCGTAGTAGATCACAGAAGTGTCTCCTACCAATGAGACCTAAACTGGCTTTCCCAGTTCAGCGATAAAATGTGACATGAAACGTATTGGACATTTTAATTTTTCACTTCTGAACTACGGAAGCAACTAACAATGTACTTAATGGATCTACGGTTACCTATAAATAAAAGTGCATCTTTTTGAGTATTTGATTATAAAAATACTTTTCTTCTTTTTACAAATAGAAAATTAAGATTTCAGAGTTCTCTAATTTATCAGTTGATAATCTGTGAAATGAAAGTGTTTGTCGGAGTTATGGCGGGAACGCGGAAATGTTCACGTCGTTGCATTGTATTATTTCTCAAAACTTGTGCTTTTTCCAGTATTAATGTTTAAAAATGGTGGCGTTTTACGCATTAAGTGCTGAATTCCGAGCATGAGTGTGGGCAAGTGATATAATGTGGTGAAACGTGAGTTTTCGTGTTGCTTCCAAAATTCCATAGAAACTTCTAGTAAAGTTGCCACCACTTTACTGGGGCATGACTTAGACTGGACTACGACTACCTGACTTAGACTGGACTATGACTAAGACTTGACTTTACGTGATATATTCTTTAACGATAAAAATTACAATACTTGACACTGGCTAAATACACGACGTGTGGAGCTAAAATCTAAGAAAAAAAAATTATCTATTTTTATTACACGAATACTATATTATACTAGTTAGATTCGTTTCTTTGCTGTGGTCCTCATTAAACAATATAATCGATTCTCAAGTTGGAATACTCTAAGTTTAAATCAAACATTTTTCTTGGGTTAAGTAAACACATGACCCATGAAAAATTTTGAAATGTTTGATGTAGGCCATAATGTTCCAACAGGATACTTGCGTCAAATATCTCCAAGTCAAGACTTTTATGGTCTAACATTAGGGAAGTTTCAAGAATTTTCATGATTTAAAAAATATGTTCTAGACTACACATACATTAGAGGAAACCGCTAAGTAAACCCAATAAACTGGCACTGAAATAGTAACAACACAATAACAGAAAATGTAGTTACCCCATATAAAGGTTTTCATTGTATCCTATTCGGAGCAGAGCAATAAGAAGTGATTCATTGCGGAGGCGATTACGGCTGAAACGCACCACCACATATTACTTAGTATAGAGTATACACACAAACATTTTCTAGTTAACTAGCTGCACCCCGCAGTTTCACTCGCGGATAATAACTATGTGTTAATCCAACGTATAAAACTATCCCCATTTCAAAACTTCCGCATTTATAATAATAGTGTGATGTGTTATCTTACCTACTAGTAGTAGATATGTGCGAAAGTGTCTTTACGATGGAGATTTAAGTCCTACTTTTAACACAAACTTTCTACGGAGTACATAAAAAAATTAAATTTTAAAAACAAAATATATTTCTAACTTAAAAAAAGCAATCTGCTTTGACGTTTCGCTGTTGAACTGAGTAAAATCCGCTGCGGCTTGTATGAGTATATTAGGTACCATAATAATTTAAATACGTTGTGTATTTTTAAATGTAAACTTTGTACTAGTAAGTTTTTTGTATTAGTAAGTATAAGTTTAATATACTTTGAGTATGTTTTATAAGTAATATGAATATAAGTTACATATATAATAGTTTATATAAGTATTATAATTATATTTACACACTAAAATTATATTATTATTATAAGATTATTACACATACACACCCTCTTTTTCACAAAAATAATATTTATACCTACGCATGATACTTGACGTTAAATTACCCTACTTGCATTGTATACCTACTTATTCGGTGATAGTCGAACAACACAATCATAATGTACCATTTTGAAAAATGTAAAACCCTATTTGGCTGTAAGTTTTGTTAAAAGATGTATTTGTTTTTAGTTAAGAGCTGTGGTTTTTGTTTAATAAATAATAAATAAATAAATAAACTTATTAAAATGCAGCCATGGTAAAATTCTATTAGACACTAAGTGCATACCTAATTATAGGTAATTAAGTTCAATAAAAACGAGCAGACACGTATTAATACTGATCCGTATATGCCGTAGTTGCGATATTAGGTAGGTACAATACCTACAAGCCTTTATTTTTTGCATGCGACCCGCTACACGGATTTCATCTCATCTGACGGACGGAAAGCATAACAAAATTATACGGGTTCTATGCAAAAACATCCGGAGTATAAATTATGTAATGCTGGCGATTTACATCTTTCATTTATTAAGTCCCCTCGAATGGTCAAAACAGTGAAAATATACAAATGTAAAAAGGAGATAATGATGATGAATGTTAGATCATTTGGGATAAATTGGGGTTTCCGGAATACTTAGGTACCCAAGTATATGTTTTTCAATGAAGTAGCATCTCAGGAGGTAGGTACTTGTCCGTAACCGTAACACTGACTCAGACCCGACTGATTTTTTATTGTTCCGTACCCAAAGGGTAAAACGGACCCTATACTAACAGAGACCCGCTGTCCTGTCACCAAGGTGTACTTACCTCATGAACCGTGATAGTTAGACAGTTGAAATTTTCACACATGATGTATATCTGTTGCCGCTATAACAAAAAATACTAAATAACAGAATAAAATAAATATTTAAGGGGGCTTCCCATACAACAAACGTGATTTTTTTTGCTCATTTTTATAGATAATGGTCCGATAGAATAGTCCGACTCCCACTTGGGCGGTTTTTATATCCATTCACGGTGGTTGAAATCATCGAGCTGAAAACCCTTTAATCATTTCGACATTTTGGCATGTGGATTGGGCCCTAAATAGACTATATATACATTCCCAAATCAAATTCGGCATGAAACATCGAATTAGTTCACACAGTCACGATACTCAATTCAGGGCATTCGTTAGCAAGTACCGTTTAATTAAATTATAGCCACACGTATACGATGGCTTCTCTAATCCCAGATTAGGATGGCTACCGGAAATTAGGTCGTTGAAAACGTGAGCCGTATCGATTGAGTTTAAATAAGTCCGATTGAGTCTGGGATCTGGGGTTAAATGGATCAGGACAGTGTCTCGACTCTAACCTGAATACATCATGTGAACTGTGCTTTATTATTTTTAGTCTGTATTGTACACAGACTAATAGGCTGGTTAGCAACGTGGTATTATAAGAAAAGGGGTACTTTCTAGTCGGAGGAGGGCAAGTCTATATCTAACCCCCATATTCTACGTCGTTACCGCGAGATTACTCCACTCAACTCAATCTCGACTTAACCTCATTTTTGTGTGTTTGGTATTTTTAATTGACAATATATAATCAACTTGACATTTCTGCGTCAATTTTTCTTAAACAAGAGAAGCGAAACGACTGTCAACTCAAGGTACGTCGCGATGTAGTTTGAGTTTCCCTCAAAGTTAAGTGGAAGTCGAGTGAAGGATTTATGGTGAAATGTTTTAGAAGACAGGGATCATGTGTACCAGTAGGTATTAGAGTAATGCCCGCCTGCACTGAAGTTTGACAGTTCTTAAGTTCGCGTTATCTTTCTAGGACGTTCCCAAATGCATTGCATTAGGTACCTACTACGTCAGAGATAAGTGCGATCTTAGGGTTGCGTGTTTTAGCCCATACTCATCCAGAGTTCAGAGCTCTAAGTTCTAACTTAGCAAGTTAATCATTTTTAATGATACAGCTACCGGCCTATATTCAGCAGTGGGCGTCTTCAGACTGTTGACGTTATGTTACCGGTGACTTTTTCCCATCAAAAGGGGTTAGGTGTAGGTAAACTTGTTTGCTACCTGATAGCATTAAAAAATAATTTGGCTGTATACCGTTTAGATGTCCTAAATTATTTGTAATTATGTCCCACAGTCGATCACTAATCAATAGCCGCACACCCACATTTATCTTACACGACCTGGAGGACTGGTAGATAATGCTATTTAGCATTAGTTTATCCATGTACACCTTTTTGTGCAAAACTATTAAATAAATAAATAAATATACCATGGCATAAGTTTACAGATTTCAACTCATTCTTCATCAATAAAATCTGTGTCTTAAGGATGAGACTTATCCTCAATCTTATCTTCTTGGTAGAGATTTATTCAGAGGCACGCGTCTACTGCTAGGTGTCGAAAAGTGTTGATATTGCGATATCGTCTATCGCTGGGGGGTATAATGAGACAGATTTGGAGCGAAGACGAAGAAATGGTAGATGTTTTATCGTGAACAGCTCATGGAAATTTACGACTAATTTTATATAGGGAAAATTATGTAGAAAAAAGTAAAAAATCGTAGCAATACAAACCATGAAAAATTTCAGAATATATTTACAAAAATGACGTTTCCATTTCCTCCAGAAAACTGCATCATTATTCATGGAGACGTTATTTTGCGGTAATTGCTGAAATTCAACTATGTTACTTAATTTCTGCCATGAATTGCTGATTATCATAAAATTTTGAAAAGTAATTTCATACCAGTCGTAGCGAACCAGACACCAACAAGAAAAAAAAAATTTGTTTCTTTGTCTAATTCGCTGTGTCTGTTTTTTGATCTAGCTCTAATATAAGTATGTTTTTACCATGGAGCTATTAAAAAAAGGAGGGAATCCCGTCTGTTCCGAAACTGAAGCACCCTTAGGAAGCCGGAACGCTTCGTACGTACGAGCGGAACACGCACACACTCACATCATATGCAGCCGGTCGCCCTACTTTCATCTGACACACATATGATATATGTCCGATTTTGGGCTTCAGTACAATGTCAATCAAAACTCAATCCTTCTTTTTTATTTCATCCATGGTTTTTACCTCTTCTAGGAAATTTTCATTACTTAGATAACTTGACTTCACAAGGTGACAAAAAATTAGCTCGTTAAATAAAAGCATGGGGATTCAGTCCAATATTCACGGCGGTATTGAGCTACCCTACTCAACTTAAGTGGGTTTTAGCTTCACTTCAGTGGGTAAACGTATCTTTTCTTCACTGCCATAAATTATGGCGCTTAATACGACTAAAGCCCATTATAAATCAATGTCAAGACGAAATTGTTCGTACATGTAAACGCAGTGGTGGTAAAAAAGTGTAGGAAACTAGAGCGAGCTTATTAACACTGCTCAAGCTACAGCCATGACCCAGGAGTTTCAAGGTAGGTATACCGAAAATAGTTGCCAAGAACTTTACGCCGTAGGTACCTTATTCGAGAGTTTAGATTTTAAATTAGTGTAGGTAGCGTAGTAACTTAGTATAAGTCTACTTACTCTCTTTCGTCTAGGTACCTACTTCTAGTAACATTAGCGCTATTCCCCCTAGCCCAGTCTCCAAAAAGAGTATAGCACTCGCTATTCCATTCCAATCCTCTACTAAATTTTACTATTATGCTAAACCTGTAAAAGTTTTCTGACATGACAACTTTATTACACAGGCTGTTATAGCCAGAAAAACTAGGCCTTTGAGATACATCAGTCGAAATATCGACATACTGTAGGAATTTTGGCTAGCATTTGGAATGGAAAAATGCTGGATAAGCTATAATATTTTGGGCACTTTCCTAATATTACACAGACTGGTTAGCATCGCCACAGACTACTGAATATTATCTCCACTGCCTTATACTAAGAAAAGTAGACAATGGAAACTATCATTCACTATGTGACAAGGGGTACCTACTGTGAGTATATACTCAGTAGGTACCTACGTTAGCATTTTCTAAATGAGAACGCTTCTTTATTGATTTCAGACAACGATAAAAATATATAAGTATTTACTGATATGTAGCACTGTCTAAGTATAATATTATTATAATTATCTAGTCCGGGGTTATAAGACTGCAAGCATGGTAAACGTTTTTAAGCAAAAGTAATAATGTTTACAGTATGTGAGAAATATAGGAGCAACTATTAAAATAGGAACATTTCTTAAAATAATGAAATGTTTAGGCTAGGTTAAAAAGTCGTTTTTAACCTAACCTTGGGGTCGGGGTCGAAGCAAGCTCCGCATCTACGTTTAGCGTTTTCACCTTGATACCCTGATTGCCCTTTATTTGAATAACAAGCCATTGTCTGAAGTGGGTTTACTTTCGTTGGGAGAGAGAACCTTTTATTCTATTTCGCTTGAAGATATTTGCAGACGAAAGAAAGCTTTTTCTTTCGTAGATAAACGCTTACATAAACAAAATTGCGCGACATCCAAAAAAGCCGTCGATGTTTTTATAGTGTTGTCAAACCTAACGACCCTGCAACACCTTGAGTTGTAGGATGTATAGGCTAA
Source organism: Ennomos erosarius (assembly GCA_963580505.1). Lineage (NCBI taxonomy): Eukaryota > Metazoa > Arthropoda > Insecta > Lepidoptera > Geometridae > Ennomos > Ennomos erosarius. The sequence goes on from OY756984.1 coordinate 3,466,448, forward strand.
TATTTTATTACATCGCACAGCGACACTATCATGAGAATGCTGATCACGTCTACTTGGATACAATACTAACATTATAGACTCTATATTCATTATTAATACATAGGTATACTTAGAGTTAAATGTTAGATAGCTATTATTACAATAACAGTCTATTCAATTGTCATATTATGATATGACAATGCGCGTGCAAACATGACAAAGGCCCGTAAAGTAGAACGCAGCCCAGTTATCGCGTTGATATTAAATTCAAATTTATTAAGTATAAGTAAATAAATTACAAATATTAAAGTGATGTGTGTGTGATTCTGTGTGATACTGTGTGGTTCTCTGCAAATATAAGCAATTTTGTTTATTAATTTGAGCGGAATTACACTGGATAATTCTGTATCAATTTGTATTATCTGAGCGTAATACTATAATACGGACCTTAAAGTTAAACAAATTAATTATACAAGGTGACTTTGAATTGGTATATCATCCCGAAATGGGGGGACTGGAACCATGATACCATACAAGTTGTGAGAGAATTACTTAAAACTGGGTGTTTCCACACTTACATGGTAAAAAATAAATCTACTCGCAAAATTGCACGTGCCATCGCTACGAGAGTTGTACATGATACTATAAATTCATTTCTAAACACAGGTCGTTAAACTCATTTATGTGCACTTGGTCAAGGACGAAGTTCAACTACCCAGCTGCACTAAGGCTATTTTCAAACGTAAAATTTACATGGCATTTCTTCAATAAAAAACTATTAATTTAGTAAAGTCGTAGAAGAAACATTGTCTACCTTGGGATGTAGATTTACCCCCTTTCGGGATATCATACCAATACAAGGTCACCTTGTATATCCGATAGTTTTTAGTTGTAAATATTTTTTTTTTAATAATTTTTAATTTAGTTCTTAGTATAGTTTCATTTAATAATAATTTTATATTATTATCCAAAGTATAATAATGACTTCTAAGCTTCTTTTCTCTTGGACAATGCTCAATGTTAACTTAATACCTGTAGTGATTACGAGAAGGTTGCCTCCAAGGTAGAGTCCTGTCCCTCCTACCTATCCTAACCCTGAAGGGATTTGACGAAATCCCAATTTATCCCTCACTAAATAGGTATCCGAGAAAGATTTCCACTGATAGCCTTGCGGATTTGCGCCATTATTATATTTCGATACTCTCGTGTGGGATGTTTCAGATTTATTTTCTTATAACATGATTTAGGATTACTGATAATATTAGCTGTCATGCGGCTTCGTCCATGTTGCTTTATGTTTTGTTTCAGGCTCTAAGGTATTTAATACTAGCAATTATTAAACAAAACATATTTGCAGAGTACATTTTATGTAAGTACTTAGATATCTCTAATGCTATTAAGGCTTTTGTGATACTAGGTACCTGACAAAACCATCACAAAGTCCTTATCTGATCCATATTATACGTACAGAACGATGCTCAATCAATTGTAAATCAGTGCTCAAGGCCAGATTTCATTTACCTACAATTTTTCTGAACGTTATGATAATTTTTTTCATTCTTTGATATTAATAAAAAAGGGAAAGAATGGTACATTTTACATAGTTCTTATTTGTGTGATTCTAGTCATCAAGATATTAAAACAGTAAGCAAGTTCCCTACAGTAAAATTACAACAAACACATTACAGATATAGTACCTACATCTTCTTTTTAAAATGTCAGATCTAACGATAGCCATTTCTACTAAAAAGAACAAACCGTTGTAAACTATGCATTCACATACGGCGTAACAAAAAACAAAGCGAGTTTGAACCCCGGACAACGCAGTAACTTTTTATACCAAAAACGTTTAACTTTATTTGCATTTCCCTTTTATGTGGTATCTGTTTATTACCTTGCCGGGAATAAAAGTAACAGAACCAGGTCAAGTTTGTATTCACTGAAAAACGCGGAAGCTAATTTTGGTCCAATAGATTTTTCCCTTCCCTACGTCTGAACGTGAGACAATTTCAAATCAGCGTCTCCCACCTTTACAATTTCAAGCCTTATTACAAAGGATTAGAGTTGCACGTAAAGTAGTGAAGACATTACTTTCGACGTCGAATTCTGCGAGCACCTTAACTTATGCTATTATGCTAGTTAACTGCTTTAGTTTCCAGACAGGTAGGGTAGGTGATTTCTTTTTACGGAATCTCCTTGGAAGGCTCATGGAACGTTACGAATTTGAAAGCAAAATTCCGAATAAGGGAGTATATTTAAGTGCTATAGTATTGTGAATTTTCTACCTCAAAACTCAGCCCTAATCTTCATCCCAATGCTATGTAATTTTTAAGGTGAAATGTATACTATGATAGCATAGATCTCTATGATAACCATTATTATATCTACCTTGTAAAAAGAGCTGCTAAGCCTAATACGATTATTTTTCCGTTCTTAACAGCGAAGATATCCAGAACGGAACAAGAATCATTAAATGAAAGTGTACTAAAAAAATATAGCCCGGATTTAAAAATATCTCCGGTAAAATACGCCTGGCAGCACTCGTTTATCCTTCTTCCTCGTTAATAAAAATAAAAGAAAACCTTTAAAGACAGATTGATATAGCCGAAGAGTTAGGAGGTCCCATAGAGACTTGAAGTCTTTGTTCTCCCAATCAGGGCTTTGAAGATGGGAAGTTTACTAACCCCCGAAACTTAAATCAAAGAGTTGTGAAACTTGTTTGTTTGTTTCCAATCAATAAACAATTTTGTTTCGCGTGTGGGTTAGAGATGACTTAAGGTTTGTAATCATGATTAGTGAGAACAAAGCCGTATATAGGATTATGAACTATCTATAACTATTTAAACTAGTAAGTATCTATAAATAAATTAAACTAAATAATTCTTTAACGCTTCGGAGTATTAAGTAAAATACGCAAAACGAGCACAACACAAAATGTAAAATCCTATAACAGCTAAAAATTAAAAACTGAAACAAATGTCTAATATTCGAGAAACGTAATTTATTTTCGGGATTTCGTTGCGCTGCGTTTTCAACCAATTTTTATACGAAGCAAAAACCAGAATAAAAATCACTGAAAATGCAATCTAAGCGAAAGTTAGCCTTGAAAAATGAATGAAAACATCACGCACTTATAAACAAAGAATGTATGAGGGAATCATTTTAAAGCCAAGCATACCTACCAAGTGATACATGTAGATGTATAATTAAATTAATTAACGCTTGTCTAGAGTGCCTCGAATGATGAATAAGTGGTTCAAACGCTAACGAACGCAATTTTAATTAAATTGATACTGATTTAGCTGAAACAGCGACAAATGGAAGTGGATTTGAATTTGATGACTTCGCTGTAGTTTGCAAATATCAGAATTCAATTATGCACAGAGTACCTATCTTACCACAATTATGATGTCATCATATTATAATGATACCTACCTACTAGGTTAGGAAGGAACCACCCACCGAACCGATGTAGTTAGATGGCCAAAACACGTGCACGATGGCAGGAAATGGGAGAGGCCTCAGTTCAGAAATAGATTCAAAAGCTACAAGTGCTTATGAAGAAGAAGAGGAAAGTGACTAAATGCTAATAGGTACTGACTTTCCTACTTGCAGTGTCTGTCCGCAAGGTACGTCACTAACTAGTAAAGTCGTTTTATTTAACAGGTACTACGTACCTACAGCTATTTCATTAACAAAACTTGCAACCAAAGTAATTTTTTTTAGTTACGTATAGTTGCAATTTTATTTTTTAACTGCCAAAGAATTTAAATGCAAGTAGGATAATTGCCCCCCTATTATGTACCCTACATTTTTTGAACCTGAAAACGCAGCGTAGGCCGTTCTCGACAGGTGGACCGAAGATCTGGTGAAAGCCGCGGGGAGCCCTCAAAGTGGCGCTCTCTGAGGGAAGCCTTTGTTCATCAGTGGACGTCTTCAGGCTGTTGATGATGTTAATGATGAGGGTAATTTTGCTTTACCTCGATATTAGCCCAATACGTATCTACTTCCCCTGGCCTCACAGGGAGAGTGTAGGCCATGCTATAATCCACCGCACTGACCAACTGCTGATTGATGGATGACACATGGTCCTCGGACCGATAAACGTGGTGTCTCTTGTTAGAAATATTTCGGCTTTTATATCTACGTCTTATTAATACATCTACGTTTTCAATAGACTCCACAAAGCTTGACAATAAAACACGATGGTTGTTAAGTAAAAAAAACTGAAGCAGCAAAGCCTTAGAAGGGACGCTTAAAATCTCAGAGCTCTTTTAGGCTTATTTATTGCCTCGCTTATGAGAGCTCTTGCTTTCTTTCCATGAATTTTGTATTACCAATCTCATCTTTGAAGGTTCTTAGAAGATTTTCCAGATGCCAATGGATTTTAGTCACTTATTATACTCGCTAAGTAGTCAGTTAGGTTTCATTTCGGTCTCAAATGAAATGTTCTAGCTTACCTAAGGGTTTTCTGAGTTTTCTCTTTTCACTTTTATTAGCTCCGTTATTTTCTAGGGGTTATTGTTTTAGGTGTGGTTATTTGAAAATAAACCGTACAGAGTATAATATAAGATTCATTAATTAATAATTACCTAAGAATTAGTTGTGTAATACAATGGCTGTAATGTCAATAACCATTAAAAGATATCGCACATTGAACCAAAATTTAATGACATTCTTTCTTACCCAAATTTAGAAAAAGTAAAAATTAAAAGGATTTTCTCTATTTTAGAGTAATTCCACAAAGGCATTTTCCGATACCTACCTTGAAAGGTCAAGGCCAAGATCCGGGATGAAATGGCGTGACTGAGAGCAGTTAGGCGACTGTTATAAATATGTGAACTTCCTGCTTATACCTACCTATCCCCTTTTCTACCAATTTCTACTACTTTATATTGTCTGCTTGTTTATATATAGGTAGCTGTCACAAGAAAATGACTGAACTTTAAAAAACTGGTTACTTCGAGGGATAAATATAGGATACATTTTATGGTTGAGTTTTTTATTTTATGAGAATGAATGTTGTAACGAGCTAGTCGTTCACCTGATGTTAAGCAATACGTCCACCCATAACAGTTGCAGTGTCACTCGGAACTTAAATGTAATAAAGTCTCGCGTGACACTGCACTGCGCACGTCATCCTGAGACATCACACAGTCTAGTAGTCAGATTACTACACTGTGTAATCAGGTCATAAAGTCTCATTTGCCCAGTAATTTCACTAGTTGCAGGTAAAACAACGGATTTTTGGGATTTGTTCAAATTGGAAGCTGTAACAGAAATCTGTATCTAGAATTGGAAACAATTAGATACATAATTACTAATGAGTACCTAAGTATAAGGATTGTAGGAGGTACTTTTATAAAGTTCCTCGCCAAGTTGGGAAGTGTTTCTGGATCTGAAATATCAAGGTTGATAAGATTTGAAATTGAGTGCTGCTCCGAAATAAAGCTAATCAACTACGCGGCTGAGTTAGCTGTAAGGAGCTACCATCCCGTTGCCATCCACAGGAGGATATATATAAAAGTATATAGATTATTTTTCCTAGACTAGTGTAAATAAGAAAACAACTTCAGAATTCATCTATTTTTGTTGTTTACCTAACGGCACCGAAAGGTCAAGTCTAGATCAGGTCAAGCTTCGATCAGGGCTCTGATCAAAAAGGTCAAGGTTCTATCAGCTGACAAGATTAAAGCCGGCTGCGCGTAACTGAATCAGTGATGTGTAACGTTGCAAACTGTACCTATTTCCCTTATATTACTTATATCAATTAAACCTATGCTTTTATTACAAGGCGCTTCCCATTCTCACCATACAAAGAGATAAAGAAATCAATTTTTTTATCGTAAGTATTAAAGAAATCATGGGAAAAGAACGAGAGAAATATACCTATTGCCCCACAAGACGCTATTAGTGGTAGGTACTGGTTGAACATATTATTAAGACGTAGGTATATAATACCGGTACTTTCATGAAGATCGAAAGATAAAAGTATCCTTGCTTTAGGGGGTAAATGCCCTCGCATTTTCTATTTGCAGCGTTTCTATAGATACATTTATATAGTACCTATTTTATAATTCTTCTAAATTTTAGATAATAATATGGCTTTGAGTTGAACGGAAGGACTTAATTGAACGAGGCGTGGGTCGTGCATAACGCCTTTCTAATTACAACCTTTCTATAAATTAACGAAGTTAAAAGGAGTTTATGTATTTTACTGCTTACTAACAGTGTAGTAAGCGTTTTCCGATAGGCCGTAGAAGGTAAGAGCCAATCAGCTGATGAGATTAAAGCAACGTGCTGAACTTTAATGTAACTATATATATATTGCGCCTACCTATACATACCTAGATACAAAACAGCTTAGTGTTAGTATTGTAAAATGCACTTTTAAAACTGTGCTAATAAGTGTTATGTTACTCCAACATACATCAGTATGTACTACCCCAGCGAAATATTTTTGTGTCCTAAAAAAGTGTGGCAATGTTGCAATCACCGCTGTAAATTGTGATTATATAAGCAGTAGGCGCTTCAGATTCTCAAAAATTTACTTTTGTTGGAAAATGAATACTCCAAGACCCAATTAGTCCAATAAGAAATGGAAATAGACATTCCCGAGACAAAGATCCTAAAGGTAGATTGGATAGTTACCCTTTATCTCTAGAATATGCAATCGCAATCACAATTAGGTATTAGCCGCTCCCGGTTAATAAGTCTGCCCCAGTTTTAACCTTCGTTTAAGTTAAGCCATAGTTGCTTCATCTTACAAATACCTACTACTTACTAAATATTTGCTGTATTCTGTTCATTAGATCTTAGTTAAGAGTGTGCGCAAAAATAGCAAAGAACAGCATAACTGCCAATGTCGTGCAACCGGTTGTAAAACGATTAAAATATTAGCTTAACGTGACAAAAGTAAATAATAAGCGATCAGCTTTCTGATTATGCAGGGTTTTAGCGATTGCAAATTATTATGAAGACAAAAATAATACCTACTACCTACGTTCTTTAAGATCATCTGAGAACCTGATGCTAAATATGCCAGTACACACAACCAAATTTTATGATTGTTCATTTACAGTAGAAGCTGTTCGTCTATGGAATGCCTTACCTACTGATATTAAACAAGCACCATCGCTGAATGTCTTCAAAAATCGTGTTAAACAGTTTTATCTTTCGTCTAAGTAGCTATCAGATAATTCATCTTATCTTATTATCATCTATGTATATTTTATTTATTATAATTAAATGTAGTATATCTATTATGAATATTATTATGTATTATGTCTTTGTAGGATTTTTATGTAATTATGTATGTATTTAAGATATATTTATTTATGTATATATGACTATACACAGCGTTCTTTTTTGTATGAATACCACCGTCCATGTATTGCTATGTCATTCCTTTCCGTACAAGGTTGTCTGGAAGAGATCGCTCTGAGCGATAAGACCGCCAATTGATACACTTTTGTTAATTTCGTTGTTGTTAGCTTTTAATCATTTGTGATGTGGTGTTTCAATAAAGAGTTTATCTATCTATCTATCTAATACCTAAAAATGCCTAAAAAGTTACGAGTTTCATACCTTTACCTCAGATATTAAAATAGTAGTCTTATACCCCATTTAACCTACTAGACTAGAAAGTTTGCTTATAATTTTGTCTAGATATCATTATAATTATTTGAACAAAGTAAATTTCATTTCACTACTCTAATACTTACTATACATAAACCACAGAATTCCCCCTATTACATAGGTCCAGAATCGAAGTCTCCATACTTAACCTTGTTTGAACATGAATCAAACCATAGAGCAAATTTTTTTTTTTTCTAATGTTAGTTCCTCTTTCAACATACCATATAAATAGTATTACCCGATTTAGTCGGGTACCTAAATAAAAATCTAGCTAGATGTAAAATGTAAATAATAAAAATTATATAACGCCTACATTAAAAAAATATAAAATAATAAAATTAATTACCATCATACTACCTATATCTATAGACAAGAAAAAGGTCTATATATAGCTCATGCAATCTTTTAATAAAAAGGATTCAAATTAAGTATAACCAGCAGTTTATTCAACGTTTCTTTTAATAACTCACGAGTTTTTCAATATTACCAAGTTAAAGGGATTAAAGAACAACAGTTATGTAGGTACAGGGGGTCTAGCAAAGATACCAACTACTAACGCTAACTCCAAAATATACTGAAATGACATTTCGGAAATCGCTAACTTTTCCGTAGCAAATGTCATTTCGATACATGTTTGGAGTTAGCGTGAGGCGTTAGCGTTAGCGATTGTGATCTTTGCTGGCCCCCCTGGGCCTCAACCAAAATAATGTTTCATATTTTAGGAAAAAAAAAATAACCTTAAAAATGGGAAAACAGTGGGTGCGTGGAACGTTTATAGTTGACAATAAAACTATTATCAGTAATTGCACTTCTGTGTTCTGTGTGTTCTTTACTATAGAAATGTACTGAACATATTGTTGAGCGAGTATTAGGTTTCCACCAATCTTCATTTTTGACTTTTTCGAACTACTTTTATCCAACGATCAGGGCCCCGTTTTATAAAGCTACAAGTCTTGTACTTGTAGCAAAAACCTGGCAACACAGCCCAAAAAAATTGAAATAATGAGTTTTATAAAGCTACAAGATAACAGGCGTACAAGCAAATCGGCTGATATATTACTTTACTCTGTGAATTACAAGCGCTTGTTTGTAGGGCATAGACAATACATAGTGTATTTTCATTTTTTAAATGTAAAATCGAACAATTGTTATGGTCGTTACAAGTGTACGGAGCTACAAGTTGTAAAAACTTTTACCTAACTAAAGAGCTAGGTAGAATGAATTACAAGTGTGAATAAATTTATGAAAGTGGGTTGTATTGGTTGTGTCACGTATTAATGAATGTTCAATTAGTAAAATTAAGTAAATATGAATTAAATATCTTTATAAAATGAGTAATTCAGCTTGAGCGTAGCCCATAAGTAATGAACGTAAATCACAAAACCTAATATGAGAAAAGCCATAATATATAGATAACTGTGAAAATAATGACGCCCGTGGTTTCACTCACAACTTATTTATTTTCCCGTGGGAACTTTTCATTTTCCGAAATAAAACTCATCTGTCCCGATACTATAAGTACCCATATTACCTTGTGTGTCAAACTTCATCCAATATGGCTTATAAGCCAGAACAAACAAATAGACTGTTTTATTAATTTATATATTATGTAGGGATTTAAGTATAGTTGACACCGGCTAAATTCATTAATAAAGGTAAGCCAAATTAAAAAAATATGCTATTGACCGTGACGTCTATTCATAGTGATGTGCAACTTGTAACATCATAATCTAGATTTTATACTCTACTTGGTCTGTGGTTCCACGCAGTGAGGTGATGTAAATTATACTTGTAATCACAGAGTATATCGGTATAAACTGCTTGTAATCGATGATTTGTAGGTTCATAAAACGCTTGTTGCTAGTAGTTTGTAGTTACTTGTTCTTGTAGCTGCTACAATTGTAAGCTACAATTGTAGCTTTATAAAACGGGGTCAGCTAGACATGGATCTGTTGGAAATCTATACAAAAGAAATCGGGTAATTATTCAGATGTTGTGTGGCAATACTGATTTTGACATGTCAACTTTTTATTGTGAAATGGTTCTGACTCTTCGTCAAATAGAAATAATTAAAATAATCTTATAAAAATACATGATTAAGGCCACTTACCAGTGAAATGTGATCGTGTGCTTCTGTGATTCGTGCCTCGAATGATTTCGGCACAGTTTTATCACGCAAGACGGCATTTTTTTGGTATGTATTCAAAAGCACACCCAAGTAACGACTGATTTTGATTTTGACAGCTGAGAATCAATCACACCCAAAGTGGTGTGTACGGTTTTGCCCTGCTTTAATTTCGTATTAGTGGTCTGGATAAAAAGTCTTTGACATAAACAAAATGAACAAAATTATGTATTTATTGCATTGTCTCAATTTTACTGTCAAAATTAGAATCTTGAGCTTGAGAGACCATTAAAGTCCGAAAAGGGCAACATGTCAAAATGCTCTGTGTTGCAATCACGACAGAGTCTAAAATTTCTAAAATTTTAATGTTATTTTAAGAAATTAAGGGATCCCCTGAAAAAGTAGATCTTAATGGGTTAACGAGGGCAATAAAAATGATTTATTCTATAGCAATTAACGAAATAACTTGAGAACAATTAAGTTCAATGTTTGAACTGGCAAATATGCAAGCCCTTTTATCGAAACTATGATGTTGAATCATTTCAGGCTATGCAGAAATTGTACATTGTTGTTCTTTGTTATTGCATTGTATTATGTATTGAATTGTAATACCTACGTTTCTTGAAACTGAAATCCTTCTTTTACTTCCAGTTAGTGAATGGTAGATAGATCAAGAACGCGTTAACTTCCTCAATATAGTTTAATTTCGAAAACGCTGGGAGTTGAGTTGAAGCTACCGTTCATCAAATCGAAGAATTGGGTACGATTCGAGTGTTGCCACTTAGGGATTATCCTTTTGAGGTATAATAGTGGTGTACCACTACCTGTTTCACCTCAAAATTTTTGGAGGATATTGTATTTGAATGGTTCTTAGGGGGAACAATTATTGTCTATGAATAATTGTCTACGCTTGCTTACTTACTATGTAGAGTATATAAATGCATAAAAACATTTTATAGACTCATAAAAACATTTTATATACTGACATAATTCTAATGAATGATAGGTAAACATGAAAATCTATAAATAATTAGTGTATTTTTTTTCTAATCCGTGTGAAAACCAATCAGTTTGACTTTAACGCAATGGCTAAACTTACATATTATCACATTTTAATATCGATAAACAGCTTAATTTAAGCGGTCCCTAGCAGAATTAAGGACAATTTATTGGAGCGTAAAAGTTACGACGGCCAAAGGTAAAGGTTAACCGCCATAATTTTGGATAACATCGTTGAACCCCGACGTCCTAGATTCCTTGGCAATGCCAGATATGGACTCATATTTTTCGAGCATAGAGGGCCGTGCCGTAATCCTCCTTGACTTTGCTAATATTCATGTAAGCCTGTTTATGTGTTTGTGGAATCCCCGTTTTGGCATTCTGTCCTTCCCTAAAGGACCATTGGACCGTCTGTTATCGAAGCTATTTTAGGATCACGTGATTTTCATAAAGATGATTACCTATGTAGTAATTTGCGCTGGTACGGTGACCTTTCCAATTGTTTTCCGTAGATAAATACGAGAAATAAATTTTTCGATAAGTAAGTATATTATAACTATTGCACGATGTAATAGGCATGACGACTACTATTAAAAATGAACAAGTAAATATTACTTTCATAAAGAAGATTAAAAATGAATCCAATAATTGAAAAAATAAGTAAAATCGGTAAATAAATCACGGAGTAATAAGCTTTTAAAGTTTCTGTAGGGGGCATCTCCTGTCCCTTTCTCGCGAAACAGAGCGCCCCCACAGTTACTATGAAAAATCCACTTGTGACGTCACATGTCAAAGAGATTGTATGTAAAGCTACCACAGCTTAGTAATGAGGTACTATAAACGACCTTGCTCTGACGTCACTGGCCGTTTGAGCTATCTCTTTCTATTCCGGTTTTTAAAATAATGCTTGTAACTTTGTAATTTTTGAGATATTTTATTTTTGTTTTCACAGATGTTTATCTTTTGAAAATATCATTAATTTATGCAAAAAAAAAATTTTTAGTCATCTTGTCTATTGTTAATATCACTGTATGGTACCTAAGGTAGAAAATTTACTACATTAAGTATGTATTTCATCAAAAAGTAGGCGTTACGGTGAACATGAATAAGGCTGAGTTGCACCAGCTTACTTTAACTCTAACTTTAACGCTAACTATAACCGTTCCACGCTTCGCAGGGCGGGCTTATGTCAAAATTTGACCGTAACTTTAACCGTGATTATGGTGCAACTCAGCCTTAGACAACTTATTTTTTTTTAACTTTTGATGACCATATTTTCATAGCATATAGAATGATTTGACATTGCCTTACTGAAAATGTAAGCAAAATCTAAATAATTTTATCAATTATACTTACGTGCATCTTGCCAAATTCAGTATTCTAGTAAAGCAGTTGCGGTAAAGCAATACTTATCCTACAAACAGATTTGACTGGTAACACACATTGAAGTGGCACGAACGTCATGTCACGGTCCAATTACTAGCTTCCAGCCCATCCCAGTGCTAAACTCGGCCCAGTAACTGCATCAATGCACCTCTAATGGATCCAATTTACCATTCGGATTGTATTACGAATGTCACATCTCTGTTGGTCAAAGACATTACGATGAGTGAGTCATACGACTGGAGGACTATTACCATTATCACTTACTGGCTTATGACACATTCTAACGACAGGTTTCACGTCACGTAACAAGTAGCTAGATCGTGACTAACTAACGTACCTATAACGTGTGTCTTGTAAATGTTTTGTCGGTTTTGTTGATTATTGGTTTCCGCGGGTTCACTTATTTCATCATTTGCTGTTTATTGAGTGTGGATATAGTTTAATACAATAATGATTATGCGTTTATTTGAATAGCATCATCATTATTATCAGCCGGAGTGAACACGTCAATGGGAGATACTACACACCAATAACAGTACCTACTTATTTTAACCGGTGGAACGTCGACGCGCTGTATAACAGTGGATTTAAAAATGACATGTATATCCAGTCTCGAATAAAGATCATTGAGGTTTACCAATAAAATACATAGCTCACATAGGTATAGGTAGGTACAGCCTAATGTTCCGATGACTAAATGGTGTTTGTAGATTAGTTTATTCTGTTAAAATACCCATGAGTTTAGTTGTAAAGCACATGATGAATTTTGTTTCCTTATATATCATTCAAAGAAACAAAAAAATGAAAAATCCAAAGCTGTTTATTTCTCGATTACCTGAATTTTTCATGTCACTAACGTGGGGATATCATCTAGACAAGCGTGAATTGTCCCAGAGCTAGAGATGAAATCCGTTAACGTGGATTGTCACAGAGCTAGAGATCAGAAATAAGGCGAGTATAACCTGTATAGTTATAGATACTACTAAGTTTTCTGTGTCGTAACTATAATTCCAGAAGCTCGGGAGCTCTGAAGTACAAGTTAAGCCGTTTTAAGCGGGTCTCAGTAGTTCAAAGGTTTTTACATGGACCCATAACTTCAGGCATATGCTCAACACTTTTCCTAAACAAGTTTTGAAAAAACATTGCATAGGGAGATAATTAAGATTATTAAAACAATATAGGCATGTATAGTGTACACAGTATATTGTAAACAAAAGCACCGAGTAAGGTTAACAGTCAAACTATATTAACCATTGTCACTAGTCATAGGAGTTATAATAACTGCCGTAGCTCCAGCTTCATGCAATCTATCTAATGCATGGTAATTTTGCATTCACAGGTAATTGTTTAGGTAGGTACTTAAATAAATGTATGCCTGTTGGCAGGCATCCGAGGTCAGACTCGTTAGGTTGTATAGAGCCTGGACTGGAGGCTTGTAGGTCTGTACATTATTCACGTAGCATACCTACCTAGATCATGACTGGCTCCAGTGTTCACATTTTTAGTATTTTAAAAGAATAAAGTAGATTCGGGTAGATAGAACTACTTATAGATAGACCTTTCGAAGCTGATGTAACTGAAATGTTTAATGTGCTCTACTGGAGGGTGAAATGAAATTGTTGCTTTCAACTGGTTAGGTACGTGTTGTTTATATTCAAAGCTACTGAAAATATTTAAACATATTTAGATGTACATATTGTTTTTTTATTGATTATGGCCTATGTTCAGCAGTGGACGTCTTCAGGCTAATGATGATTGATTATTGCTGACGATTTTCTAATTATTAAGCTTACACCATCATCAGATTCAAACAAGTATGAAGAAGTCAACACATAGATACTGAAATGTACCTGCTACAGTCCAAAATACCTGTGGCAAAAATATTCGCGAAATATACCAAAAAGAGAGTGCAACCCTTTATAAAGCAAAGATTACACATGCTCTTCCGTAAATTACCACGTCCCAAATATGTAGGTACGCAGCTACCCCTATAAAATTAGCAACACGGGTGTCCAAAAGTAAACTCAGATGTGAACATTGCAAAACAAACATAAATCCAGAAAGAAAATTTTCCAGTTGCTCAGCTTTTTCAGGCTTTTACGGCAAATTTATTCACAAACATCTAATTTTAGCTTCAAGAATTTTCTTTGCTCCTTCTCGCGTCATAATGCGGAATTTATATTTTCGTCATTAGCAATGCGAGGAAATATTTTGCCACCTTTTTATATTTAGGTTTAGATGCGTAACTATAATCTCATTCTTAGTATGTCGTTATTATGCACTTTCGGCATTCTTTTTTTATTTAGCTGTTGTCTTATTTTCATATGAAAATAGAGATAACCTTTTGATAACAAACAACGATACTTATAAGACTTATAACTAAAAAAATTATAAGTATGTTATGTCCTACCACAGATATTAAAATAGTAGTACCTAGTAGTACTACTAACAAAATAGAAATTAATACGGTCTTATGACGTATCCACCTATAGATATAGTTACCTATAGGTATAGTTCTATTAACAACTAATCAACAAGCCATGAATCTGATAGCAGTCGAATCCCTCCCAAAAACGGGACAGGCTCGGTCCTACGTAAATAAATAATTCTGTGTCAATGTTAGCAACGCAAGGGTTCCGTATAGAAATGGATGAGATCCATTCAAACCTAGAATAGAGGAGTTTCTCCGGTATAGATCCGAATTACGGGATAAAGGAGCCTAGCCTAGCACCAAAGGATTGTTCTTAAGAAATACTTAATGTAACTCATCTAGCATTCAAATTGGTGTAGTTTATTGAAATGCCATGCCTTTCTATAAATTATGAAGCTCTACTGAAAACTGTACGTATGCACGTCTTCAGATTGTCTGCAAAAGTATTGTGAAAATATTAAGATAAAGAGAACGTACCTATCTCGTCCCTTCTCGTAATACAGCCTATTGTCAAAAATCGTAAGACACTGAGATGCCCGATATGCCTTGACGGCTGTTGTCTTAAAAAACGCAAGACCCGACTATCTGACTTGTGACTTCCCGACAAAATACTCAAGGGTCGATCCAGTACTCCTACCCAGTTCTTCCCTTACCCAGTTTTTACGCCACCCCCGTGAAGAGATGGGGTAGTACTATTCTTAAACCGGTACCATAGCGGCCAGGTAATTACGAAGCTCGCATATTTTATTAATTTTTGTGATTTACTGGGCAATTAAGACTTATGAACTGATCTCACAGTCTAGTAATCTTTTTAAACTGTGTGATGTCTCAGGATGACGTGCGCTATGCGCAGTGCCACGCGAAACTTTAAATTTGAGTTCCGAATGACACTGTAATCTGTTATGGAGCACCAGGCGAACGACTAGCTCGGGACGTCATTCATAAAAGACATTGTTTATCATTTTTCAAGTTGACCGTAGATTGTGCTCAATATTACGATTGATCTCTCTGATCGACAGCCATTTACGCGGTCCAACCATTCAGGTCAAGCTTTACTGATACTATCAACATTATGACCTGTGTAATAAATCTGTATTTCTTATTCAATTACATCTTCATTGATTTTAATATGACACATTTAGCTGCTGTTCGCGGTTTCGTACTCGGGGATTAGGTTAGGTTAGAGTTTGTCGCGATAAAAAGTCTCTATATTTATTGACAGGGTTCAAACTATATCTACATGCTAAATTTAAGCAAGATCTGTTCAGCGGTTTGGTCGAGAAAAAGTAACAATGGGATTATGGGGCACAGAAACAGTAAGCTACTTTACCGTTCAATGTAAGTATAAAGTAGCATGGATTGCAAAAAGAAATATTTTTGAAATACGTTCATTTACAATACATATAAATCCTTTAACTTATAGCACTTACGTATACTATATGTATAGTATACGTAAGTGCTATTTTAATGTATAGGGAAAGGAAAATATTGCATTCATCCGTCCCTGTAGCGGGATAAACCGTGACAAGCCATCTATGTCCAAATATCCTTCACAACCTTTTTGTTCTTTTTACAACTAACGAGGTTGGTTACGTTAAATCTGTTGATTACGCCACAGATTACATGATATGCTAATAATAATTACGCTAAGTAGGCCATACTACTATAAATCATAAATCTGCAAAGTATATAGGTCTTCTGCTTCTTTTCGTGTAGGCAAATGGTCAGCCCTGGTGTTAGAATTTTTAGGCCGCCCAACGGCTTCTGACTAGGCTTAACGCCTATTGTCTTACGACAACAGCCGGGACCGACACCTTAACGTGCCCTCCGAAGCACAGTAGCGCTCAGTTCTAAATACGAACTTTTTGCTGTAGCGGTCACCCATCATAGTAGTGACCGCAGCGAACGTTATTTAACTTTACCGATCGGCTAGGAACGGCTAGTCGTGCTTCGCTATGAGCACTGAGTATATAGTAAGTACTTTTAAAACCGTACTATATATAATATGATATTTTTCTATATAAGTACCTACGTGATCAAGAATCACGAAATATTTCTGCTTGCACCCCAAGCGACAATATTTTGTAGGAAATGGAGAAATATTTGCACACAGAGCGGCGCTACGTATCAGCTATATCAAACGAAGTTGGAAGAAAATATAAGTATTTTCCGGTTTACTGGAAACTGTTTCTGTAAAAGAGGAACGCAATACCAGCGCCTTTCAATAAATCTTGCTTGCTTAGGTAGGAAATTAATAAAATACGTTAAGGTAAAGGATTCTAATCAAAGACTTTTGCTTAAGCATCTCTTGGGATAAGCTACCTAATAATATAAACGGTAAAATTGCTATTTCCATTATTCTGCAGTCTTGTGAGGGGCCAAATTTAAATATTTGTTTAGAAACTCTGTCAGGTATTTTTTTATATTCCAAACTGGGAATAAACCCTTTTACTAAAAGTAAATAATTTTCGGATTGTTTTTGTAATTCGTAGACTCTCGAACCTAGAGGATTATTAAAATATTGTTATGCAGCAAATCCATAGATACATATTTACCCTATACTAATATTTATAGTGTATTAAAAGTTGTACAGAGCGCTAGAAACGTGCCGTTACATAAGGTGCAGAGTGCAGACCCAAGGTCGCCCACTCATCAAGAAACCACTAAGTTGCAACCTCCAAGACCTGACTGCAAAGCTTTATATCAACGAGATAAAGTTGAATTTGTCACTAGCATTGTCAACAAGAAATCTATGATGTTGCAGCTCCTACGTAGTGTTGCTGCTGCTTATGTCAATGGAATAGGGCTGATATTGTGATGCCTATTGTTATATCACAATGTTTTACGTTGATGTTTACGTGACTCAGGTTTGTAGGTTGAATAAAGGTGCGTCACAAATACAGGTTTAATTGCAAAGCTGCATAGCTTGACCACAGAATATAATAGAGTAGGTAGGTATAATAATAAATAATATACACTACAAAGCAACAAACCTGTTCAACGCTGTTACACCAGTACTCAATAATGTTATAAATATAAATACTTCACAATAATAAATTACAATATTTCAACTGCAAACATAATAAAACAATAATCTAACTATAGAATTGATATAGAATTAAAAAGAGATGTTTTCAATGATGTTTGATTTCAAAGCAATTTTATCAAGTCACGAAATAATTATGTGATAAACTGATAACATTTTGGACAAAATACGAAGGCTATTCTATGATATCTCCAACACCGGGAATACGACAATCTAAACCACCAATTGGAAATAATCTTGTGAAATTTCCTAATAATGAAAGAACCAAAATTGATTTCCCATTTAAACAGAACAAAGCCGTCCCAAGTACAATCCATCACTCCGATGGACGATCTTCTTGCCTTTTATTGGATAACTTTAGATTCCAGCCATCCAAAGAAGTTCTTTTATATTAGTCATAAATGCTGCATAGCTTTTCGGATTTATGGATATTAAAACGTACACAGAGATGAAAAATTCCCTATTCATATTCAAATAGCAGAACTCTTTTTAAATATACTTTTATCCAAATAGCGAATGACTTTATCAATGTTCCTGATAGAGCACAGAAACATGCTTAAACATTTTGAGGTGGTGCAAGCTCTTAAGTACTAGTAGACGAATACTGGAAGGAGGTTTTAATAATAAAAGATCCTTAAATAAGAAGAAAAGATAACCGTTGAAATATTTCCGTAGTCGGAAAACACATAATGATACCTAGGTTTGTTGAACGCTAATACTGTTCCGCTTCTGCTCTACGCTCACTTGATTTGGCATATTATGGAATAGTCAATCAATACCTACACCTAAGTGCTTCACTGTGAGTTGGCCTGTCCTACTCTACAAAGAACTGAGACAAAAGTCAAAACTCGAACAATGAGACAATGAGGAAAAGTTCTAAAATAAATGGAGCATTGGATTTTTTATCGACATTTAAGCATTGTTTCCGAGCCAATTCAATAAAAGTTTTCCCATTAAGATACCAAAAGGTACCCACACTGGTTGCGCAACTCAAGCAGCGTTACTGGGACATTTTATGATTGGTTCAGCTAGACTTTGATTGAACTAAGTACCCACTTACTCAGAACAGAGCTGTCCCATCTAACTTATTAACTGGGTCAGGTTTTAAATGATCTATTAGTTTTGAGAATAGCATTAGACTATCATTAAAATACATTATTATTATTATTATTTTATTTATTATTATTTATACATATTTTTTAACATAGAAAGTCAATATCACCTTCCTTTTAGTAGAATTCCGGAAAAAGAGACAATTGAACAATATCAAGACGGAAAACTGTCCACAGATTAAACTTTCAACAAAGATTTACTTAAATACTCCAGAAAGGCCATTTTACGTAAGTATCAAAGTTATACTACTTAGGTACACCTCAGCGAAAGTTGACTCTCGTACATACACAGTCGTAAACACAAGTGACGCCGTGTAGGGTAACTCATTAACTCGATTTGAGCAATGCAATATAGCGCGTAATTGTAGCAATCTTAACGAAGCAGGTGCTTGGGAATTGAATGAATAATGCACGGACGGTCAACGGGCAACAGGCGACAGTGCGTGTCATTGCAGGCTGCTTCCTTTGATTTTAATCTTTGGATACCTACCACCATATAATGTAGTAACATATTTAGATATCTGTGCCCTACTATTGAGCACACATAGATAACACAGCTATATTCCACTATATTGCATATGTGTAGTAGATATAGTGGATGTGGCTAGCCCTCCCCCCCTCTATTGCAATGAATCTAGCAGCGCTATCGCTACTGACGCGCGTCTACCGCTTCACAATCACAGCTGTTAAAGTTCATACAATTTTGACAGTAGATGAGCGGCAGACGGGCGTCAGCAGCGCTGCCACGTTCATCGTAATAGGACCCCTGAATAAGTGGACATGTCTACGTTGATGTTGTGATATGGTGGCAAGCATTGCCTGCGACATCTGTCAGCCAAGATTGGATAACACGCAGTGTTGCCAGTTCAGCAGATAAATGGGTCAACGTTATTTGGATGACTATGGGAATCTCAGCATAAAAGTATGCAAAATTATAATAGCACATCACTCGTTAAATAAAGGGAGGAGGCTTGAAGAGGGGAATCATTATCAATCAAGCAATTCCTCTTGTAGACTAGAAAATGATGCAACAGAGAAACGACAAGCATTGTCGTCGTTTCTAAAATAAGGAACAGAAGCTTACATAGAGATAGGTAATTATAAAAATATAAAATCTTAATAAAAGGGCATTTTTTCGAATGCAAACATATTATAGATAGATAGATAAACTCTTTATTGTACACACCAAATATTAAATAACAAGTTACAAAGAATACATTGATTTATACTATAATCCAAACAAACCAATATTTTTATTTACTGATATGAACATTGTAAACTATTTTATCATTTGGATACCACATTAATTCGTCCAAAAATAAACATTAATCAACGTTTTCTACCTCGACGGATTTAATGAAGTATGCACTATTTTAACCAGAATAATAGCGTGTTTTAAATAACCCTGCTCATTATTAAACAGCTCATTAGCGTTAATAATGTCGTGTCTGAAATTAGTGCGACGACGGATCAGTGAACCGATTTTGTCATGAAGTTGTCTATTATTATTAAAGTGTCATTATTTTGTCATCATCATCAAATTGACAGCAACTTGAATTTTATTATGAATTTAATAGAGAACACGATAAAATTATAAATAGCCAAAGCGTATGTCCATGCCTAGATTTTATATACGGTATAGGTACATCAATACAATTCGTTATACACTTCTGATGCAGGCCTCGTAACAACAGATGATTTTATTAAATAAATCGTTTAGAAATTATAGCTGCGGACTCATTAACTATTTGCTAGGGACGACGGGCAACATGCAATCAAAATAAATCGTGGGTGGTAAGATTTCGGTGAAGGAAAGATCGTAAAGAAACCCTTGTAGAGGTGGTGTGTCATTTTCTAGTGTTACCCTTTCTAGCTACCACACTTATGATGAGAATCTATCACCAAGCACTTATTACTTTATTATAGCTAATCAAACTAATATTATTTTCTTGTGTACCTATTTTGTTTGATCACTTTGATTCTTTTGCTAAGACGCCCTCCTCTCTCCTAATTTGCTGCGCCCGACGGGGTCCATATGAAACTAGACTTAATTTTATATTCCACCTATTGTATGTATACTATGGAAGCAATAAAAATCTGAATCTGAATCTGACTTGGCAGTTTGTCCAGCAAGTTCGCTGAGGGAGTCCTCTACGCAAAAGCGTAGCGCCACCTTCGACCCTAATCATTACTGAAATTGGTTGATAGTTGATATTTGAATAATGTTCCGAATACTGGGATTCTTCTTTACCACACCCTGCATACCTAGAAAAGAATATGAACTCCATAGTGGATATTTGGCCGTGTATTGGTCCTATGCGCAGAACCCACAATCTCGGTTTCGTCTAAAAGACAACTTCTGTACTGAAACATGGAACGGTAATTTGACTTGCTAATTAAAGCTTACATAAACCAGTCACAGTCAACAGTCTAAATTAGCGTAAACGGAATATAGCCGAATATAACGAAATATTAGATTACTAAAGTATGATGTCTATAGTGATCTATGGTAAGCTATGTATATTATAAGTATCGACAATTCCACAGACTAATATTCATTTGTATTCTGCTCAGCAGATAATGCGGTATTTTAGGTCACCTGTCTGGCTCTACTATGGGTTCGCACGACCCATCACTTTCACATTACGTTGTTTTTAAAACCGTGATCAACAATCGATATAAGTGCCCGATTGAAAATACCTGTTTTGGACTAATAGCTATTTATGTAATGACTAACGTGATGACAGTATATTATATCTATCAGTTAATGACGCATAGGTATTTAAGAGGAAAAATAGCGAATAGGTAAATAGGTACATGACACATCGATATTGACATGATAGATTTTTATGTAAGTACTTGTTGATAACTGTATCAATACTAAAACGGCCTGCTTTTGCTCGCAATGTACCTATGCCTCATCAGTACTATTTGTTTTTATTAACACGTAGCTATTTGAAAGATTTCTTATTTCTTATCTCTTACTTTTGTTTATAATTTGTGTGTTTCAATAAAGAGTTTATCAATCTATCTATCTATCTATCTATCTATTTCTATACTCTTGCTTAAGCATGAGAATACTAAAACGTCCTTTAAGGACTATACCATGCAGATGTAAACCTCTTTCAAGATCCTTTCAAACCTCAAACATCATCGCAAACTCTTCAAAGCGTTCACACTTCGTACTTTTTCAACAGTCCTAATTGCTTCAGAAAACAAGTTACAAACAGGTGTAACTTAGCTTACTTAAACATGCGTCTAACTCGAATACCTCTAGTACCCCCTCCGCTCTCCACACAATGTCAACATTCATTCATTACGCAACGAGGCCTCGCCAAGAAA
Organism: Ennomos erosarius; assembly: GCA_963580505.1. NCBI lineage: Eukaryota > Metazoa > Arthropoda > Insecta > Lepidoptera > Geometridae > Ennomos > Ennomos erosarius. Next base: position 3,488,506 of record OY756984.1, read on the forward strand.
AACTGCGTTTCTAAAGCCTCCGATGATCCATAACAACAGCTGTATGTTTATTGAAATAAGGTTCAATTTTGTGCAATTAAGTTACGCAGTGTAAATGAGGGTATTACGACATTTTGCGAGTTACGAGCGGACCGGTTGTACCATAGATTTCTTGGGCTTTTTGGGTCATAGGATGTTTATGGATGGATATGTTTATTTGTAGATACTTATAAAAATATTGGTATTGTTTCCTCGCCTGTGTTATAATGATTAGTTATGCATGATGATAGTTATAATATTTATAGCATTAACATGCACCTAAGTAGTTAAGTACCTACATAAAAAGAAGAATCTATGGAAAAAACGAAAAAGTGTTTAATATTACTCTTTGAAGAAAACTGTTTTGTTGTGGAGTTGTGGCTGAATTACAGAGGTACGACTTATTTAGTTGGCTTTATTACTATAGTAGTTTATCCTTTGTTGAAATACCTATAGGTACTTGTACGTAAAAATAAAACAGTCCTTAAAAAGCGCACAAAAATTATTTATTTCACCTTATAAAATGTTAATGTAATATTAATATTCACAACGCAGCCTAACGTAAGCTGATAGGTTATAGAAATATATAGAGAGTGAAAGTATAGAAACCGGTATGAGAAACGAAAATATACATACTGTACCGATATTATACTTTGGTACTATTTTAATAAAAAAACTTGTATAATTTATATTTTTGTTATTTTTTACTCTAAATTTAATTATTTTATGAAAATACGTATAGATTTTTTAAGTAAACGTTTTTGTAGTTAATAGTTTTAAATAATTATTGTGTATGTTGAGAGGCTTGTTGTGTGCTCCTTAACATAGCTGTAAGCACAATACGCATTTGCAATATAATAAAATAAATAAAAATTTATTAGTGATAACCGGTCTTTATGGATTGCGAACTCATTTATGCACCGCTTAAAAATTGCGGTCTAAAGCAAAAGTATAATGAAAGCCCATCTGGACTTTAGCGATATTATTATGACCGGTTTTAAGTTCGTACTTATTTCTCTAGAACGTACCTACCTACCCTAATGCGTTGCAGTAGGTACGTCATAGAGGGATAAAAGTAAACTTAGGAGCTGTCGCTTTAAGGTCAAATCTCAATACTTATGTCTAAACCATATCGCGTTAGCACTACATTGCTTTTGAACTAGACCGCTAAAAGTCCAGGTATCGTATTTTTTTTAACGGGAATTATTTCTTTATGCCTCAAACTAACTATGTACTAGAATAATAAAAACTATACCATGTACTTAAATCTACTAGCTACACTACCTAATTTATAAGATTTCCATTATACTTTTATATTTCATCGATGAGACAATAAAGAGTTCTCTATGCATATCTACTTAAACGTTTATACCTACCTAACCTATATTTATTATGAAACTGAAAAATCAGACCTTACCTATACCTACTATCAACTAAATCATATTCATGCAAATACCATTTCCTCAATAGATATTACGTTTTATCAGGTTAAAAGAACAATGATTCAGCTTAAGAAGCAAGAGTTTAAGACAATTAAGTGGGTGACGTGACCTTTATAAATTGGACCTCATCTCCTCACTATGATGTCACTTTTCCCGGGAATCCGGGATAATTGCCGGGAACCTAAGCCCGTATTATCATCTACATTATGCGTATCATATTAATGGTAAATATTTCCCGGATGAAAACTATACCTTTTCTATACAGACTATAAACAATAGACATGCGATAATTTTTTTTTATAGATATTGTGCAAAGAAAACCATATGTTTACTTTCATGTCCACAGCGTAATTAATTTGTATCATGGTTCAATCATGGTTTTCTTTATTTTAAACGTAAATTTTAGGGCTTGTAATAATTCAGGCAAAAATAAAATAATAACTTCGTTCTTTTTGCAATATAAGCGTTTACTTTTAAAAGTAAAAGGTAGATAGATTAGACACACATATAATAGACACCGTTGTTTAGGTCCCTTTTAGTTTATCTATATCTAAACAAATACTTACATAAAAATAAATATAACAAAGACGTACCTTGCGGAGAAGAATCTTTGTTTAAAAACAAATCACAGGCGCACCCCCGAAACTATTCATTATCGAGCGGGAGTGCATCAACCCTGAACTTGGGGGTAATGTTGTTGCTAAACACTCCCAAAGTTAACGCACTGGTAAATTAAAAAATAACAAAAAACAAAAGAGCACTTGCACTTGTCAACTTTCCGACTGTCAAAAATTTGAAACTCGAATGTTTATTTTTTTATATCGTATTCGCAATGCGCAAGAAACGCGCGGCTTCGCGGCGGCACTGGGCGCACTACGTAAATGTCAGAGCGCTCGGCACATGTGCGGGCCGCGGTAAGCCTGCGTGCAAATTGGTGCGGATTTTCCTAACGACTACTACTTGGCTAAGCTATATTAATTAAGTTATTATTTAGAGGACGAATTGTAAGGTCATGTCGAAGTCGTGAATTAATGCGCTTGCATGGATAAGTTTTTTACAGTTAAATACATTTAAGTCTTATTCAATAATTTTTTCAGTAGCAATGATCACAAATTCTTAGTTCATCCAAAAAAGAAGGTATAAGGAATTTCAGGCCCACTTCCGTGAAAGGGTTTTGAGTCCATTGCAGTGCCTACCTAAAAATCAAAAGCTTTAATAATAATTTATTAAAATTCTGTAATTTATTTATATTTATTGCATAGAACTGAAACATTATTCCATTTCAGAAACTACAAGTTAAGATTACAAAAAGCATTAAAATCCCCCAAAATACGAAAAAAAAAACAAGCCCAATCCGACAAAGCGTCAGCGCCGTGTGTCGCTTGGAAAACTCGCTCCACTGTACACGAGCCTTATAAAAGTGCGAGCGGGACGGCGCGCTCCGGGGTAGCACATCCGCTTTTCTCGTTATGTAAGCTCCAGGCCCGGAGCCTGGCGACAACCCTCCCTCGCCTGCCTCCCGCCCGCTGACGTAGACGTCGGGGTGGCAAGCTGGGAGCTGGGAGAACGAATCGAAATACAATGTTAGGCGTGAGCTACATGGTCAGTTTTGCATTCACGACTGATAATGCTTTCGTCAACCTGTCATGTTTTGCTTGATGTAACGTTGGGAGGACGGTAAAGATAGTTAAATGACGTGTGGTGACGTACCTATGTACGATTATACGTACGTGAATGAACCCAAGATCTTGGCGAATGGCGACTCTACCGTGTGTGTCTTTCTAGAGTGACGAATAATGAAAATAGACCGGTTGACTACGTTTTTAATAGTACTTACGGGATATTTACCGTGATTAGAATCATTTTTGAGTTCCCGATATTTCGGCACAGTTACATGCACCATTTTCACGGGTAGACTGAAGATGCGGGTGGATGATAAAAAGTTCGAAATGTTAGGAGCAGATATAACGGTCTACCCTCTTTCTTAGTCTTTTACTGCGGGTACCAAAAGTGTTAGACCGGTTGATATCTTATTTGTTTTACAATGCTAAGTACAATATTCTAGATACATTTTGTGTTAGGGGCCTACATCTGCCATTTATTACTTCATTTTATTCAAATTTAATTTAATTTTTAGCGTTTAGCGTTTCGCGTTGTTTAGCAGTTTCATTGGATGATTCTTTATTAGGTATTTTAACCAATTATTTTCCAAATAATGCAGACTGTCAGTTTTCTTGACCGTGTAACAACTCCCGACCAATCGTCACAAAACAACACAGTGTCGCAATTGGAAAACGGCGCCCGTCGCGTCTCCCGGCCAAGGTACCGCCGATATGGGTTACCGGAATTTGAGTCCCAATACACACAGATGAAACTCATTAACTCGCCAATTTGCTTGTCGACTGCGGAAGAAATATTGGGTTGATGCGGCCAGACCGGACGCGGGAGAATAAACGACTAGAACGTTAAATATTACGTCCTCTTTTTACTGTCCATTGATGTTCACGAAAGTGATCCCGGATCGGCAATGGTCATCGCTCTCAAGAGTCTCACGTTTAGGTAAAAAGACCAATTCGTGACCGCTAAACGTAACATTATAGCGGGCTCTAGGTAGAGAATTAGAATTTTGCATTTCATTTTACGCTGCAATCTAGGCAAACCTACATTGCAAACTAAGCAAAATAAAAGCGCATTGCTCAGATGTTTTACATTCAGCCATTATATATTTGTTATAAGTAGGTAATCAAAATGGTATCATAATTTCCTGTTCCTAACTTACCACACGTCATTTTCCGTCACCATTTACATATTTGTATAGGTATTGTTAACTTTGTCGCCGATTCATCTTCGCGTAATTACTTCTCCCTTGTTTGCTTTCGATATAAACGTCGGTTTGTTCGTTGACTCAACGTAAATAATATCTCATTGATGTTTTATTAATAAACGATTATATTTAAAGGAAAATTATTGTGGAAATAGGTATTTAAGGCGAGTGGATGTCATCTACGCACGGTAAGAGGGTGGAAGATGAAAAGTTTTGTTTCCTTTCCTTCCCCCTCTAGGTATTGTATAATCCAGGACGGGGATTGTATTTTCGGTTTGGTTACGTATTAAAATCGGAACAAAATTCTATTTTGGCTTTTTTGTACGTCTCATCTGCTTTGTGCTCAGTGTTTACATTCATTCTTTCTTCTTTAGTGACATGAAAAAGGTTACTGGAGATAAAAGTATTACTGTATTAAAATCTGTGTTGGGGGCCATTAAAATTTGTACCTTCTCTACGTATTTTAAACGGTTTTATAGTTCGAGGGTTCTAGTAAGTATATTTTCTAAATTGGAGATGGATAAGTAAGTCATAAATATCATAGCCTTGATATTTTATGATATAACCCATGCGAGGACGTGGCAGGTTAGCTTAGTTGGTATTTAAGTAGCATTAAAATAAATCGGTAATACTTCTGTAGCTTTCTCGACTTTAACTGGCATAATAAAAATAAAATAGGGTATAGGGTCTATTCGCTCCATATACAATTCAAACGACGAGCGTTGCCTATTCCAACTTGTAAATAAACCAAACTAGGTAGAGAGAACTTTTAATTAAACGGGATTTCCTCGATTTCCTCAGGTACAGTCGGCAAACAAATCCCAGGGTTTATAGCACAATGCAACATCGTAAAGTTGTACATACAATGTTTATCCCCGGTCTTCCTGACTTGAGTTGAGCTTTAGCGCGCAATGTACATTGTACAATTGTACATAGCCCGTGCCTAGTCCACTGAAAACTGACGAAGAAATCTTCCTTTATTTTGAATGGTTTCTATGGTTGCCTCTACATTTTAGCTATTCAATATTAAGCAATACCATATCCTTTTTTTATATACTTAAATTCAAATTGAATGCGTTCTTTTTGTATTCGTGTCACACACACAGACATCTAATTCTATATGTCTGTGGGCACACATCGTTTATTCCAGGAATTAATATGTTTATTGAAAAATAAGTTTTATGTAGTTTTCTCTCAAAAATATACCTATTTATTGATCTCTATTAAACCATTAGAAAATTCTAAAAGTAGGTCTTTGACGTTGGACACCTACTGTATGCGACGCGCGGCGACGCGCCTCTTTCGACCTTTTATAAAAAATAAAGTATTTTTAAATTAGAATACTAAAAATGTGATGTGATTATGTGACTTAACTCTGTTATTGATTTTTCTTATGTAAAATACACCTCTGAAGACCTTTAGCTACCAATCTCTTTAATTTCCTCACTTTAGAAGATATCCCCTGAGCCATTATCCGACGTCGCTTACACCTACCTTATGAATTTTCCCCTGTAACCTTAATTTTAATTATACAAATTTGCAATTAGGCCTGTGGACTGGCAGGCAAACATAGTTCCAAACAACCTTTCATATTACATTACACCGTAATCTTTAATATCGTTTTAGTTTAATCCGTAACAGAACAGAGTCAAGTAATTTCTACAATAATAAAGACGTAGCAGGTACCAATTCCTGTGACTTAGACAACGTTTATGCATGTTGAGCAAAATTTAAAGCAATTTAAATGTCAGTGGGTTCTTGAATGGGGCCGCCTTCTCCCGATTTAATTGGAATTATACTGAACATTTCATTATTTATTCTCCTGTTTCTGTGCGTAATTAGTTTAATTAATATGGAAGTGGAATACTGGAGACTGAAGGTTAGTGTTGTTAGGTTCTGTTTAGTGGAGAACTTTTGGGTTGTGTTATCATAAATAGAGACTAATTGTAAAAGTTGTAATAACAAGTTTAACCTTAGGTTTAAGTTTAATCCAAAGATTTAATTGAACAAAATTTTAATTTATCCAATACTCAATATAATTTTCAATCATATATTCGATACCAAGAATACCAAATCCCTAATATAGTCTGATATAGCCTAAACAAAGAAAAAATGTCAATTTCTCTGTCCGTTATTTATAGATTAGATACTTACATATATAATTTTAGGGCTCCGTACCCAAAGCGTAAAACGGACCTTACTAAGGCTCCGCTGTCTGTCCGTCCGTCCGTCTGTCTGTCTGTCTATCTGTCGTCTGTAAGATAAAGCCTGGTGACAGACGGTCTGTCACCAGGCTTTATCTTACAGACGGACTGACAGACGACCTGGTGACAGACGGTGTGTCACCAGGCTGTATCTCATGAACCGCGATAGTTAGACAGTTGAAATTTTCCCAGATGATGTATTTCTGTTGCAACTATAACAAAAAATACTAAAAACAGAATAAAATAAATATTTACGGGGGCTTGTATATAGGTGCCTTTTAATGTTTGGTTTGGTAGTTGGTCAAATGCTAAGACTGTAAATAATAAAAAAAATCTACATCTGGAAAACCAACAAAATCGATAACCCCTGTTCATAAAAGTTGGTGGTAGTTATAATTCCTTGTCGGAGTTAAGAGCTCATAAAAATATACTGGGTCAGGATTTGGGCCACATATCAAAACCTGTCAGTAGCAGAACAGAGATAGAAAGCCGCGGTTGATATTTCTAGAGCAGGTCCATTGGGGTACAAAACCTATATAAAAGTTCTTCAGAAAAGTAATTTATTTTTAGTGAGGAGTATTCTTAAAATTTTAGTAGTCTAGTTTTAGTATTCAAATCAAGCTAAGGTAGGCACTGAGATTTGTGAGAGACATCTCAAGGGAAAGCGCGTTCCACCTTTAGCCATTATCGTCACTTTCCACTAGTGAAATGTTGTCAAAGCGAGCCAATAATATTAGCTTTGTAGTGTCAATTTTTATTGGGCAGCTGGATAGGTGTATGTTTTGGCATTGAATAGGCAGGTGTTAACTACTTATGTGAACTTACTAGGCATAGACTTCCGTTTTTGAAATTCAGTTACTATATCGACGTGCGCAGTTCACTGTCAAGCACGAACTTTAAAATTTAGAGTTCTGAGTAGCACTGCACTGTAGGTCTGTGAGTACTGCAAATTATTTGCGGGGGAGCGCGAGTGTAACACTTATGATTAACTAGCTCGTCAGGTCATCATTTACTTTAAAATCTTAGTTAGGTATATCTAAAATAAACAATGTTTGAAAAAAAATTCGATTATGATATTACGGTATCAACCTTCTACTAAAACAAACTGTTCACACAAAAATAGCTACTTCTTATAAAACAAAGATCAATCAAAAACCAAAATCACACCAATACAGACTGATGTTAATGATAATTATGATGATAATTATGAAAAGACCCAGCAAATTCACGATGCATCTTTTGAATAGAGCGATATTATCTTTGGTACAGATGTATGAAACATTTTCAAGAACGTCAAAGTATTGCCTGATGTTTTTCATCAGTAAGTTAGTTGTATGGGGCGCTGATCAAATGCCATACAACTGGCTTACGTTAACGTTACACTTACTCCCGCGTAAATGTTCGTGCTAGGCCCTCAGAGCACAGCATTTTGTATCCCTGGCTATAAATTAAAAGTACGACCTCACACGATACAATATTCACGACCCTTTTTATTGTCACGCCTGGGAATGTACCAAAAGGGCTCTATAGGAGAATTAAATGTAGGTACGTACTTTGTATGTATGTACACTCATACCTGAAAGATAGGTACAGGCGTATTATAACTGGATGAAATGGAACAGGTACCTACACGTTTTAAATCAAATATGAGCAAGCAGTTTTATTTGTCGATTTGTTCGTCCGTATTTCATAATTATGGCTCATTTAAGCCACTTTGGGTTTGCCATAAGCTTGGCAGGGCGCTTGGTGATTGCAGATTGATTGAAGATTTTAATGTACCGAGGAGAATGATGCTGCACCTTCCCTGGATATTCCATTAGTTCGCTTTTCAGGCACCCACGGGAAGAGATAGAGTAGTCCTATTCTCACACCACTAGGACCACACAGCCGTACCTAAGTAAGAGCAATGGTAACAAAACTAGAACAAAAAAGTATTTTTAGTTGGGTTAGCCAACGACTTTGCTCCTAATTTGATCAAAGTTTACTTAAATCAAAAATAACTTAATATACGGCAGCTGTATACTTACACAATCTTCGTGCAAATATTATCTGGACCTTCCTAAAAGCGCTGATAGTTTATACAACTTTATTATAATAATGATACAGCCCTTCGTACTTAAAATAAAGGAGAGAAGGGTGACATAACGCTCTTTATAGCTCCGTGATAGCTTCTTCCTTGCCCTTGCCAATAATGATAACGTAATCGCATAATTTCATACGAATTCTCTAACAAAAAGAGTATAGGTATAGACCGTTCTAATGGTTAATGAACTTGGCTTATCTTTACGAAGGCATGATCAAACTGACTCAATCTCTGCCTACCTACTCTGCTTCTCTATACGATACAGTCATCTATTTTATAGTAATGTTAGTATTGTTAGTGATGATGATGGTAATTATGATGATGATGATGATGATGGTTAGTAATGGTGGGCTAGCGTGCATGGCCATGGATTTTCACGTGAACGTGGACTGGAACACTGACACTGATGGAACGCGGGACTTGCCCGATGAGTGTAGGTACTATCTTAAGCTGCTTAATTACCTATGACATTATTCGCCCTATAAGCTAAACCTTTGCATTTGAATTTGAAAAAACCAACTGCACAAGTACAATGAAAGATATACATAAATATAAGTATAGCACAACTTTAAAGAATTGTTACAAAGTTACTTGTATTTCATATTCATACCCCACTTTTGCAACCATTTAGTGCCTCAAACAGGATGTCGAACGGACACACCTAAGTATAACTCTCAGAATCGATATTGCTAAAAGCTGAGTTACGGAACAAATGCAATTCGGCCGTCGATATTGTAAATCCCATGAACGTACCATGGTTGCCTGAACCAGCCGAGCCAATTACTGTGTTATTGTACTTGCCTTGTTATTATTCTGAGCACTGGTAGAACCTGAGTCATACAAAATTCAATAGACAAGGTCTCGACTTGGTTGCATGCTTTAAAACGCCAGAAAGCACTATTCCGTTCCGTTCTCTCTCGATAAATTGGAATGAAGAATATAAGGATACGTTGAATAAAATTTGCATTGAGCGCCAGAGCCATCTAGCCACTTAGCCCGTATACAACACCACCGTTGGGCACAATGCAATGGATGCTGGAGTGGAGAAAGTACAGACCGAGAGCGACCCGAGTCCGAGGCCTCCTACCGAAGCGACATCCGAAAGCACGCACGGCATGACTTGATTGTCAGTGGGCCAGCAGAAGACGTGAAGATTGTGAGAGGTTTATGCTTAGAAATATACCTAAAAGGCTGAAGAAGAAGAAGAGTTAGAAATAATGATGAAAATTGAGAATACTGGGGAGCATGATGAATGATAGAGATGGACTCTCTCTTTCCACAATCTCCACAATCCACAATCGTCTTTTCCTTAACCTCTGCCTAGAATATACAAAATATTGTCATAGAGTAACAGCAAAAGACATTTCTACCGTTCACAATATATCAATTGACGTAATACCGAATATTGTTCAGAAAATCGCTAACATAATAAAACAAATAACCGAATATTTGATTAGGCTGCGTAGCGTCAGTCAATCGGGGTTATGTTAATAACAGGTTAATAAATTGATGTTACCTATCACTAATATTGCATTACACAACACAGACTGGTCATTAGCAGCTAATACGCTAAACCGAAACCTTAACAATTTATAAGGGGAACAGGTTACAAATCGAGTTAGGGAAGCCACACTTATGTACAATGGATGATTGTACAGTAAACAACAGTATTGTTTAAAGAAGCGGTCATATTACCACAGACAAATCACAAACTATGGCACATCAAAATACTGTGCCCTTGTGGGTATGGCCATGGGTCGTGGATGTTGAAAATGTGTGGAATAATTAATAGATAGTAATGAAAGAATGGACAAGCGATAAGAGACAAGGAAGCGAAGCGTATGCCTTTCAGGAGGAATATGGGTCGACGTCATTCAGATTTCAGAGAAACGTGATCGCAGCGAATGGTGTGTATACAAAAAGAGGCCTAATATAGCCAGAGGTGGGGTTACAAAGGCTGTAGGTAGGTAATGATGATGAATATATCGCTAGATCTGTAAATCATACACTAACTACCACCTTCATATAAAACATAGTGTTTAATTCAACTATGTAATAGTACATTTGGCTCTAAACCCTACATTATTATACGCTTATTAAATAAACAAAGTGAATCATGGTTGGTTATGTAGGTATAGGCAACACACTTGATAGTAGGTATATACCTATAGGAACCTATATCAGGGTGTCTGTTTCTGTAGATATAGATAACAGACTATAATGAATCCTGTGCTTTAATTCAATTCACTGATGAGTGCTAAGTAGGTACCTACTGCATGAAACCAGGCGGTGGCGAATTACTGCGATTCAAAGTTCACTTCACCCTCCGCATCTCCGCTAATAAACGGAACAATTATTTTTCAAACAGGTTCAGATTCAATTTAAAACGAAAATTATTTTAAATTATAATTATTTTATTAAATTATTACTTATAATAATACCTTCGTTTTGCCGATGATATAGTCATAATGGCGGAGTCGCCCGATGATCTCAGCACCATGCTCAACGACCTCAGTAGAGTCTCCCGACAGGTTGGTCTTAAGATGAACATGGACAAGACGAAAATCATGTCAAATGCCCATGTTCCACCTATACCGGTAATTGTTGGGAACGATACTCTCGAAGTTGTCGACAAATACGTCTATCTAGGGCAGACTGTCCAATTGGGTAGGTCCAACTTCGACAAAGAGGTCGCCCGAAGAATCCAACTCGGCTGGGCAGCGTTCGGGAAGCTTCGACCTATCCTTTCGTCCAAAATACCACAAAGCCTGAAAACAAAAGTTTTCAATCAATGTGTGTTGCCAGTGATGACTTATGGAACTGAGACGTGGTCTCTAACTGTTGGCCTCATTACTAAGCTCAAAGTCGCGCAACTAGCTATGGAGAGAGCAATGCTCGGTGTTTCCCTGCGAGATAGGATCCGAAATGAGGAGATCCGCAGGAGAACTAAAGTGACCGATGTAGCTCTTAGGATTAGCAAGTTGAAATGGCAATGGGCAGGTCACATCGCTCGTAGAACTGACAACCGATGGGGAAGAAAGGTTCTCGAGTGGCGACCACGAACTGGAGGACGCAGCGTAAGCCGGCCCCCCACAAGGTGGACCGACGACCTGGTGAGAGCCGCGGGGAGCCGATGGATGCAGGAGGCGAGCAGCCGCTCTAAGTGGCGTTCCCTGGGGGAGGCCTATGTTCAACAGTGGACGTCTTCAGGCTGTTGATGATGATGATGATTACTTATAGCCCAGATATTATAATACCTACAGTACAGAAGCCTCATCCCATACAACGGAATGACTCGTGCTATTTTACGAAATATTTTACTTCTGCATAACGCAAAATTATCAAGCGACATTTATTGCGTGTTGGCGAAGTATTGGGCCAAGTGAATACACCGGACACTAACTAGTAACGCTCACGACACGATCACTACATTTTTTTCACGTTCGGGCTATTTCATTTGTACCTGATGGGACCCCGTGCTATAGTAATGATGATAAATGCAGTAGGTAAGTGCGATTTGATTGTGCCAAGCCAACACCATATTCATAAAAAGAAATTCGTTTTCAAGCAAATACTAATAATTTTACTAGGTGGTAGGGCTTTTCTGCAAAATTCGTCTAGTTAGGTACCACCGCTTTGCCAGTTATTCTGCCGCCAAGCAGTAGTGTGTAAGCACTACTGTGTTCCTGTTTGAAGGGCATTGTAGCTAGTGAAATTACTGGGCAAATGAGACTTAATGACCTGATTACACAGTGTAGTAATCTGATTACTAGACTGTGTGATGTCTCAGGATGACGTGCGCAGTGCAGTGTCACGCGAAACTTTATTATTTTAAAGTTCCGAGTTCCTGATGTTAAGCAATACGGCCGCCCATAACAGTTGCATTATGGGCGGCCGTATTGCTTAACATCAGGTGAACGACCAGCTCGTCACGTCATTCATTCCCATAAAAAAAAACGAAATCGTGGGAAATAATTTATGTGATTTTACTGTGACGTAGTACAAGGTGCATGAGGATCTACAAATAATAGAATTTTTGCAACGTGTTTTCTGCTCGCACGAGATGGGCGGGTGTGCACAGAATTAGCAGTAGGTACGGATGAGACGTTGCCTATTGCCTACGGAAGTTGTACGCAAATGTCCGAGTGACCTGACGACCTGACCGCGACCGATCACACGTCATCACACGTGAATGACATCGCGTGAATCATTTGCGGAAGACGCGTTATGTGTCACTGATCCAAGCGTATACTTGGTACCACCTTAGTACTCAAGGTAGAAAAAAGAAGCAAAATATTTATAGGTACCTAACTAAGGTAAGGTCAGACCTTATATTATTCGTATAGGTAGATTCAACTGAGAGTAACGAACGGTCTGTGAGCTGCAAGGAATATTAATTCGGAGTAGAGATTTTGTTTTTAACATATCAAAATTTACTTTCAGCGTTATTGTTTCTTTATGATCATTACGAATTAATGATATTTATTATGCAAAGTGGAAAAAAGAGACTCAAAAATAATAGCGTCAATATCCCTGTGATGACCAGACACAGACAGACCCCATATGTAAAAAAAAGGAATAGTTGTAGGTATGTTTGTTTGCTGGTCATGCCAAATGAATTTTTTACAAGTTATTGCTCATGTCACCGACTCCAACATGGCACGCTTTTCATCTCGTAAAAGGAAAAGTTGTATTAAAAGGAGTAGTAGATTTTGTTTGAAAGTAAATCATCTTACCTTGATGACCAGACGCAGTAAAACTATATTTGATTTTAAGATATAGGCACTATTTATGTACCATGTAATTAGAAAATTGGCGACGGAATGATGTATTTACGCTTATAAAAATTAAACAGGCTTAAAATATTTTAGGATGCTCTGGTACAGAAGCAGTGACCCGTTCGCCAATCTGCTTAGAGCCCTGGGTATTGAGTAATGGACGACCAGCAGCGGCGGGCGCGGCCACCTTTGACCCCGGCTAATAGTTCCCAAGTGGATAATAGCTTAATGAAATAATAGCGAGGATGGAACACTTTATCTATTAACAGCTGTTTTAAATGATGCTAGATGTTCGTACTTGAATAGAAGGGCATTGGTGTTTGTTTTTCACAAAGTCGTTGCCAAAATATTGTTTTCACGCTATATGCTTTGTGTCAAACTTTGATGCAAAATAACCACAGAGCAAAAAAAAAAACGCTTGCGAAGCGTCATTTGTTTCATAGCTCTATGAAAATAACAATAGAAAACTAAATAGACTGAAATAGCAATACCTTTTTTTATTGCATATTGTGGTACTTACTTCAAAGATTATCATCTGGTTTACCACGATAATGTCAACAAGATAGTTCTCATCTTGATTTTTGCAATTAAAGAAGAAGAAAAACATTGCGAAATAAATCAGCAAACGATTTCAAAGAAAAGCGAAACTTCTAAATCAAAGCAGTTCAATCACACACGAAAGTAAGTTCGGAGTGTTAAAATTCAGTGCTCTGAATTCGATACCGTGAACTCTTCACTAAGCTTTCTACTTACAAAGATTCCATTTCGATTTCAATTCGAATCAACGAGATGAAACATATAATGCTAATATAACACTGTCTAGATTTCATTTCGATTTCAAGAGCACGATGCAAAGTAGGTAAACATCATCCGATATGCGGTATCTTTCTGTATCTGTTCGATAGTAAGTACGTAAGTACCTTTAAAATATAAACTCAACTATAAAATCTCAAACGTCACGGATTATAGAAGTGAAGATATAAATTCATAACCAACATAACGCAGCTTATGCAGAATTAGTTGTTGTCTGAATTCTGAATAAACAACGGGCGTAAGACAGAGCAAGAAAAACAGCAAGAGAGCGAAGGATGGGAGGGTGAAAGACAAAGCAATATTTAAAGAAAAGGAATAAGCCTTAAAACTTATTTTAACAATTTTCCTAGTGTTCTGGTACAGTGGCCATGATAAAAGCAGTCACATAAAATACTGTTAAATGTATACAAACTGATATATTTGGCAACAAATTCGTACTAAATCGCATTTGCTCTATTTCCGTCAACTTTGCGAGGCTCCGCAGTATACTTCCAAGTACAACCACAGAATAGATAGGTATAATACAGCGGAACTAAGTAGGTATATCGAGACCTACATTAAATATATAGCGTACTCTGACCCTGTTAGGAAGTTGTGAAGTAGGGGAGAAAGAAACTCTCAGCAGGTGTCAATTTATGCAATGAATCTTTGCTGTGGTTTCATAGTGTCGTCCAACTTCATTACGAGTTTAAATTAAAGACTTCGTAAAGTTGCACGCCACTTAGCAAGGCTCAGCAGATTTTCGTCGCTTGGCAGCACAGAGCACTTCTGTATATCAATATTAAAAGACTGCCTGTGTTACTGACTGACAGATAACCACAGGCTAAGCCGCTGGATGTAATGACTTGATATTTGAAGGTGTTTCCCTTTTAAGTATGGCGCAGTGTAGTGGTATGAACGGATTTTTGAAAAATCATTCCATAATGCTGTTAAATAGGGTGTATATGCAAACCACCGGATGAAACTGTTGGCCATCTCAGATCTACGTCAAGTCAATCTATAACTAAATAATACTATTCTTTGATTCGTAGCCAATAGAGCCCCTAGACGACTGCGAATGAAAGATATAATCAACGATATAAATGTGGAGATAGACCAATCAGTACCAATCATTTTATTTCCAGAATTAGAACTCTCTAAATGCACTCTGTTCTTACATTGGAACAAAACAGTTCAGTAGAAATCAATGCATACAGATGTTACAAATGCCAATAAATATAAAATTTATGCGACAGGAATCGAAACGTTATTCCGAACATAAAACAATTCATTATTTCCCTGTCCGAGATTTAAGTTTCCCGCTTAAAAAGTTGAAAAAGCCCTAAATTGGAAGCGGTAAAAACACCCAGAGAAAATTACGTTCAAAATTTTTGTAAGCATTCATTTTATTACGCTTCAAGTCTTGCCTCTGAAATTTCGCTGAGAGATGTTAAAAACTGGCAAATCCTCAACGTAACAAAGTGGAGCGTATATAAGGCAGCGTAAAGTTTCGCGAGGTCTGACCTTTTGTTAATACCTTAATACCGTATTCAAGGCAGTGCTGCTTGTTTATTTATTTTTTATCAAGACTTATCTCGTGTACAACTGCCTACTTTTAATTGGTGTACTTTTGCACAGTAGGAGCAAACGTTTTTCACTAGACGTACTTCAAAGCTTTTAATTTCCAAGTTACAACTTCTAACCTTTTAATATTAAGTATTACCATTTCATTTTTACTCCAAAAAAATACTTTTATGGGAAATCAATAAATACGAGTTCAACACACACAACACAATGATTTTTACCTGATTTGTTTTTTATTTTCGCTTTTTTATTTATTCGAGGGGGGTTTTTTATAAGATATAACTATCCGACTGATTTAGGGAACAACCGGGTCAAGTATAATACCTAGGTAGGTACCTAAAATCATATAGCGTTATTAAATTTTGCAGGGAACATGCGGATTTCATGTAATTCCAGCGTGAAATGGTATGAGAGAGATATAGTTGTTAAAATGCAGAGCTGCATGTCCGACAATATAATCTGTCGGAATGAGGCCGGGTAGCGTACCTTTAAACTTTATTCGAGACAAATTAAATTAAAAAACGAAGCATAAGTAACGGAAAAACATAAAACTATTCATATCTAACCTAACAAATTACAACTTAATTCACAGAAAAAACGTAGATCCCAGATAATATAATACCTACAGTAGTTATAGTAACTACGTAGTTTTTTCCGATAATCGTTTAGCCAACGTTACGTTTATTTTGTGTTGATTTACCTCACTCGGATAAATGCAAAACAGTTTGTTCTCTTCATTTGTAATATTTATACTTGGTACTAAGCCTTTATGTAGAGTTTAAGTGATATCATAAATTATATCACGGCGATGTTCTAAAATTTACAACTAACTCCCATCGGTATAATGATTGACACTACAAAACATCACAACGTAGCATAATTGTTTGTAACTGTTTTATAAAGATATTATAGTCCTCAAAATTTAACTACACCACTACTATAATATCTTTATAGATATACCTTATGTGTGGTTTATACCTTAAAATCATTCCCACAACTGTTTTATATTTAAGTAGCATGGAAAAATCTTTGATTTAATTTCCCCGTTCAGTTCATAACAGTCAACCCATTTTTAATGATTGCGTTGGTAGCGCCATCTACTATACGTCACATACATACTTTCCGTTGGAGTACAGTTTGTAAATGCGCTTGGTAAGATGGAACGGCGCGGCGGCGCCAGAGAATATATTCAACTCGCTAGTTAATTAGACGTTCCTCTGGACACGGTTGTAAATGCAGCTTTAAAGAACACGGAATTATACTTACCTTACCTACAGAAAATGTATAAAAATCTTTACATGTTAACACGGATTTTAGATCACTTTTTGAATGAATAGTTGCACTGATATGCCTACACAGGTAATGTAGTTCGTAAATAGGCACCTATGCTATTTCATATTGCACATAACGATTCGTACGCGTACGCGAGGTATAAAGTTCATAGTTATTCCTCTTGATAGCATATTTTTTATCGGACACAATAAGTATTTAATTAATGCTCTCAAGATAATGTCATGAGAGCTGATGCTGCCAAAAATCAAAACAATAAACCGCAAAAATAAAACACCGCTAACTGAAAAATGGGTCCTACGGTTCGATCATTTTTCCCCAGGGTCTTTTGCCATTATTAAGAAGCTCTAAGTACATTTAATTTTTTTTATAAATGTTTATAAAATAAACATTACATTTAATTTCATTTACGAGGACATTATATGCTTGGATATGCTTAGCAATTATGCTGCTCACTCATAAAATAACTTATATTATGTTCTAAACATGCTCTAGATTGAAATACCAGTAATTTCGAAGTCGATCAAGGTGCCTTCAAGTTAACCTAAGTATAGGTATAGTAACAGTATGGTCATGATGATAATAAAATAATTGGACTGACTGGCTTTTAGCATTGTCCAAAGCAAAATACACAGGGTGAATTTTAAGACTGATAACGATAATGCAAGAGATATACATAGATTGAGTTTCTGCATTTCATTCAGATTTTTGTGGTAAGTACTTAATAAGTCTCAATTCCGGGTATAATAAAATAAACTACAGCCGAAACTACGAACTACTACGAAATTATTTCTTTCTGCTTATGCGTTTATAATTTTTAACGGCTTTGTGTCGCATAGTGACTGTGTCAGTTGTCCATTTAAGTATGTTGTATAGTCTTAAACCTTTACCTTGCGCTTGCGCAGCGACACCTCAGATGAATGAGTTTGACTAGCGTAGCGGCGCAGGGGGTCTAGCAAAGCTCCCTCACGCTAACGCTAACGCCAAACGCTAACTCCAAAATGTACTGAAATGACATTTCGGAAATCGCTAACTTTTCCGCAGCGAATGTCATTTCAATACATTATGGAGTTAGCGTGAGGCGTTAGCGTTAGTGGTTAGTATCTTTGCTAGACCCCCATATCCAAGACCTTAGTCCGACGCAACCACTATAGAGGCCCCATTCTGTATTGTAATGTTCATGTTAAATTACGCGTCCATACTGCGCAAACTGTGAATTAGCTGCCAAGGTAACCTACAGGTAAACTTAAGTTTGAAGACTTCATTTCAGTCTGAAATGAAACTTTAAACGCGAGCAACTAAAGCAAAGTAAAGCGGGGAGTTTAATAAAGACTGTCAGAACTATCCAGCTGACTTGTGTCTTAGTTTTATTAGCCTTAGCAAAAATGTAATAAATAATATAACATAAGTACCTACCAGTTTTATGTTCTGCCAATCATATAAAATTTATTTTCTGGTTTTAGCATTTATAATTTTCGCCGCGATGGACGTTGATGAGCAACTAACTAAAATATATACTATAGTGGCTGTTGACCGTAATGGGCTGTACTAGTAAAAAAGTGAAATTACTGGGCAAATGAGACTTGATGGCCTGTTTTCACAGTCTTTTACTCTTATATAGACTGCTTGTTAGGGGACCCGATCTCAGGACGACGTACAGTGTCAAACGAAACTTTGTATTTTAGAGTCCCAAATCAACTGCAACTGTTATGGGCGGCCGTGACACATAAATTTAAGCACAGCACTAGCATTACTTCATTCTAACATTTTTTTACGTTGATATCATGAGCATATGTTAGTATATGAAATCTTTTTGAAGAGTGACAAACAAGTATAGGTGGCCCAAGTGGTGGTGGTAGTAGGTAAGTAGTTACCGCCGCCTATGGACTCCTGCAGCACCAAGGGAATTGCCGGTGCATCTACTCTTTGAGAGGTTAGAGGAAGGTAGAGTTAACTGCTGAGTTGTGGACAAAAGCTGTAGTACCAAACATCAAAGTTACGTGGCATAATCACTGGTATATAACCGTCGTAATAAATAAAATATTGCAGAGTAAACTATAAAACCTAATCCAACGCTCATGGGATTAGGATCAGCGCTTTATGAAACGTACTCTTCTATGAAAATTTTATGACTTGCAGTCATTGTAGTTAAAAATATCAGCAGGGGTTTACGTGTTTTTTCTAGCTTTACGTAGGTAGGTACCTCCTTACAACTGACCTCTACAGAATGTGAAATAGTACCTGTAACGCGACAGCATCTCAACTGCGACAAAGCAATTTTTTGTGTCTAAATTTATTATGTTATGTAGGTCTAGGTACCTACCTAATGCGCAAAGCGACACCTTAGCTTTAACAGAGCTTCGGATGTTTATTAAACTTTGCAGTGCGCTGATACTCTTGTATGAACCTTATCCATACTTAGTACCTGCCTAATCCTATTTAATGAAAAGGCTAATCTAATAATGTGTTTGTTGTGTGTATTTATGCCTACTCTGGAGATCGTGATGTCATGACTAAGGATCCCGCCTGAAAACCAGTTGTTTAAGGTCACGTGCTGACTTTAATAATATGCTGAGTCGGGACCTGGGTCATGACATCACACAACGTTACATTTTTATCTTCTGTTTCTGTAGTATGTTTCCTATAATGTAATGTTGTGTGATGTCCTGAATAAATGTTATTTTCTTTCTTTCACCTATCTGTAGTAGGTAGGTACCTAAGATCATTATCCACGCCCATCGATCAAGCAACCTTCAACTGTTTTCTAGCCACAAATCGCTAGGGAAACCATAAAAATCCATGTGCGAAATAATACGGATTATAGTACGCTAGATTTACAGTTACAATGTTTGTACACGCTATAATTAAATTACAGGAATTAGGGCAAGATGCCACCAATGCGATGATGGTTTTTCATCATGAAAATCTTCAAATAAGGTAAAAGCTTTTTACAAAAGGTCAGTAACGTATCGATTAGCGCTTGGTGGATGTGCGTATAGCGACGTGGTCGAACGTTTTCTATTCGGGTGGTCTTTCGAAATACTTCTTAAAAACACCAAACTTGATCGAATAAAAGTATTTAGAACTAGGCAGATACATTAATGTCAGTGATGCCCCAATTTATTAAGTCCACTGCTGGACCTACGCCTATTGAGACTACAATGAAAGATTGATGTTACTGTAAAGTGTACCCACCTACAAGAATAACCCCTGAAAATCCCGATATCACCGATTAAGTAGAATAACATTTATGGAAAATAGTACCTAATTTGATTAAATTTAAACCGTAGACACAGTTATGTTCATTGTTCGACCTGAAAATGTCTCCAACCAATGATGGGATTAATAGCAGGAGGAATAACAAAACGTGTAGGTACTTAATGCAAAAGTTACCGCACCGGACGACCTAATAAGCAAGAGTATTGTCCAAACACGACGCGAATAGCCGACAGCGTAATCGAACAAGGGGTAATTATCGCACGTGGCCCCCGGGGTAAACACCATGCCGTAAACACCGTTCGTACATTGTACTGTTAAACTCACAATAGGTTAGGGACTGTTAATTTTTAACTGCTTTGGGCCTTTATTCTCTATCGAATCCTTCGAGACCACGCGAATTCCTTGTTTTACAAAAGCCTATTCTCTATGAAACGAAAACACAACCGCGCGAAATGAATTTGGAATCGGCGTGATTTGAACTGTCAAAAATGATATGTTTTACCGAGACGCGTTCCGAAACATCCACACATTAAAAGTTATGAACACTTATGACAATATATTTTATTCAAAATAAAGATAACTTTAATGTAAAGTGAAGGTATTTCTAACGCTGTGACACGATTTGAACAAGACACGATAACGACGTGGTTTCGTATCGTGTGGAATCTGTGTTTCCATAGAAAATAACCGCCCTGGATAAAATATATTGACATATGTGGTCATATCTTTTGATGTGTTGATGTTTCGGAACGCGTCTCTGTAAAACATATGATTTTTGACAGTTCAAATCGCGCCAATTCCAAATTCATTTCGCGCGGTTTTGTTTTCAATTCATAGAGAATAGACTTTTGCAGATTTCTTATGTAAGACAAGGAATTAACGTGGTTTCGAAGTAAGGAATCGATACGGAATAAAGGCCCTGAACGGTTAGGATTTTTTGGATAAATAAATACGCTTTTTCCAATAAAATACTCTAGCGCAGGGGTCTAAGAGCAGCATCATCATCAACAGCCTGAAAACGTCCACTGTTGAACATAAGCCTCCCCCAGAAAGCGTCAGAGTCCAGACAGCGCCAGATAGAACTTAGAGAGCATAAGCACTCACTATTCCATTCCGACCCTCTATGACTTTCCATACCATACCATACCATGACCATAGTTTGCGGTGAGACGTACCCCTTAGTCCTCATTGTTGATCCTGAGGTACCTCCTAATCAACAGCCTGAAGACGACCACTGCTGAAAATAGGCAGAGAGCGACACTTTGAGCGTCTGCTCGCCTCCTGCATCCATCGGCTCCCCCCGGCTTTCACCAGGGCCAAAGTCTGCTATTTCAATTGTGTCATAATGGTTCATGAATGGTACCATAATTACAGATTTTGACAATAATGGTAGTCTATAAACCATAGTAGACTACTATTAGCGTCAAAATCTGTACCCTAACCTAACCTTTCTTCCCCATCGATTGTCAGACTAGGCAAATGACCTGATTACACAGTCTCGTGATCTTATTACTAGACTGATGACTAGATGTCTCAGAATGATGACGTGCGCAGTGCAGTGTCACGCGAAACTTTATTTTAAAGTTCCGAGTGATACTGCAATGCAACTGTTATGGGCGGCCGTGTTGCTTAACATCAAGTGAACAACTAGCTCGGGGCCGGCATACCAGAATGGGTAAAAGCCTCTAAATAAATTAAAATAAAATAAAAAACGAGTATCCCGTCACGTTTTTACCTATTCGGTAAAAATTCAAAGAGACCCAATATCTCTGCGGATTTGAGTTGAGAGTGATATTACACATTTAAATAGACACTATACGAGCCTCAGTCTTATAAGAAAGTTTTATCAAGCCTGTACATTGTACAACAGCTAAATATAGCCGACGAGTGAATCAATCATACAATGAAGTTATTTAGACTAAGAGGGCAGAGGAAGACGGTATTTGTGTATATTGCAATTTTTTATGATTTAAGATCTGGCTGTAAACAGGCGCGGTTTATGGGTTACGAGAAATCTTTTGTAATAACGTAATTATGTCGGCAAAACAAAAGCTACGACGGCATTGTATTTTGGGGCATATTACAATAATTTGTGATGATAAATGATGCCTAAGATTAACTTTACTACATCTGATTTCTGGGGTTTATTTTATCGTTATGATTCATTTGGGTTTATGCAATACAAGCGCCCTTATATTTCATTAGGTAAATAGGTACTTCTACCTAACCGTGTTTTTTTTTTTTTTTTTTTAAATCTGCTTTACCACAGACACCTGGGTCCGTGCTCTTTGTTAGTATATCATTTATTGTTATATTTTTATTTTATTTTATTTTTTTACCTAACCATGTTGATGTCCTCTGGTTCACAGACCAAGTACCTAGGGGATATACTACACTTACCTACGTCTACCTATCTCTGTTAGAGTAAGCAAACTGCATGTAGTGAAGTTAATTGAAATGAATAAATAAATAAATATATTTGCCAGTGTATTTTTTTACATAAATAAGTGACTATACCGAACTATGACTAAGGATTCTAGTTACCGTTTCAGCGTGCTTTAACAATTCTGAAGGAGAGCTATTCCATAACTAGAAATCATATTTCAACGTTCTCCGCTTTCCGCGCTTCACAGAATACAATCCTTAGCTAAAAAGATAAAGGATTTGTAAACCTCGGATCGGATGCGATCGATAATACAAACGCAACCGAGTCAATATACACAAGTTTATTAACCTTACACATCAAAGGGAGAACGTTAACTGCCACGTTTACGTTTGCCCTCTGACTTACAAAAAGATTGCGGGCGTGGAATTTAAAGTGAAGCCACATAACGTGATATCAAATAACAGAGAACCCCTCTCTGTTGTTAAGACAGTCATACATACATAAAAGTACTAATAGAGTCCGCGCAAAACTTAATGGCGGTTGTGAAGTCGGCACGAATCGCTGCGCAGTAATAAAAATTAGATTTGCGCGGGAAGAGGTAAGCGGTGTGCGCAGCGCACTTCACAGCCGCCATTGAGTTTGGCAGACTATACACTATATGCAAATTAATGCATCCGATGACGGGTTAACATTCCTTGGCATGGTTATGTAGCCTACCCATTGCGAACTATTAGCGCCTTCGAAAAAACTACCTGTATTCGTCAACTGACCGTGTGGTCCACGTGTGCGAAAAAGACCACCCCACCTCTTGCTGCCAAAGGAATTATCCAGGAAATGCCCACCAGCCTTCTTCTCTATACATTAAAATTTGCAATCACCAAGACGCCTGCGAAGAGCGTGGACTATGGAATACCCTTCCTATGATAGGTAAACGTCTAAAGTGGCGTTTAAGAGAACGCCCATGTTCAGCAGAGTAGACGTCTTCTGGCTGATGGTGTGAGAATATTGTTTTCTCTCTCCCATGACTGACATCTAAAGGGTAATGTGAATGAGACAATAATAGAATTGTCCGCTCTTTTCTTCAGTGAAATGAGCAAGTAATTACAAACTAATTCAAATGCAAGCAGTCTTATAGTCTACCTCATTCTTGTAGTCTGAGGCTTGCCTTACATATTTATTTGCGTAATCTTTTCTTTTCGGTCCGAAGCATTTTATTTCTCTTGATCTTGTGATTTATTTACTAGACGATTGATTTGGGTTGCTATTACTACCTACTTATTTAGTTTTACTTGCATTTAATTAACGTAGAAAGAAAATAAACATTCAGTATTTGTATAAAAAATTGGGGGTAGGTCAAAAATCTCGCCGTTTTATTACTCGCGCCTTTAGAATCAATTCTCGTGGAGAACTATTCCGGTGTGCTGAAATATAATACCTTTTCTTTTTATATTTGTACGAGAATTGACCCTCCTAACGCGGATTCACTTGAAATTCGATAATCAAGAATTACCACCGCTTTGCCAGTTATTTTAGTTCCGAATAGACATGCAGGTGTTATGGGCGACCTCGACGCTTAAGACAAGGCGAACGATTATCTTGTCACGTAATTTACTCAAATAAAAAAACTTTTATGAAAAACTGAATAAAACAGTATGTATTACAGATCATTTATTTACACTAATGGAAATACAAAATATTAAGGCACATTTTGAATCACAATAACTTACCTATTCAAACACTCAATAATCTAAATCTTGCAGATATTATCTGTCAACTTCTCGCTGAAGAGAAATAACACGCGAGAATGCGAGACAGACTTATATACAACAGTTTAGCTTTTATCAAAGAGCACTTATACATTAGACAGTCTTATTTATCCACTTTCAATCAAAAGGGCAATTTATTTATCTGCTTATTGCTAAGGAATGTATATTTTGTGGCATGGTACTTTAATTCTTCTCCCATTGTTGTTATTTCTGCTACTTCTTCCGTTTGAGGTTCTGAAACAACGATAAATTAAATAAATAAAATATACAATTTATGTAGAACAGGACTAATTTTATTGAGGGTTTTATTCGAGAGTTGTACAATTTTTACACATAAATCCATTATTATCAGGAAGCCGCGCGACTCTCCTCACAAGATTTTATTTAGTAGAGCCAAATAAAGATGGCCAAATTGTACCGAATAGTCGTTATGTTGCTTAACCCAAGGAATAAGAAGGTCCCACGTCCATGCAAATAATGATTAACCTTTTTCCAGTCAGCTTACGACTATGTGCCATGCAAACATTCACAGAACTGCATAGGAATTAATAAAAACATAACATGCACTTACTTTGACAAAAAGCACAAGCACTTGGTTTATGGCATGATATCTGCGCTCCGAAATTTCACCCGCGGATAATATCGGGTCCGCTTTTGCGGCTTGAACGGAACCAACACACACTTTCGAATTTATAATATTATATAGTGTGATACGCATATTAGGGCCAATATTAAAGGCTTTAGTTGACAGATCTAAAGCTCCTAAAACTGTTGCTGTCCTTGTCAAATAGACGGCAATGTAAAAGACGGATATATTTTTAGCATTTTTAAAACTGTCAACTAAAACCTTCAAAATTAAACCTGTTGTTTCTTTATAAACAAGCAAGCTACGTTTACCGTCAATACTAATACGTAGGATAACGATCATCCTGGATATTTCGTTTCTTTTGGAAAAAACGTTGCACTCTCTAAACTAATGTCAACTTAAAAATCCTTACTGAATGCTCATTGGTTACCGGTTGATCATCGGCTGTCTTCACCTATGAGCGTTTAGTATTTTTATGTTGACGTTGACATTAACTTTAACAAACGTACGAGACATCGGGGTAAGCACCAAAGTATATAAGACCCATGATATTTTAGGTAATCATATTAATACGTTACAAGTATCAAATTAAAAAAATATATATATTTATTCAACACTCAAAAAAAAAAGAATACAAAATTACATAGGACTAGCTATAAAAAAAAGAAAACAATAAATAAATTTATAGGTACAGTGGTGTAGTCCCAAACCGTATCACATACAAGACTCCAGTCTAAAGTTAAATTAGAACCAGATTTGTAAGAACTAAGTATCAGTTAGGGGCGTTAATGTAACCTCAATATATAACACACGCCAAATTGGAAAACGTATGAAGTCACTTGAGGTATCAATATTAATTTATCAACTTCTCTCTTTATATGCCGTGTGGTCCCGGTGAGAGGATAAGACCACCCCATCTCTTCCCGTGGGTGCCGAAGAGCCGGCTAAGGGAATGTCCAGGGAATGGGTAGCAGCATTCCTCTCGGTACATTAAATTCAAGCCGCCTGCAAACCCTTCTATGATAAGCGTTCAGTGACGTTTTATGGGGAGGCTTGTGTTCGACTGTTGATGTCATTATGTGGACTATTATCCAAGATCCCTACTAGAGTTTTGCATGTGCGAGTGCGGTTTGATGAGCCAGTATGGATTTGAAACTAAAACACCCTGATTTGAATACCGCTCAATGCTGCACCAACGACTTTTTTGGTTAACGAAATTTGCACTCGTTGAACTCAAAACAAATATAGTCTGGGAGATATTAAGGCAGTGAACCGGTATCTTCTAGGCAAGCATGCTCCATCGTCGACCGCGTCGTCACACAATCAGGTGAGACTGTGGTCAAATGTTAGCCTGTCGTAATTAAAAAAAAACATTGTGAGTAAACCGACTTGTTCGAATAATAACATTCGAGATTACGACATCCGCCTACCCGCACTTGGCCAGCGAAGTGTATTATGGCTTATACGCCCAGTGAGAGAAATTACGTGACCAAGGGTTCAACATTAATCACAGCTCAAGAAACTTGGAGATCTGTTATTTATTATAAAAAAAAACATTTTGTCCCGCTTTCACGTGTGCCATTCCTAGTCTACGAAAAGTTGACAGATCATATTACTATCAAGCCTAGATTAGATGAACCATATAAAATAGTAAGTTCCACTAAAATGAATGTCAAATATAACATGCAGACACTTAGGCTGAGTTGCACCAACTTACTTTAACGCTAACTTTAACTGCTAACTGTAACCGTCGACGATTCGCCGGGCGGGCTAATGTCAAAATCTGACGGTAACTTTAACTGTGATCATGGTGCAACTCGGCTTTAGGTTAGTCAACAAAACCATGACCATAAAAGAAAATGAATCTGAAAAGAGCGGAATTTGCTATTGCTGTCTCACTCCCACTGCCCACCAACATATTAGTGCGAGAAAGAAAACAGTATTTGGTAGCATTGCTTTCCCAATCGTGTTTTTTACTTACCTATATGTTGCCATACAGAAGGCGGGAATACAGGCAGTTGTGAAAACACGTACACTATCTTGGATTCTCGCTTCACACCTTTATCCAATGCATTTTCCTTCCGTGTCATCTCTACTCGATACCAGAATGCTGGTTTCCTGTAAAAAAGTGATCAGAATTTACTTACACATAACCCCAGATAATATAATACCTACAGAGCGGTTATTCTCTATGGAATAACAGATTCCACACGATACAAAACCACGTCGTTATCGTGTCTTGTTCAAATCGTGTCACAGCGTTAGAAATACCTTCACTTTACATTAAAATTATCTTTATTTTGAATAAAATATATTGACATAAGTGGTCATATTATCTTTAGACGTGTTGATGTTTCGGAACGCGTCTTAGTAGATCATAATATGATTTTGGCAGTTCAAATCCCGCCAATTCCAAATTTATTTCACGCGGTGTCGGTTTCATTTCATAGAGAATAGACTTTTGTAGATTTCTTATCTAAGAGAAGGAATTCGCGTGGTTTCGAAGTAAGGAATCGATACGGAATAATGGCCCTGTACAGATGCCTCATCCCATACGATGGAACAACTCGGGCTATTTTACTAATTATTTTATTTCTGCATAACGCAAGATTATCAAGCGACTTTTATTGCGTGTTGGCGAAGTATTGGGCCAGATGAATACACTGGACACTAACTAGTAACGCTCACGACACGATCACTACATTTTTTTCACGTGCGGGCTATTTTTGGTTTGTACCTGCTATTAAATATTAACAAAGTAAATATTATCATCATAAAGTAGAGTTTTTTTTTTCATTTATTTTTAATAAATGCAATAATTGAAAAAACTTTGTAAAATCGTTAAATAAATCTTGGAGTTTTTAAATAAGCTTGTAGTTTCTGGAGCATTGCCTCCACAGACATCTATTACTATTGTGTTACAGTGGAATATCTACGTCATGTTTTGTTTCAAAACATTGTTATATCTGTTCGCGATTATAACAATTAGGATAACTTACTTTAAATGATCCTGAACAATATTGTTTGCGATCGGCATAACGACTTGTTGTGTGGGATCGCTCAGCAGTTGTCCCACCGTTTTGATGGGCGACCGATCCGAGACGTAATACTCTAGTAGCCGGGTTGATAGCGGTTTCAGATTTGCTGTAACAATATAAAACATTCCTATACCAAGATGAAGAATAATTAGATTAAGATGGAACGTGTAGTGACACGCCCACGCACTGTATTTTTGTAAATAATTTTAATATTGTAAATAGGTATAGTTAGGTATAGTTTAGGTAGGAATAAATTTAATATTTTTGTTGTACAGTTATTAACCCCCAAAATTAGACAAGTATCAGGTAGGCTAGGTAATAAGTTAGAATTGTATTTAAAATATTAGGAGGCTCTCTCCTGACGGTAAGGCTGCTAGGTAGGATAGAGAAATGTTTTTAGTTTTAAGTGTGTCACGTGACCTCTGACGTCACATGGGTCTCCAGACGGTAAAGATCCTAGGTAGCTTAGGCAGATCTAAGATTTTGTATATAAGGCAGGCAGTTTTGGAATAAACAGATCACAATAAGAAACCAGCCTCTCAGTCGTCTTCCAACCTCCGACCTGCACGCACCTCCAGCACTCCAGCCACCAGTACCTATCGCCACGACCTTCGTGAAGAGTAACCACAAACGTTTCACTCAGCGCGGCAAATTCACATTTTTTAGCGTTTTTGCCAATCATAGCTTAATTACTCAATGAGATTATATGAAAACTGATTTTGCGCAAGTAAATAGAATGTATCCACAAATTAGGATTGAAAGTATCACCTAGATATCGCTAGTTTAGCAACAAATGCCAATAAATAAATTTCATCTTGATTATTCAGGCTTATAGCCTATAATATATATTCTACGTATGGCCGCATTATTTCGCGTTTTAACATTTGCTTTGAAGTCGTAAATCGATTAGAACTGATACAATACTTAGATGCGTTTTTGTTTGTAAATACAT